>VZRE01007258.1:0-66568 GCA_013396775.1 Cephalopterus ornatus
ATGATGATGATGATGATGATGATGATACTGATCAAGTCATACAAATAAAAGCATCACTTGAAGTTCTCAGTATCAATTCCGTATGCTGAGATAAACTGAAATGACAACAGCCAAATGTCAGAATTTTTAGTTTAGCTGCTCTATGATAGTCTTTTTGCTGAAAAGTTTTTAAGCCTGTTTCATACCTTACAGCTATTACAATTCTAACCAGACTGGTTAAAATACAGTATTTTTCAAACTGCCTATGTTGACTATTTTATTTCTGAGTTTAACAAAACTGGTCAGTTTACCACAGCCTAAAAATCTCACCTAATATATTTCTTTCCACAACTAGACAGTTCAAGCAGTACTGCTAAAGTAGAGGGAGATAAGGACAGATTCCCTTCAGCTGGGTAAAGCTGGGTTTGCTTTTTTTCTTGAATGAGCTTGAACAAGTGACAATCTCCCTTTGTTAAATCAAACACAAATGTAAATACATAGAAGCATAAAAGCTCAGCAGGTAAAGAATAGGAAATTTGTGCACATATGCATATTTTGATTTCAGCAAAATGCAAAATATGACTGTGTTTTTATCTGTGATTTGCCTGTGTTACATGATAAATATTTGGAATTCACAACAATGAATACCTTTAAGATCTTTATGATCTTAAAGGTATAAAGTTTGGTTGATGATCTGGCTACATTTTTCTGCACTTGCATATGCAGTGAAGAATATGAAGTATTCTGCATTGTGTATCTATGTATGTGCATGTGTGTATATTCTGTGTGACATCACCACAAATTGGCAGTATCTGCTCACCCTTAAGTGTAAAATGTGAGAAATGTTTCTGAGTCAAACTAGTGTGTTTAACAGGAGGAACATTTCTAAAATTAGAAGGAGATTCAGGATAATAATACTTTCTCTCATTCTAAACTCAAAACACTCTTAAGTGATTTCCTATCTTTTCTTTAAGTACCTAAGTGTCATGGTAAGCTTGATACAAAGAATGCTTAATGGATAAAATTATATTTATGTGATTGATGGCTCATTTATCAATCTCTAGTTGAGACGTAAATAGAATATCTTGGTGTTTATATGTGTATATCCCCTCCTATAAAACTGAGTTATAAAGAAATGCAATACCTAGATGATTAGTAAATTAGGTTAAAGACTCGTGATAAATATGTATTTTATGAATGGCTTATTAGCAGTGTAATGAGTTATGACAAATTTTCATGAAGACTACTATCTTGTAGCACAAAATGACTTGTTTACAAATGTACAAATGAAGTGGGAATGTCCCACTCTAGCTTTTAAACCTGAATTATTGACAAATTAATTGCCTCTGTACAAGAGTATCCAAAAGAGTTTTTAGACATTGATACAAGGGTCATGTGCAATAGTACAAGTTTTACATGCACATATCCGAGTCCCAAGTAGGTCTGAGATCAATTACCTTTCTGTTGGGTTAAAAAACTAAAAGCAAGCAAACAAGAAAAGCCTAAAAAATAACTGAGGTTAAACTGGTTTTTCTTCTGGAAAAATAGGAAGATTTTTTCTCCTTCCCTAAATGATGATAAAATGCAGTAATTGGAAATAGTAATATACAACTTATTAGTTATCAATCTGTAAAAAAAGGTTTCTCTTTTTTACCTCTCGTTTAAGCTAAGCTGTATTTCTTTTTAAGGTGGGGCATATAAAAATACTGGGTATATAAACCAGTATGTGCTTTCTAAGCTCTGAAATAAAGCATACATTTCTAACAGTGATAGCCTCATAAAGTTAACCAATCTAAATACCATAAAAAAACTCACAAAAACCCCACCCCAAAGCCTCAAGTAAACAAACAAAAAAAACAACATCCCCCTCCATCCAAAACAAAGATCAACTCAAGTAGTCTTAACTATTAGGCAGCAAAAGAAATGCCCTGAACAGACCAAGATGTCTACTAGCAGGTAGAAATCACTGGCATATTTCAAAGAAAAAAAAACAAACAAACAAAGATGTAATTCTTTTAATCATGCTTATTTTTTTTTCATGTGGACCAGAATACAAAAACTTAATGCTTTTTAAGAACTGTAATATAGAAGGAATGGTGTGAACCTATTTTAAAGCTAAGATGGCTTTCCTGACTGAAAACTGGAAATTATGATCTTTCGTATCCAAGTGTCAATGAAATGTAAGTGCCCACCAGATTGCTAGCCCACCCATAGATTATTAATGCACAATTAATCTACTAGGGCAACTGTAGAGTATCATTTAGCTTCAGAGCCCATAAGTATAAAACAGCAACACACTGTGAAATTAATGGTAACACTTAAAGGTCCCATTGTTATTAATTCATTTGACATTCACTGTAATCACA
This sequence comes from Cephalopterus ornatus, assembly GCA_013396775.1. Classification (NCBI taxonomy): domain Eukaryota; kingdom Metazoa; phylum Chordata; class Aves; order Passeriformes; family Cotingidae; genus Cephalopterus; species Cephalopterus ornatus. Next base: position 2,346 of record VZRE01007258.1, read on the forward strand.
CTGGTCTTTAATGAATTCATTTGGCATGTGAATATTGCATGTACTTTCAAATGCACTCCAGTGCAAATCAGTGTTAATTGATGTCCTGAATTGAAATAGTTTCTCTCTCTCTCTCTCTCTCTAACTTCTTATTTTTAGCCTATCCTACTTTTTGTCAATACCATACTTTTTTGTATGCGTATGAAATCACATGCTTTTATAATAATTGCTATAACTGGATGTCAATATAGCATACAAAACTGACCAAGGGATCATATGGTAGTGAAGCTCTGCAGTAACTTGTTCTACAGCAATAAACTCTAAACTCTATTGAAATTTGGTAACTCTTTAGTGCCACATATTCTATGAATATTTTTAGTTTACTGTTCTCCACAAATTGCCTGTGAACGTCTTTCGCTTATGTAAAAAGGGCTGTCGCCATTGGTTATCATCTTATGAAGTTCAGTTTTATAGCAGGAACTGGCTATATCTATCTCCCTGCACTCAGTGACTACAGCTGTGCATACATGAAATGTCTATATTTGTGCCAATGGAAATTGTCTCCTTCCTTCATATGTAGTCACTGCTTCCAAGAACTGTGGAGTGCTGAGAAATTCCTCCTAATGTCACATGCAAGCAGATGATCTGAAAAGATTTAATAAAAGGGTACTACAAAAATTCCAATTAGTAGCTTGTCCTAGATAAAATATTCCAAACTGGAAAATCTTTCATGCCAATAAAATAGTATTAGCTATAATTCATAAATTTCCTGACTTATTTCCTTAGAAATCTAGTAACACTCTTCAAATGTTCTTGCTTCCCAGAAAACTAAGGGAGTCTTGGGGCGAGCCAAAGGAGTCCCTGATGTCAAACCATTTCCTAAGTTAAACACTTCCTAAGGCCTGTGGATAGGGCATTCAGGGATCTTTGTAATCTTGTCTTTAAATTAGAGTAATATAGGACTATGGTGTCTAACATTACATTTATTGGAAATTTGTAAGCTGCTCTTAAAAGTAACACAAAAAACAATAAAAATGTCTATTCAGAATTACAGATGTAATTGCTCATGAAGATAACATCAATATTAATATGTCAATACTATTATTACATCAAAGTAGAGGTAAACCAAATCAAAGCATATAGAATAGGCACATACTTACTGAAAAATGCCTAAAAAGTTGTGGTGCCATTAATTTTTGATTGTCTTAGAGGGCTTGCATTGTTCTTCAAAAGACGCAAGATTAATCTTTTCTTCAATTCTAGACCTTAATTCTCAATAATTTAAATCAAGATACCTGAAACTGTGACATAAAAAGAACATTTCAAGCACCTCTACTTGGGTTGAAAAATAATTAAACAGAAAAGAGGTCCCACTGATGTAATTTGTCTCAATACTACTATCTGGTGGGCAATATACTTTAAATGCACTTCTTAATTTTTCAACTAGTATTTCCTCTAATAAGTTTCTAATTTTTCTTTTGTATTTTATGTGAAAGCTAGAGAATATTATTTAAACTTATACAAGAGTAAACCATTTTTAATGGTACTTAGTAACCCAAGGAATGCAAAATATAAAAAAAAAGGAAATAATCTGGAAACTATTTCACAGAAATAGTGTCAGAATAGTGTCTACTAGACTTGCTGATGACATGCAAGACTTTTCTGAGACTTGGTTGCCCAATGAATAAAACTATTTTAAGAGTGGAGATAGATAAATTCATCAGACAAAAAAGTCAAGTGTCTGGCCATGCAGTACTGATTAAAGTTAATAAGTATTTATCTTTCCTCACTTTCTTTAATACACTCAGAATGATGAACACACTCTAAATGGAAAAGCATGATTGCTGAATCTCCATCAATTGTCATTAATACCCTGGAAGTGAAGAACATGCCTTGAGGTCTAACTATATTTTATTCTATTAGGCAGTACCTTATTTGAACAATGACTGAGTTATGGTCCTTTTTTAGTTCAAAACTTTCAGTCATCATTTTCTTAATGACTTTTGAGGAAAGAACGTTTTAATAAGCTAGCACCTACCCATTGTTAAAGATCCCCAAAGCCACAAAATAGACAGCCTTGTTTCACACCATCATAAAGCAGCAATGCATACAATTAGGTTTGTCACACACCTTTCATTCTCTGAATTAGGCAACTGAAATCTTATGGGGTGAATCAGTGAATTTTTGTTATCGACCCTTTGAAAACACAAATTTGGACATGTTACTAGTCTCTGGGAATTTCAATTTGCTTATGCTCACTAGAGATTTGCTAAGAATTCAGCAGTTGAATCATGTGAAAATTATATAGACCAAGAACAGTGTAAAACAGCCAGACAGGACCTTCTGTATGGTTGGTTGCTTTTCTAACTAGTCATGGTTGTTCTAGGCTGAGATATGAATAAGGAAAATTGTCTCATTAGTTCTTGGAGAGAGAGGGAAAAGCTGATGAAACAATCTTGCATACAGAGGAATCAGGAGGACTCGTTATCTCTGCATAAACCACATTGTGCCAATTAGGGATTAAGGAATAAAATCCCTAACAACCCTGCAAGTATTTTCACACTGCTTCCCAGCTAGCTTCTACGTTTCCAGAAAACAGGATATGTGTAGACCTTTTTATTGTGTCCTCATAATTGCTAAAAATTGACATTTCCTTTGTAGCAGTGTCCTTTCTTGTCTATGTGGAACTGGCTTCGCAATCTCACTGCCAGGGCACATGTGACATCCATGTTGCAGTGTGCAGATGGTTTGGAGTCGCCTACATTGTAAACAGATGACAAACGTTGGTGCAGGTGTAATCTGGTGTGCTAATGAGTCTGTATAAAGTTCTTGCCTCAGTGACAAGATAATTCTTCTATAATGTGATTTATATGGGATATTTGATTCATTTTGTGCAAAAGATGGATAAATAATGTTTACTGAAAGGGTTTCTACAAAACTCTCTACTCTAATAAATGACTAAAAGAATGTACGAGAAAAAACATCCTGACTATTCAGAATCTTGAGTGATTAAAATATGAACTTCTAAAATCCTGAAATCCGTACAAAATTAAAAACCTCAGAGATAATGACAGTTATTCACATCAAGAAAACATGCAAACATGATCATAATATTTAAGCAATGCAGCACAGTGGTACTCTCAGCCATTCTCCAAACTGAAATGGAAAGATGGTCACAGATTAATGAGATTATAATATGAATTTAGCAAGCTTATTTTTATCTGAATGTTTATCAGAAACCTCTGAGGCTTTAAGAATTGCATAGCTCTTGGAATGCACAAAGTATTCTACATGAAAAAGATATTGGCTTTGATATGTTTGGAGAAAGGTGAATGAAGATATTTGATTCTTCAATGGCAGAAATATTCCTGGCTCAGCTGTTAAGAGAATCCTGCCATGCATAGACAACATTTTTCAAGTATGATTACGCTTATGAAATTTTTGCTTCACCTTAACATGAACCATAAAATAATCATTTCAGGTGTAAAGACAGCATAGCATGCAGAGATTCAAATCGGCACAGGTGCAATAAAAACTCAAAGCATTTTCAACATTAGGTCCACTATTTGCTTCTCGTCTATGCTTAACTGAACCCAGAAAAGAATAAATATTTTGATCTGTGGAAAAACTCTTTATAGAACCACAAATTCACTAAGAAATATTAGATATTTGCACTGTGTTAACATCCAGCTATATAAACAATACACTGTATGTGTTTTGGACTTTTCTGTAGTTAGCTGCTGTTCCTATCCCAAAGAGCTAAAAATCCAAACCTGAATACAGAAAACAGGAAGAACAAATGGCAAGAAGAAGGAAGTAGAAATATCCCCATTTAATAGATGAAGGACCAAGGCCCTTTGAGATAAAAATGACTTGCTTGGAGCCACACTTTATGTCTGCAGCAATACTTCAATATTTACACATTTGAAACAGAGACAGAGCATAAAACTAGTACAAATAGTAAAAAGAACCCACAGATTTTCTATAATTAAGTACAGCATACAGTGGTGTCAAGGTTTTTTCTTGTTGGAGACCAAATAAACAGTTTCAGTTTTCTTCGCAGCTTTATGTTGCTCAGTATCTTGGCAGTACAAACAACTAGAACACAAATGGGAAGGAAACATTCTTCAAAATAATGATTACAGTTGCCTATTCCCTCTTTAAAAATGAGTCTCCATAAAGATAAAATTTCAATATTGTCAAACTGGACAATTTGCACAAAATAGTTGACACTAGCTGATAATATTCAGGCTTTCTCAGTTACACTGAGTCATCCAGATCCTGTCTTACTGCTGCAACACCCTTTCTCTCTCCTTTATTGTAATATTATCCTGATTTCTACATCTTCCTTCTTACCTTCCTCCTTCCAAGCAACCTGTTCTTCTCCTTCTCGCTATGCCTCTCCACAAACCTCAGAGCACTTTGCAGTTCCCCTTCCCAAATAGCAGAAAAAGGCACAGATTGCTTTTCCAGAAAATGGGAACGTGGACAAACAACACACGCGAGTAAATAGAAGTGCACTGGTACTTCTATTCCATTTACAAAGAGGGGAAAGCCAGCAGGTGAGAGTGTAGAAGGCAACGTGTTTCTGCACTTAACTAACACACATCTTCCCTGGCTGTCTGATTGGCCAGGCAAGCTGCATGCAACTTGTGGGCAGAATGCCTATAGCTACACCTACACTCTTCTGCTGGTGCAGGCCAGAAGCCCTGCACAGTGTGGATGGTCAGCCAGGCAGGCAGGACACCCTCGCAGCTCCTTGGCCTTAGAGAAGCAGAGCATACCTATATTTCCTCAGTTGGTTTTTGGACTGGAGCTGACCTCAAGTCTGAATAACCTTCCTTATGGAAACAAATGTGTGAGGTATACATATCAATTAAATTCAGGATTTGCACATTTTCTGTAATTTAGTGACCTACTTGTTCAGCTCTGCAAATAACAGTTGCCTTTCTACAGATGAAGGTGTTAGAGATAGCCCTTTTATAAAGTAATCAGTTCAGAAAGATCACATTAAGACATTAGACCTGTTATTAACCCCTAAAAGTTATTTTACTTGGATACTAATTTTTTTTCACTTTATTGGAAATTTTTTAATGTTACCCCATGCTGGTTTAAATAATTTGCAAACATGAGGATTATAGTCTTGAACAGGAAACTAACGACTATTCTGACTCTCAGATTAAAGAAAACTTCAGAAATTCAAGTGATAGAAATATCTTCCATAAATACTGAAGAGAAAGTGTTGTTTTCAAAAGCTTAATAAGCTTTACTTAGGCAAAAGAAGAGAAACATAGCTGAAATGCGGGTAAACTATCTGTAGAGTTTGTAAAAATTATTACATAATATTTCTCACTGCTCTGTATCATGCTAATAAGAAGGCATTAAACAACAGAAGGAAAGCTGATGAAAGAACAAGAAAAAAACCTTTTTACATGGAGTTTGGATGTTTGCAATAAAGACAGTGGATAGTAATGAATTACTAATTGTTTTTACACCACGTTTATTGAAAGCACATCTGGAATTTATATTAGTACTGTCTTAGAAGGAATGATTTCAGCAATGCTTTATTGTCAAAATATGTTCTTAGAATTTCACTGTGTGAACCAAAATTCTTCATTAAATTTTAAACACTACAATGTCTTTTAGCCATTATGCCGGTATAAGAACAAGGGTACTGGAAATGTATGAGTATATATAAATATACATGCACATATATGTATATATCTGGTGGGAAAATCTTATGGAAAATGTAAAACATATTCAAAAGCAGCTGACTATTAGCATAAATGGTACAGTGAGCTGCTCTACAATTTTTCTGTCTTTTTTTTGCTTTTACATGGATTGAACTTTTAAGCTTGCTGGTTCTGCCTTGGGCAGAAGTGGCACAAATTTAAAAACAGAGAGTAAAGCAGTCTTACCATTTGATCTCATTTATTTATTTCCCATTTAAATTAAATTGTACGATCTTGTGGAAACCGTTACACTATTTAGCTTATTGTAAGGTTGGGAAATCATCTATTTTGTTTTAAGATAGAGAAACTGTTACACTCTCCTTGTCTTTGTCTTGACACATGCAAATACAAATGGAAAATTCTTGTAATACAAAAGAAAGAGAACTACCTAATTGTAGGTGAAAACTATCACAAGCCAGGAATTATGTATCTGTGTTCTCTTAACCTATCATATCACATTTGCTTTCATTCTCCTATCACACTGATATGTACGTTTGTGGGAGACCGGCAGCAGCAGAAGGGCATGCTAGCTTTATTATAATGTTTGTTATTGTAATGATATTTCACGACAACAAACATTTCATCCACAAAGCAAAATATCTTTTCTTCTGTACCAGAGCACTGTTCTTGAGAATGCCACCATTATGACATCAAGGGCACTTGACAGACAGTAGTAAGATTTTAAACCACAACAAACAAAATTCACCAAACCTTGTGCAATCAACCTGTTTATTTTCTAAAAGATAGAAAATGAAGGTTACTGAAGGATGTCCCATTAGAAAACTGTGAAAGGGCAGAACATAAAAATTATCTTTTGAGGGGAAAAATAATAAACGCCAATTTTAAATTTCCATACTTTCATGTCATGAAGAGTTTAAACTAAAATTGAATTGAAATTTATTGAAATTTACTTGAAATCCAAGCTGAATTAAACAGCACTGGCATCTCAGGTTCCTGATTACTAATAGCTTTGAATTGTAACTCAGCAGAGTCTAAAACAGCCCATTTTAACTTATTCTTTCTATGCTGTTCTGTTTCCACAGGACCTAGGGTTTTTAAATAAGCTGGAAAATACCAAGGAAATTCTGTTGTTACAGCAGTAATATAAGAATGGCATAAATCACAGCCTTACTTATCACAGAATCATAGAATCAACTGGGTTGGAAAAGACCTCCGAGATCACCATGTCCGACCCTTGATCCAACACTGCCGTGGTTACTAGACCACTTGCTGGACTTCAGTATAGCTCCATCAGCTGTTTATACCTAGCTTGAAACTTTACAATTGGTTTGAGATAGGGTTCTTTGGTTTTGTTTATTTAATTAAATGATTTGCTTAATTTTAATTTTATATAGAAAAGCTGGATACATTCAGTGACACAAAGTCAAGCCAGTAGCTAGGGCACTAATCTGTGGTCACTCTACATTCACTCAGGAGCAGGAACAAAAGCAATAGATGAAGAAGAAGTGAAACTGACACCAGCAAACTCTGGAGTCAGAGTATTCATCTGGAATGAGCAGATATCTATTCAGATCTTTTCTGAGCTGGAAGAAAGGATTCAAGGAAATTGAATCAGTTTTCTAAAATATGGGTGAGCAGCCTTATGATCAGACCACAGAGGAAAAAACACAGCAAACAGAGTGAACTGGAGTGCCTTCCTTTTCCATTTTTTTTTTTTTTTTAATTGTGTGTTACATGTTTGAAAGTACTCCAAAAGAAACGGGGATTTTTTTTTTTTAGAAAAATAAGTTAGTTTCCTATTTTCCAAGCAATTTCTTTTATCTATTAAAAAGTAATTCTGTTTCAGTGCAGATTAGTTGGTACAATATAAATGAGCAGTTCTAAGCCCTAAAGTCTGAGAGAAAGCAGAATAATGTAACCCTTAAATGTCACATATTATCCCTTTCCCTTCCTTTCCATCGGTATTGGGTCGTGATTAACGTTTCAAAACCACAGAGCATGTTGTCATGGCATGAATTGTGACAAGTCATGGAGAATCATGGCATGAATCTGGCTTTTCCTAATTTGGGAAATCACAAGCATTTCTTATGCTGGTTCAAACAACTTTTTTTGTCTGCTATATATAGAACAAGATTTCATTATGGATTTAACTTATAACTTGAAATATATTGAAAATTTGAGAAGCATATATTTAATTTTTACTCTGTATTGCTATTTACGCACAAATCACAACTTTTATCACCTTGTGTTTAATGAAAGTGTTCAATTTCCAGTGTTTCCTAAAAAGGCATATTCCATAAGTTAAGGATCATTAGGACACAGAAATCCTTCAGCTAACTTATTATTCTTGGGAATATTCATCATATCAACCTATGGAGATGTTGGTAATGTGGCTTCTATTTGGCAGTTCAGGCCAATGAAAAAAAGGCTGAATGTGCTGAGTTGACTGCCTACAAACTGCTAGGCATTGCCTCGATATGCTTTCAGTATGTTTTAACATACTAACAATGACAGAGTAACAAATGTAAGTTTCTATGCTGAAATCATGCTTATCATACTAATGAAGCTGCTTTTGCTGATAAACCGAGCTGACTCATCAAAACCAGTAACCATCGGCAAAAGCAGTGTAAGTGGAGGGTGATTTTAGGACTGTGAACATCTCCTGAATAAGTATTCCTTTCTGGAAAGATATATCACAGATGACTACTATTGGGAAAACACTGATGAGATATAGTATGTTTAAAAATAGAACTTTTGACTTTACTTATGTTACTCTCCATGAACATAATTCTTCAGGTTTCACTATGCTATTTGTGCTTCTCCTTTTCTGTTTCATCTCTATATTATTTTGCAGTTTCATGTACCTGATTATAGACACAGTACCTCCTTTCCCTTCCCTGCTTTTACTTCTTTCACATATACTCTACTTAAGACAGGTTAAAATTATTCAGGTGCTACATTTATTTTCCTTTCTTTGAAAAATTAATATGACCTTTTCATGAAATACCAAGATTTGAAACTAATCTGCTTGTTACAGTTGAGATTTTGACCTGCCCCCTAAACTGCACATTGACTTCTAGCTCTGAGCACTGGTTTTGATGGTGATGTGTGTCACTTTGCTGCAATGGTAATTCAGGCAGAAGCCATTTATCATTTCTGAATACAGAAAGTGTTTGGTGTGACACTGTGCAGACTTGTTCATAAAATGATAAAGATCAAGAGAAGCAGTGTATCTTAGCCTACAAGGATCAGGATCAGGATCAAAACATCTACTTTTTATTCTTGCTTTACTTAATGAAAGACAATAGTTAGCATGTGTTTTAATGGCTACTTGCTTACAAAAAGAATAAAGTAAGGTTAAGAATTCTTTATTTTTACAATAAATATTGATGGAGATGAATATTTTCTTTCCTGTGTCTGTATTTTATTTATGTCTTTTTGTATAAGCAGACCAAAAAAGACAATGACAACATGAATTTTTTTCCCCTTTTTCTCCTTACTAGAAGAGACAAAATAAGACAACAATGTTTCAGCAGATTTCTCAGTTCCATGGCTTTTGTGTAAAAATCTCACATGGGAATATTACTATGACCAGACTTATGAACATAGAATGACCAGAAAATACACAAATGGTATAACAGAGAGGTTCAACCCCATCCAGGTTGGACACCAAAAGGAAAATTCTGTTACTTTTGGAAAAAAACCAGTACATTTGAAATAAAAAAAAAAAATAATTAAAAGTTTTAATAAAATATATAAATTTCAGTTGAATTCTATAAGAAGTATGTTTTTTGGAAATATGTTGAAATTGAATTTCATACCAGGCCTTGCTCAGCACAATGACAGCTCAGCAGAAATGTTGTCCAAATGGAACTATTGAAAGGTCTAATCATGGAGAAATGTAGTTCCTGTAACAAAACAAAAATAGGGATTTTGCATCTCTGATCAGCAGTCTCAGTTTCTACTGTGTTACATTCTATGAATTCAGTTAGAGAAGTTATATGCTTCAGATTGATACAGACCAACCTGTGAAACTCGAAAAAAAACACTGTCTCTGTCCCTCAGTATCATAACTGTACAATACTTCATGGCTGAGTTGTATTAAGTTACTGCTACATTTATCTTGCTTCAATTCAATATTATAAAGTATATTTCAGACAGTTCCTCTGGAAATTGCTGTGGGTTTACCTAGCTGGATTTTGGTAGCAGGGGGGGCTATAGGGATAGCTTCTGTCAGAAGCTGCTAGAAGCTTCCCCTGTCCTATGAAGAGCCAATGACAGCCAGCTCCAGGAGGGACTTCCTGCTGCTGGCCAAGGCTGAGCCAAATAGCACTGTAACACTTCTGTGATAATATATTTAAGAACAGATGAGATTGTTGCACAGAAGTAATTCCAGCCTGGGAAGAACAGAGGAGAATTTAGGAACAACAATGTAGGTACCAAGGTCAGTGCAGCAGGAGGGCGAAAGGGGCCCCCCTCTCCCCCGGCAGCAGGGGAAGGACTTAGAGCTGAGGCCCCTGCAGCCCGTGGAGGAGCCCATGCTGGAACAAGTGGATGCATGAAGGAGGCTGTGACTCCATGGGAGGCCCAAGGATGGAACAGAGTCCTGCAGGAGAGTTGTGGCCCATGGAGAGGGAAATCTACACTGGAGTAAGTTTTCCCAGGTAGGACTTGTGGCCCTGTGAGGGACCCCACGGGAACAGGGGAAGGACTCAGAGCTGTGTCCCCCTGTAGCCCATGGTGAAGACCATGGTGAAGCAGGCTGTCCCCCTGCACCTCATGGAAGACCATGGGGATGCAGAGACCTCACTGCACCCCATGGAGCAGAGACCCACAGGACAGCAGAGGCCCACAGGACAGAACTGCTGCCTGAGGGATGGACTCACGTTGGAGAGGTCCATCAAGGACTGTCTCCGGTGGAAAGGACCCCATGGAAGCAGGGGAAGGACTCAGAGATGTGGCTCCCCTGNGATGTGGCTCCCCTGCAGATCGTGATGAAGACCATGGTTAAGCAAGTTGTCCCCTTGCAGACCATGGAGGACCAGCGGGGTGTAGAGACTCGACTGCACCCCATGGGAAACAAGAACTGACTACAGCCCCCCCTTCCCTGTCCCCCTGCACTGCTGAGGGGAGAGGAGAGAGAACATTGAAGGAAAGAGGGGTGGGAGGGGAAGGTGTTTTAAGACTGTTTTATTTTTCACTCTTTAGCTTTTATCCTGTTAGCAATAAACTTAAGTTTTAGCCCACGTTAAATCTGTTTTGCCAATTAGTAACTGACCTTCTCCCAGCTCTTATCTCTACGCAAAAAACCTTAGCTGTTTTTTTTTCCTTCTCTCTATCCAGCTGCAGAGGAGAGTGAGAGAGTGATTTTGGTGGGTATTTGAAATCCAGCCAGGGTCAAACCACCACAGAAATATTCACTGATTATTTAATCATTGTCTTAACACCAAGTATTAGAAAAAGGTGTGACTTTCTTCTTGCTTCTTTATTTTCATTCTTTGTCCCAGAAAGCAAAAAATTTTGCAAACTTAGTTTGGTCTCTATGTATACACAATATAGTATTGTAGTGTTTGGCTGAATGATCTCTTCTGCGTTGCCCACAAGATCAAGTGTAGGCTGCAAACGGGTGATGAATTCATGTTAATGAGGCAAATATGAAGTAGAATCATAATTAATGAAACCCATGGCGATCTTCTAGATGGTCCTCTAGGGATTTAAAATTTTCGGCTCACTAAAAATTTACATTTTAGGAATATCTGCTACAAAATACTCTATGATTACCATGGGGTAGGAGCATACACATAGGCAGCATGGTAAAAAGCTGCAATGTCACTGCTGCTCCAGGCTGCTTTACTTGGCAGTAAAAGAGAGGCAAACTTACTAGGAAGGGCTTTGAGGTAAGTGTATACTGACATGTTGATGAATTGCAATTTGTTACAATGGCTGTACATCAAGCCAAAATGTTAATGGCAGGTCTGGAGAATGACACCTACTTCCAACTTTTGACTCAGTCAAAACTGTGACTCAGTCCAACTTTTAACTTAGTCCATGCTGTACTAAGCCATGATAACAAAAAAGGGGAGAAATAGGAAGAAAGAAACACCTGGTGTTACTAGACACCAATTATTTCTTAATCTGAAAACTTATGGGATTGATCTAAATTGAGTTATTTCAGGAAGTGGAAAAATACAATAACTGCATAGTACATTTGAGTATTTTGTAAATAAAAATATCATTTTCTGTGTATAAAATGGATGCTAACACTCATTTTTTGTCACGTATGTGTCCCATAGTGAATACAAACATATTGGGTTTTGAAGTTTTTTGAAAACTGTTTTCTAAAAAACAGATTTTTTTCTTTATTTATTCTTCAAGCGGACACCGTTAATATATAGTCATACTTATTATTCCAAATTTTACCTCTTGGGGAAAATTTACATGAAGAAAATCTCGCCTTTTTTTTTTTTAACTCTTCAAATCAATATTTTACCAAGGTAGGTCATAATTTCCAGGATACGTAGCATGGCTTTACCTGTATTCAGAAAGGGTTGGCAATTGCTTTGATTACTGCCTTTTTCTGTTATCCTTTTCAAAGACTAAGAAATTAATTCATCTGTAGGGTTACATGCTCTTTTAAAAAATAGTTCTGATCTTTATATAGCAATGTAATTTAAATTAGTACCTAATTCTCCAAAGTCCACAATTTAGGACAGCGCAGAATCTACTGCAGCAACTAATTAAACACTTACTGTAAGGTTAAGTTTTTCATTAAATCAATAGGCCCCTAGTGTCAGTTACAAAGCCCTAATTACTATGCTGTAAATTTAGATTGAATTTGAATTAAGGACTGATTTCAATCTAACCACAGCATGTAAATATTGTAAATTACCAGAATTACAGTTCAATAAAATTGAATGGATTTCACTTTAGATAAACTAAATGCAAATGAGCCTGAGGAAAAAAAGCTGCAGAAATTTCCCAAACATCTGCACAAGAGACTTACATGTGAAGGCTATAGTACACTGCTTTGGCAAAAAGCATGCCAGAGCTTCAAAATGCTGCCACCGTTTACTCTAAAATGTTTTAAATATTTCATTATCTGTTCTGAAAATGAATAAATTTAATCTCTCCCAAGTGATCAAGTAAAATGATGGCTAATGTGCCCACTTACTGCGTTGCTTTAGTTTGATGACTGTATTGTTGTGCTAAAGCACAGTATGAAATCAGGTTATCAGGTTATAACTGGCAGGGATAAAAAAAAAGCAGTGCTGGGAAACACAAAACAACCCATTTTCAAGGCATGAATCATGCACTTTGAAGACTCAGGAAAAGTGTAAAAATTACAGACAATGGCACTCTAATCAAACAAGTGCAAAATTGAAAATAATTGGGAGTTTGTGGACTTTCATTCACCTTCAAACAAGCACTGTATCCACAGGATATTAATAAATTTGGGGAAACAGGCAATATGCTAGGTTACACAGAAAATGAAAGATCAAAAATGCCTGTATTAAGGGTCACACATACGATTAAGAGGTTTCTACTCACCTGCTTACATTCTTTCAATATATGCACTAAAAATATATTAGTAGCCTTAAGATGTCATACAAAATTTAATTAAAACAATGCTTACTTTTTTTACACTTTATATTTCATTAATACAGTTAGCATGATAATAGAAGTTTACTGAAAAATAAAAACATAAATTAATATTGTCGTGAAAGCTCAGAAAGGGAGGAAATTAAGGGAATTAAGGATAATTTTTATGATTTTGTGCTTGAGAGATGTGGAACATAAATTCAAAACTAGAAAGTAATGAAGAAGTAATAATAATAATCTTCCTTCAAGAGTAACATCCATTCTTCTCTTTTCTGCTTCAAATACAGTTACACCACCTGATTCTTTACTGCAGTTATGATTTTGTTTCTTTTTTCAGAGCACATTCTATGGAGTCTTCAATTTGTCCATGCCTCACAGAGTTAAACAGTGCGAATGTAGGCACATGCCACGTGTCTGATCATTTATAAGCTGACAGCACCACACTTTCTAAAACTCCTATTTCCTGTGAGTGTTAAAATTGTATCTCAAACCACAGAATGTTTTAATGACTTCATGTCATCAAGAAAGGTAATAATACTCCAGTGCAGCTTCATCAGCTGAGCATGGTAGCCAAAGGTAGTAAGTAATTTACTATGAGTGCCCTATGTAGACATTTCACATTAGGAAAATCAAACCATCCTGTGAAGTGCTCATCTTCCAGCCCACTGGAATGTTAAATTACTGACTGCAAAGGAAATGATATTTCACTTATGTTTGGAATTTTGCACAAGTGGAATGTATGGGCCAAGGTGCAAAAAAACCACAAAGTAGATAAGTAAAAATTACTTGTGACACTTACCAGAAAAGAAAATATGGTATGTTTATACCACCTACAGCACGTATAGTATTTTGTTAAATGTGGGCAATATGGTAGAATGAATAAGGAGTAGTTTTAGAATTGTCCTTCGTATCTCATAAGGGGCCCTTTTCCTATCATCTTTCCATATTCATGTTGTACCCTAGTGCATAGGACAAGATATTTCCTGTTGTGATTCTGCTGTTCTGGCTCCCATGCTTACTCCTTAAGACTAGCAGAACCATCTCTCCTCCTGGATCTCTACTCTTGAGCAAAGGTAAGCAGGAAATATTAATGACTGATGAAATAAATATCTCTTTAAATTCACAGAATAAATAGATGGCATGATTTGGATATTACTCTCCAAAGTGCAAATGACTTCACATTTCTAGTTCTGGAATTTAGGTGAAATTATGAAGTTACATAAATTTCTGGGGCATGGCTGGTTTTGTTTGAGATAATTTATTTGTGTTCATGTTCTCTATAATTTGTTTTCCAAAAATAAAGTATGGTTCAACAGTTTGATTGGTTAATATGTAATGAAATGGCCATGCTATGGGCTTGTAGTTTGACAACTCATAGTGTTAATGGAAAGCATTTTGAAAAGTCTTCTGGGAGACTTCTTTCAGACAGCAACTAAGATTTGAAGTTTATTCTTGTACAGTTAAAAGTTTAATGACAGTTCACGATCAGTTGTTAACAAGTCTCAACCTCTTGCGAAAATGCTTTGCCAAACAAACATGGACAAACACTCACTCTCCTAAAATTATGCCCATATGCAATACCTGGAAAATGGAATGTTTGGAGTTTGCTTTTCTATTACTGAATAACCTCTATGATACCTGGGTATCAAATCATACAATTAGAACTGTAGAGCCTAAATGCAGTGAAGATAAACTGCTTGTAGTGTGTAGACCGCAGAACAGAAGTGTGGAGTTAAAAAGGGAAATCAGTAACTGAAGACATTCTTAATGGTATGAATTCAGGAGTGAAACTTTCAAAATAAAAAAGTTTGAAAGACTTTTCTTGGCAATTTGTTTGTATAATGAATCATAGACTAGAATCTCAGAAAAATTTAGATTGGAAGGGATCTTTGGAAGTCATCTAGCCTGATCCCCTACTCCAAAGTTAAAACATGTTTTCCAGGGCTTTGTCCAACCCAGTTTTGAATATGAGGGCCCTCTTCCACAGCTTAGCCCCTCTTGACTGGTGAAAAAAAAATACATCAGTTGTAACTTCCTTTGCTGCTAACCATTACCTCTTGTACTTTTACTCTGCATCTGAGATGCAGATCCATGTTCCCCACCATGATACAGCTGAAAGCAGGAATTAGATCTTTCTCTTAGCCATCTCTTCTGCAAGCTGAGAAAACTCACTTTTCTCAGCATTCCTTTGTACATCAGATTCAGCTTATTAGTTTGTCTTGCAGCTGGGAGGCAGAACTGGACACAGATTCTGAATACAGAGGAATAGTCATTCCCCTCAACTTGGTGGTTGTGCTGCTCCCCACTGTTGTAAACTTGCACTGCTACAAGGGCAGTACCAAAACTGAAACATTTGTTATCTGAGCAGCTGTGATTAATTACCTTTAATCTAGATGTGGGAAAAAATGGCAAGGTAAGTGATAACAGTTTGACCCTGCTCTGTTTCACTTATCAAGCACATGATGTTAGTCAGTAGTGAGAATTAATTCCATAATTTTTACTGCAGAAGACTCACATGTTTTTAGTACCCCATTACTAAATATTGAAACATCTACTCGTAACAGGTAGTTCATAATTTCATCTTATGGTTCTAAAGTGAATTGTTCACATTCTGTGGAAAAAAATCTATCTCTACATATGAACTTTCCCTGAACAGTGAGCATATAAACCACTAACTATTGTTACTTGAAAATACTAGACTGAATGTTTGGAATGGTTTTGGAATGCTAGTTGCAATTACCACTGCCTAAAAAAAATGTAAACAAGCACCCAGCAGTCTGGGACAAAGGTAGCAATAGATATATTAGTTTTTCAATGTATTTTGTAGTAACAGCTATTATTTGAATTAAAATATATTTTAGGATAGGCATTAATAGATCACACTGGCAATATGCACTTGGTTTTCTTTTCTATCAGCTTTGTGTTGTGTATGCATTTTAACATTTAACTTCACTGCATGCAAAATCCAGCAAAGAAAAGTGTGCATAAAAATATACAGGGCATTACTTATTTATATGTAAAACCCTTATTCTATTTTGTTGTTTTAGATTAAATCACGTTTCAATTCTATTCTCTCAGGGAAGCACTAACAGTTTGAGCTCAGCGTGAAAGCCATCAAACACTTGAGCTGAAATTTAGATTGGGCAATTTTGCCTGGTGAAGTAGAAAAGGACATGTGGAATGGCAGCGAACAGAATGGCTTATGGAAAGGCAGATGTTTTAATAACTTGTTGTCTAGTGGGAGCCTCAAATATCTAAATTTAAACACTGCAATATATTAAAGTGCATTGTTGTCAGGGAGGGTATACTCCTTTACCTTATGAATCACTGTAAATGTGCATATTTAACGTGTGTGCACACTTTAATACAACATGTATTTTACAACTGAAATTACAGTTAATTGGAAGGTGGAGATTATCTCAGACTGCAAAATTTGGCTCCGGTCTTCATTGCAAAATACATCAGATCAGAGTCCACGGAATTTTCAATCTTGAGTTTTGACTTGAACCTGTTTTCCTGTGTGAGTGGACTGATGATATACTTGAGATTTCATGCCTACTAAGATCCTTTTTGTTTCAACGTATCAATCTCCTGTTAATTCACACTAGGTTTTAAACTATATTTGTCCTTAACTACATTGCTGGAAGTATGCAATCAATTTTCCTAAAAAAATGTCCAGAGAGAAGCTAGAAATTTCTTAGGTTAAGTTCTTTACAGAAAAAAATATCTCAGAATGTCTGGAAACACTGGGTTACTCTAATTCACTCTGGCTGCATAATTTACAATCTGGCAGAATTAAGATGACTAGGGAAGAAAAATTTTATTAATAAGCTAGTTTCCCATATGTTCATGAACAACTGGGTCCTTTTAAAGAACAATGAAGGCCTTGTCACTTGACTTTTGGATATATTACACCAGTATTTATATACTGTTTAGTGACACAGAGCTCCTAATTGACGTCACCTTTCACATTTGTCATGTCATATGCTGTCCCTATTTTCTAGAAGTAACAGGCTATGTGTTACTTATGGATATTAAAAATATTTTAGGTATACAAAGAAGAAATAATAAAGAAAAACTATTTTAAAAATATACTTAATATTGAGGGCTTAATTTATGGTTTATCAGATATGTATATGCATTAAATAAAAAGGCAGATGGAAACATTTCTACAGATACGGTGACAGAATGAAATTGGGTATAATATTTTATAGACGTTAATGACTTACAGGGTATACTAGAATGATTTCTAAAGGTAATAATTTTTACTTTGTAATAGTATTTACTTGATAGTAATTATGGGACAATGCAATAAAAATCTGCATAAATAAAACCCAAATAAAGTCTTGCAAGCTTTGTGTCTCTACACATTTTCAGTGGTATTTTTAACTCTGTTTTAGGGATTGGATCATCAGTTAGGGTTAGCAGAGCCTGTTGGTTAAAGAAGAAATAAAGACTGGGTAAGCATAATGGAATATTCTTACACAGAGATATCACTTCTGGATCAGCAAGTCCTTGAGCTAGATACTACTGCAGACTAAAAAGAAATTATTGGTGAAAATTATTTTTCCCTTTTCGTTTTTATTCTGACCCCCCCCNCCCCCCCCCCCCCCCCCCCCGCTTTGTTTTCAATTCTTATCTAGGTCTCTGGTATGCCAGGCTAGATGGATTTCAAGTCTGGCCATTTATGTTCTTAAAACTCAGTGTTAATAGACACAGTGTAAGAGCTTCCACAGGAATCACATGAGAAGCAAAAAAAAGCAGCACTGAGCTGAAGCAAAGAAAAGATGACAAGACCTTGGCTGAAAACACATGGGAGACAGAATTTGTGACCAGGTTGTACAGTCCTTATGTAATCTAGTAGAGGCAATCCTTCAGGATTTCTCTTGTTCTATTAGTAAGAAATCTGTAGATTTATCTGTATTATAAATAGACCCTTCTTATATAAGCCTTTGTTCAAGAGGACAGAGCTAGCAAGGTGCTTAATGTTTCTGCAAAATCTTTCTGTAAACAGATCCCAATCGCTTTTTGCTGCATTGCTTGCAAGCAAGAAAGCAGACTAGAGTTGCTGCTTGCTGCTGAATGGCACACAGACTGCTGCTGAATTAAAAAAAAGCTGCCTCTCGAAGCTTCATTCCTTTTTCAAACCCTGTTTTGTTGCATGGGAGTCTAATGGGCAAGATTACATTCAATTCTCTTATTTCAGGAGAAAATCTAGCATTGTCAATCAAGTAATAAAAAGCTGAAGGTAAGAAATGTGTGACAGGTATTCTGCAATAATAACAACCATAATTACAAGCACCTTAATTAAACTAGCTCTGAAACAGTTAGGACTGCATTTGGGAGCTCCTTGAATAACATTTGCCCCACTTATCTTCCATTTCAACTTAATATTCGTAGTGCTAGTGTTGCCTATATCATCAATGTCAAAAACTAAAAAGTCTTATCTTCAACTTTCATTCCAATGCTTCAAAAGAGCTTTGAATTTGCATCTTACTCTAGGGAAGATGTAGTTTAAAAACATTTTTGCCCAGCTTGCTCCATTAATTTCTGAGGAAAATGCACCTACTGCTGTGAATATGACAGTTCTCAACCTTGGTGTTTTTACAGGATGTCCCTCCCTAGGGAACAACCAACACCATTCTGACTTACACTGCTGGAACTGCACCTCCTGCTGGGTAATCAGCTACTGCAGCACTAAGGGAGAGACCTCAGTATGATTAACTGGATGCCCCTTGTGAATGCTAAGGAAAAGGAGAACTGCAAGTTTTCTTGGGGGAAAAAGTGCTTTTAGTAATCATCTATTTTCAATTCAAGCAGCTAATTTACAGTTGCATAGAGCTGCTCAATTACCAGCAGCACTTAGTATTTTATACATCTCAGTAAGCTTTAACTTAAAATAATATTCATCACATCAATCAAATATATTTTTCTCCCAATTATTTCTGTGAGTCAAGAACAAAATTCATTTTGTAATGATTATCTGACTCAGGTAAAGCTGATTTTCTATTACGCTAGGCCAAAGCCACTGACAAGGGCAGAAAAAGGATTATTTTTCAGCAGTTCTCAGCTCAGCTAAATCAGCAGATAATGCCATCTATGATGCACAGTGATCCTGACCTAAAGCCCTCCTCATTGTTAATGTTTCTCACATCTCAAATATGCCTCAATGGCAGAAAAACTTTCTATAGCCACCTTTGAGCATCAAGAAAAATTAAACTTCTAGAATTCTTTGGATTTTATGATGTTATTTTATTTTAGTTGTCTTCCATCCCAAATGGCACTGTTAATTAACACATGAAGACAATATATTTTGTATAGTCAGTGGTGGTAATTTAGTGTACGGCTTTATTATATGCAGACTCCTTGTACTCCTATTAAAAAAATAACAAAATCAAAACCAAAGTGCAAAACCCAGAAGCGAAATATCCAAAAGAAAATTAGTTTCTCTGCCAAAGAGCAGGTAAAGCAAAAAACTTCATTGTCATTGACTGCTATGGACAACAAAAGCAGTTTCTCTTCATCAGCAACAGAAAAGCATGTGGACTTTCAACTGTAAATTTCATTTATAGTGGAATTTATTGTTTGACTTTTTGTGCCATGAAATTTGAAGTGAATCATTCACTGGTTTAAGAGATTTTCAGTCATTAGTTAAAAGAAAAACTCATTTTCTTTGTAGAAGTGTTAATCAATCATTTAGATACTGTTTAAATTCTACCATTTTTATACTTAAATATGTACGTTAGTAATAGGATACCAGTGCCACGTAACACGGACAGTCTCCATTTTGCCAAATGTCCTCTTTTCAACAAAAAGCTGCATAATTTTAAATTTTCATGGTTTTTGTTTCTGCTGAATATGTCGATTGCCATCAAAACCATATGACAAACAGTAATGTACTGTACAAATGTCTCTCAGTCAGTGAAGAACTATCATTCTGTTTTAAAGGTTTATAGGGTATTCTGAGTCTGAACTAAGGCCAAAAAGCAAACCTTTTTGTAATTCTGCTGGATGATTACTCTAATAAATGTGATATAACCAAAGATTGTTAATGTTACAGCATTTTAAAGTTATCTGATTACTCCTTAAATGTAGTTATTTATTGTAAAAAAAGCTTCAGAACTCAGTAGGAGGGTTAAGGTACTATGAAGATACCATTTTGTCCTTAAAATTCCCGTTTAAAGTATTTCTTTTTCACATTCTATGTTATACAGAGAAAACCTTGGCAATAGTTAGATTGCAACCATCTGGTTCCTATCATACCAACTGATATCATCTCGTCATTCCCTTGAGCTTTGCCATCTGACTCTGTCTTGCTTTGACCAGCACGCCTCATTTGTTTCTTGAACTTTCCTGTATTCCCAGCTCTCTCTCTTCCTCCATCTCTTGCTTCGTATTCAATCCAATACCTTTTAAGTAATTTACACATTAAGTAGATATAGAAGGAAGGCAGAGAACAGGATATGACATGCCATTCCCTAGTTCCTTTGCAGTTGATGAACAGGATAGATAAAAGAGCCACTCTGATGCCTTGCTTGCTTTTGGAGCTCAGGAACCTCGCATACTCTAATACAAAACCATGGAGTCTGACTTAAAAAGCTGCTTGTGAGATCCTGTATCATTTATACAAGAAAATTTAATAATTAAAATATCAGTGTAATGTTTGCTCGTTGTTATATATAAATGTATCCAGAGGAACACCAAATACAGGCTGGTATAGATTCTCTAGACTGTGATAGTAGTAGTACTAGGTCTCATCTTCTGATGTCAGATTATATAAACTATTTTACAAAAAACTTTTACATGAATTGATTAAAAAAAACCCTCTGAAATCATAACTGACTCTGCTTTGAGCTGGAGGTTGGAGTAGGGACTCCCAATGTCCCTTTCCACCTAAATTATCCTATAATCTAAAAAAACCTGTGTTTTTCCCTTATGAATTGGGTGGAAACCAAAGCAGCGAGTCACTTCTTTCTTTTGCACTGTTAACATGTTCACATTTCACAGGAGCAGTACTTCATTTTACTTTACACACTTTGCATATTGGCCTTCCCCCAAATGAAAGAAATTGTTATTTTTCTCTTCCTTTCTCCTTCCTTGTTTTCCCATCTTGCCTTATTTTACATACAATGTTTCTTATCTGTCCGTTCTAAATTCTCAGTTCTTTTCTAGTTGCAAAGTCCTTTTCACTGAGTAACTTTGATCAATGAAAACTGCATTACTAAAATCTGTTTCATCATACCATCCAAATCATAATTCCTTATTTGTAGTGATCACTAAAAATTCTTTTTCGGTTGTTAATTTTTATCTTATTTACACATTTCTGCATCTGATTGACCATTTTAATTTAATCATTTATATCTTTGCTTCCACTGGAACCTCTGTATAAAACAACATCACAGAAACGGCTCACACAGTCTTTGCTCTGTAGTAAATAAAACTCCTGTTCAGAACCCACTTACTGTAATGTTCAGGGATAATTATGAGCAGATAAAGAGCAAGCTGGTAACTGGTCACATTCTGTTTGAGTAATAAAAATAAGGTGGTAGCTTCACTAGGTTTTCTCTCTGCTCTGATCATGGACTCTGTCAAATGTGGTTTTAGCATGTGTTTATGCTTTCTGGTGTATGGGCTGCATTACAAAAACTAACAATAGCAGCATGGTTCATAGGGTGAGGAAAATACTTTAATACAGAGACAGGCTACATAATCACACAGCAATTATTAGTCCTTGGAGACAGGAATGATATCTGTAGATACAGGTAAATGTATAAAAGATAAGTTGGTCATTATAAAAGAGTCAGTTAAAAAAAAAATCCTACCAAACGAAAAACAAAAGAAGTATAGAGAAGGTGATGGCACAGTGATATAAATATATTTCTAAGTCATAGATAAACTTACACCACCAAAAGGGTGTATTGTAAAAGCATTAGCATATTACATTAGATCATAAATAAATTTGAAATAAATTCTTTAAAGCTTGTGAATTTGAAACTTTCTGTGAACAAAATGCATGAAAAAATCTGGACCTGACAAGTCATGATGGAAATTAAATGTTTGCTTTCTCCTCCTGCTAGATCTATAAAGATAAGATATGCTGCCACTTGTCAGTCATCTCAGGGTCAGCCAAAAGCCAGCTGACCCGCTCGGAAATTGCCATTAATTTTTAAAAAGTATTTACTGATTGTCATTAAATGGATTTAAAAAAGCATCAGTGAGCAGATGAGGATAAACATACACAATTAAAGTTATGGGTTGAGATGAAAATATTCTGATAAGATTGGATATAGCAGCCTCTGTGGCCTTGTATCATATCATTTGGCCATTAAGGTGATTATCTGTCTGTGAAAATTGTGAATCACTTTAATGTCTAAATACATTTAGTATTTACATGAACTCCTTCATAAACTGTTTTTTATCCTCATAGCAACTTCTGTGTGGGACTAAAGGTTTGGGTTTTTTTCTGACTCATTGATTAAGCCATCACACAACAGCACTATACTACACAGCAGTTAGCATCTCAAGGAGGACTATGAGCACAGCTTACTGAAAGTCAGCTTCCTTCAAAAGACAAGGAAGACCCTTCTAATCGCTGTACAGTAGGGCTCTACCTTCTGTGTCTGTACTACAGCTTTAAAGTTACCCGTCACAGTGATATCTGATGACATAATTCCCTCGTGTTCATAAGCTCTGTATAGAGCTTTGCACTAAAGGTTAGGCAGTAAGGTTTGCGCAAATGGAAAGAAGGTGATGGCATCCATCAGTGTTCTGAAATTATGTCTGCAGTTGCAGCAGACACTGGATCAAAGTAATGATCAAGAGGCAAGAGCAGCTGAGCTCATTTAACTAAGTCATGAAAGGAAGGAAAAAAATAGTAAGTCAAAATGCAGAAAACATTTTGAAGTACTAGAATAAATTCATAAGATTTCTAAAATGCTGTGGACTACAGGATAAAAAATATTTTTAATTGCAACAGACATAGCAATAATAGGCAAAAAGATAGTTGTATAGTCACACTTTATCTTTTGAAGCCTGTAAAAGTTGGGGGTGAGGGAATTCAAATGTCAGTATTTCATATCACATACATTCATAAATTACTGATAAAGAAATGGAAAAGGAGTTCAGTAAGGTACTAGAAATGGTGCAAATGGTGCCCCACATCAAGAAGGATCAGTTATGGCTTAAGCTGATTTTAATGCCCAGTTGGAAACAAGCTTTGATGTATAAGAAAAGTTCATGGGTTGACTCAGAACAGTTTAGGAAAATGACTAGTGAAGGCTAGATCTGTGCAAGTGTTTTTACACTTTAAGCACCCCTAACAAAATGTGAACTACTTGTTAATTCTGATATGAAATATCTAGCATCTTCATCGCACTACAGAAGTAAAAAGTGTTTTTCCTAGTGTGGAGAGAGAAGCAAAACGCCAAAGAAGAATCCTAAGCTAGGTGTCACTGCTGAAAACCAAGTCTTCTAATTTTAAAAGGTTCATAAAAATAGTATTTTAATAATTTAATTGAGAGAAATGTAATAGCCCATCTCTGCCCAAGTAATGCATTTGACTGAACAACAATTTGGAAAAATTACAGGCCTGTCTGGAGCACCTGTTTATGAAGCATATGTAAATGATTTAAAGACAGAAAGAAACCATTTCCAGTGACACATTTTAAGAAAAAAACAAAGTTACGAGACTCTTTCAAAAATTTACATATGGAGCAACCTCCCCCAAAAAACTCATTAAAATGGGTCATTAAATTATCTTAGCACTATCTTGTTGTATTTCTGTTAGTTGTAATTTCCTAAATAAATGGTAAATGCTTTGGCAAAACAAAACAAAACAAAACAAAACAAATATAAAAATGTGGGCTGTTAATCTGTTTAATTATAGATAATGCTAACAATTTTATTACTGTTTTATTGCTTCTCTCTTTAGTTTATAGTTTGTTGAACTTTTCCAGTGGTTCTGGAAAATGTGACAAAACTGCTGCTTAACTGTGCTCTGCTCAAAGGAAAATTACTTCTTATGAAATCAGATTCTATTAAGGAATACAACATCCCCATAAGTAATTTTATGAACTTTCCAGTTAGATAATAATGTCTCAAATTTCCTAGACTTAGTCAAAAGACTAAAAGACATCAGTATACATATATACTTCTGTGAAAATTTACATATATTTCCAATTTGTCGTACTAAAGTATGTTCAAATTTCATACATGCACTCAAGGCCTGAAAATAGACTATTCAATGATTTTTTTTTTTCCAGAACAAATAAATCGGTGGAGAAAAAAAACACCAAGCTACTCTGAGATAAACAAAGCACCAAATAAAAGAGAGGACGAAAATATAATTTTGCTCTTGTTGCTTCTAGTTCAATCTATTCTTCTTAAGAAAAGCTTACTGAATTGGTGAAAATGCTTTAGCATTTAAGCATTTTGTTTCCTTCAGGTTATACCATGGAAAATTAAATTAGGTTTGGTGCTAGCAGTTGGTCCTTTCTATCTTTGACGTTGCCATGTATTGTTACATCAGAAACAGATCAGAAAAAATTATCAAAAATTATCGAAACCAGCATCCTGATATACATGTGGTTATCCTCCATACTGGAGGTTTGTTACAATACTGTTTCATGTGGTACTTCATCCTTCTCTGTACCTAGTTTTTCTACTGAATGCTAAAAAACCACTAAGATTTCTATAAATTCACATCGCAGGTAAAGGATAAGGAAGCAAATGTACATTGACTGCTAAAACATTCCCAAGAAAAGGGTAGGCATATGGTAGAAAAGCAATATGTGGTTTCAAAAAAAGAGTATTTCACGCAGAAGAAATTACTTATGCTGGGAGGTTAAGGAAGTGACTATACTGATGTTAGAACTGTGGAAACATTAAATATGAATGAAATGCAGAAATAGCTTAAGGAAAGGTAGTAGCAGGCTGGAAGCAAAGGATGTGACAGAAAAGAGCTCTGGGAATGAAGAACAACGGTAATAAAAGAGACAAAGAGGTAAACTGACAGAGAGGAACATTTAGGATTTGTAAATGAGCTCGGCCAAAAGAGAAAAGGAATGTTCATTGGAGTGAAGTCAGTGAGTGACAGGCAGAAAAAAAAACTTTACAGAAAGGGCAGTATAGAAATCCACAACAGAAAAAGTTTAAATGATTCTAGAATCAAAACCTTTTTATCACCTGCACTGTAGATTACAAATTTCAAAAAATTAAGAAAAAAGACACAAAATAGAGAGGGAAAAGGACTGTCTGAGTTGAAGAAATGGAGAAGAACAAGGAATGAAATCAGAACATTACATAAATGTTTACATTTCTTCCTGTCAAAGTAATTTCTTCCTGTCAAAGAAAGAATGTGGGTGCCTGAGGAAGAAGTATGCAGTAACAAAAATTGGTTTCATCCCGTGGAAGATAAAAGGACAATAATCTTGAAAAAAAATTGCTCTCCACCCTGCAGGACAGTACAAACACAGAAGCAAGCTGTGTGCTGAAAGACATAGGACAAAAATTCCAGAGAGCAAAAATTATGGGCCATGTCCTGTGCTTAAATTGAGACTGAAGAGGTGATAGTAAACGACCAGATGGAAATACTGGTTTGGTCTGTTGAAGGATTCTTAGCAGCCTCAGGCATTTCTTTCTTATATTGGCCCCCCCCTGTGATCAGTACACTAATTAAAAGACTGAGCAACAAAAACCAAACAGCCTGACTTTGTCCCTCCTACATAATAAGGAAGACATCCATAATGTTGTTATATTAAATGTCCTTGTTTTTATAAAGAGGAACACCATGAATTTTTACAGCTGATGTACAGAGAGAGATTCCAGCATACTTTTTTCATATACTGCGGAGTACTTATATGAGAATGGGACCATTTTCTTATGCAGAAAATAGCATACCTTTTGTAATTTTTATTCAAGGTGGAAATTTTTGATTTTACTATCTTATATTTAGGTGTGTTTTGCATAATATATGTGATAGTGTATTTAATGTCAAGCGCTATAAGACCAGAAAGCCAAATAAAACGCATAAAATAAGTAATTGAAAAGGACTTGTTTTTCTAATGTAAAACAAGCTGAGTGAGTTTAAATAGTCTAAATAGTCATTACAGTCTGACTGTGATGTGTTCTTTCCTCCTCCTTGCCGCAGCATTTCTTGTATTATTATAATGGTTTCTAGAGCAATAAATTACAGACACAGAACCAACTGCTGAAAAGTGTAGGCGGCTTACACAGCATGATGCAAATCACACTGTTGGATACTGTTCCTTTGTAACAACAATTCCATTAGGGCCCACATGATTCTGCCCACCATAATACAGTTTCATTACACAGCACAGTTTCTGTTGGAGCAATGGAAGATGGAAGTTTCCATTGCTAAGGCCTTAATTCTGCAGACAGTTATTTTGGTGCTTGAACTTTGCGTGCCTATGTAGTATTCTAGTAAATAAAGATACACAAAATCGGTTAACAAAGACATGGCCATCTGAGGGCTGTTTAGCAGATTATGATAAATAAATTGGTGATTTTTCAGCCTAATTCCTTGTGAAGTAATCAAAACATCACAACGCACCTCCTAATAAGCAACATTTAGCAAGCAGAAGACACAGTCTGGGTCATTGAATGAGGTAAAGGATAATAGTAAATGGCTGTCATGTAAACCAGATTTCTTTGAACTATGAGAAATAATTGATTCCAAAATGATACTCTGCCTATTCAAGCAAGCCAGATCTTCATATCTGTAAGTCACTCCGCACTAAGCAAATTTGCGTCTTCATTTAATTAAGCCAAATGTAATAAAATATAAAAGGTAAAGATATGCTTTTTCAAATGTCATTTAACTTTAATAATAATATGCTAACAAAACAGGAGTCATAATTAATTTTTACACTACTCAAAGTTAGTATTGTCAGGATTCATATGAAATAGAATTAGAGATGTGACAGAAATGATGAATAACATGCAAAATTTGGTAAATACATACTAATTTTGAAAAAAAGCCAAACTGCACAAGTTCATCTGTAAAAGATTTCTCTTTGAGAACATATGGCTTGCAACTGTCCATAAAGCTATTATTTTGCCCCAAAGAAGATAATATTTATAACATGCATTGTGTGTACATTTGAATAGGAGAGCCAGATGTAACAACCTACATCTCAGGATGTGGGAGAAGTCACAGACCAACAGGTAGAAAGGGACACAGGATGTTTATTGTCCACGCTCCTGTGCCATTAGACAGCAAGTTGCACCTTGAACAATGTAGGTGGTTTTCTGAGGAAATAACCAGAATTCTAGTATACAATATTCACACTTCTTTCTATGGAATCAAACCCTTTTCACCTCTCATCCTCCAGAAACCACTCGACAGTATATACTTCTGAGTTGGATTTGTGTGTGGAGAATTCTACATAAAGGTTCTATTTCCATCCCTCACTGATTCATCAATTTAGACTTAATACCAGGAAAACACAGTTGAAAATATAGCTGTGTGGCATAAATAATTCCTGTCCTTTTTGTTTTGCTGACAGAATTTATTAGATTTTACAATAATTATGGCAGCATTTCTATTCACCACTAAAGTGAATTAGATCATAGCAACTCCATAGTGCTGTAGCAGAAGTATCTTCCACAGCATCTACAAATAGTTCATCACTGTGCTGGTGGAAGGAAAGGGAAGGGAAGGTGGAATTTTAAAAAGAGAATTAGGACAAAAGATATAGTAATGAATATTCTAGGAAAGACTACAGGCTGAGCCATCTACATGTTATTTTCAGCAAACACCCCAGTCCCTCTCTTTTTTTAAAGTGTTAATTTTATCCAGTATAATTTCCTGTTAGGTTGTCCTATTTACTGATCTTGTCATAACTGGCATGATTTTTTATTTTTTTTTAGTGGCAACACTGTAAAGATAAAGACTTTTTCTAACGATGTTTGGTGCATCTTCACTTTGCTCCTGCTTCCTGAAATTTCTGTATTACCTTCAGAGGCTTATGTTTTACCACCGTGAAGGTACTTGCTAGAACTGTCAAGAACAAAAATGTCAGGATTATATTCTGTATTATATTGATTACGGGTTGTGAGGGTATTAAATGCTCTTTTGATATTTGCTGCTGATTTTTTTGGAGTACTTATAAATTATTACGCAGTTCACCTTACTTTCTGTTAAGGATTTTGATGCAAAGCCATAAATATACTTAGAAAAGTTTATTTTTCATAAGGGAATGATAGATTTCTAAATAGACTTCTTAGTAACACTAAGTAATAACTAGATATGCTGTAACTTGATATGCATGATAGTTTGAAGTATTTCAGTCTAACTCTAGCTTGTTTTTGTAATATTATGGAGATACACATTTGACATGCAAGAAAAAATCCAGACACGGCTTGAAAACCCCTTCAAAGTGTACTTTTGAAGAATCATGTCCTTACAATTTATAGCACATGAGGAGTATAAATTTACTCATTATCTACAACTGGTTTGTGTTATCAGAATAATTTTAAAACAATCCTTACAATTACAGTGTTTACTAAAGGTTCTGAAAGCTAATAGGAAAAAAAACTTCCTTTGTGTCTAAGGAACATGGATATGAGTAATTGCGATCTTTGCATTCCCCAGTACTCATCCTGCTGTGGATCTACTAGTATAATTTATGGCAGGCTGCAGATAACACCTTATGCTGGTGGCCAACAGATTTAAAAGGCTGGTATATCCTCCATAGATCAGAAGAATAAAAGAAATCTTTGTTTTAACTTCAGCCTTTGCCAGGCTTAAGAAAAATCTTAAAATATCTTCGGAGTTTCAATTGGACATTGATATATCGATGGTTGTGGGGGAGAATTGGGGAAGGGGAAAGAAACTGCTTTCCATTACAGTGCAAGCAGTGTACACTTTGTTGCACAACAGGATACCTGTGCAGTCCACCATAAACTGCAGCTGCTTAAAACAAAATACTTCTATGTTGATAACAGAAGCAAAATAGCCACTCTCCTAGGTTAGCTATCCTGGTTTCATAGCCAAAATCGAGAAATGATAAACCTCTGCCCTTCAGATTTTACCACTGTACTATTTCTAGGTGTTAGAATGTTAGAAATGTAAATGGTGAACAAGAAATAAAAAATAAGTCTCTACCTAAACACATTTAATTAATTTTTGAATGTCAAAAAGCAAACAAAATAATAGATGAATCTCTATCTTTTATTAGGCATAACTTCCCCAGATATTTTTCTTATGATTTCTTGATTTGGATAAGACAAAAATGTCAGTCAGTATTTAAAAATCAGTCTTTTATAAATAAGAAAGAGAATGATAATTAATAAATTAAAATGAGAATAATAAAACATTTAAAGGGCTATGCTTAATGCATCTCAGTGTCATAAAGGCCTTTATCAAAGTTATATTACAAAGTTATATAAAGATATTTTGAAAAAATCTATAAGGTTTCTTAAGGTGTTGAAGCTCAGGCTGATGTTCAATTTATTGCAAAAATTCTGGTACATCAAATATATTCCAGAGAAGGAAAGTAAGGAAGGGAAGGAAGGAAGGAAGAAAAGAAAGGAAGGAAGGAAGGAAGAAAGAAAGAAAAGAGAGAAAGAAAGAGAGAAAGAGAGAAAGAAGAAAAGAAAGAACGAAAGAACAAAAGAAAGAAAGAAGGAAAGAAGGAAAGAAAGAAAGAAGAAAAGAAAGAAATTAACTTCCAAGTGTTTTGGAATCTTTGAAAAGAGCACAGCTGCAATTTGAAAATAATGAATTCAGTCAGATTTATTTAAAGGGGGAAAGTAGAACAGCTTGGTTCCATGGTTTCACAAATTAAATAATGTTAAGATATTGCAAATTACAAATAATTAGCTCGTTTAAATAAGAAAAATATGAAATTATTACTGTCAAAAGCTAGGGAGAGTGAATTCTGATGACCATATATTATTTATAAATGAAAAATTTTTACTTTCATGAAACGTAGATTCCTATATGCAGGTTTGTCCTCTTTCAGTCATTCAGCACTTAGCAATAATAATAAAAAAAAAATTAAAGGAAAATACACCTGCAGACCAACTATTTATTAATTTGAAATATGTGCTTCAATTAACACATACAATTCAAATAAAATCAAATGTCTGCAACAATAATGCAGTAGCTGTCAGTGCTGCAGAAAGAGGCAAAGCAAAAGAAAACTTAAAAAGGGGCAAATTTAATCTTCCCTGTGCTCTGAGGAGTATATGCAATTGCTACAAAAAGATATTAGAAAGACAGGAGGGGAGGTATTGACTTCCAGATGGAAATGCACTAGAAAATATTTAAGAGTGTACATCAGCAGTGATGTACAACAATCTAGAAATGGATTAACTGACTGAGACCATATGGGCAGAAAATAACTTGAGTTCTGTAAGCCACCACGGATATAGTTGGGTGAAGAAAGAAACAGAAGGGCTAAGTACTACTGAAAATAGCTATGACAGAGAAGTTTATAAAGCATGAGAATTACAAAAGGCCATTTTCATGTAAGTGAAGCCAGTAAGATCTTGAAATCCCTTCAGAGGGTATGTTTGCATGCCACAAGACCTTGGAAAATTTCCTGCAGTGGACAGGGTTCTAGAATAGATAGATTAGATGAAAATAAAAAATAATAAAATAAAATAAATAGAATAGATGAAAAATCTTATATTTTCTCAGTGATCATTGATCAGCAAAACAGGTAGAAGAGATTAACAAAGCTGAAAGTTAAATAGCGTAAGAGTTAATGTTTACACTACTGGTCTGCAGTATGGAATTCAGACCCCCTAATGAGAAGGCTTCTGATGCAGGATGTAGGAAGTTTGCTTCTTCAAAGTGGAGCACAAGACAAATAAAAGACTGAGCAGGGGGACACTTAGGGGATCTATGTGCAGGTATCTACAGGTAGATAATGGGCAATTGCTAAGACAAGCTGTTAGAAACATCTCTCAGAGGCCTAAAATCTCGGAGCACAGGAATATAATGAGGTTTGTCTTTCAACTTGGCCTCTTATCTCTGAGAACTTCTTAAAAACTTGAGGCTATAACCATTTTTTTTCCAAATCTGAGGAAGAGGTTAGTCTTTTTTTTTTCATTTTTTTTTTTTCCCCTTACAATACTATGCAGTACTATTTCAGGAGGATACACTTCCCTTTTGCTTAATGCATGTTCTGGGGAAAAAAAAAAAGTATGTCTGTTTATTCAGGGGAATTGCCCCCGGAAGAGGGAGGAAACAGGGAACGTAAAGGTGCTGACATGTAGTACTTTTATGTAGTTATTGCATAAAAAACTGAGAGTGGTAAATACCAAGCCTTTTTTTATTTTTCCAGCCTATTGTTTTTGTTTTGAGGCTACACATTTAAAGTAGGGTTTTTTTCCATTTTGCTGGCCTAAGAAACCTTGAATTCTATTTTGCAAAGTACATAATTTTAGGAGAAGATGAAGAGTTTCTAATTTCGCGTCTCAATCCAGAAACAGCTTGTAGCATCTAGTATCTACAGTATTCTTTAAGAAGGCAGATGTAACCCTAGAAGCTTTGCTGGACTTGGCCTTGGACAAAACCATAGGCTCCCTAGAAATGCTTAGGAATGAGCTAGACATAATATCACTCAGTTTTGAAGATCAAGGCATTTTTTCATGCAAAGAAATATGAACTGTGAATACTTAGATCAAAAATCAGTGTATTTGGAGTTCAGGTGCCTTCAGAGCCAGGCAGTAACTAAGAGAGATGTTTCTGAAATAGGTATTGGACACGGAAGCCTAATTGTTTTCTAAGGAATATTTTGAGTCCCTTTTTTTAGACCTTGGTCTGCAGTTCAAGAAATATGCCTCAGGAAATGTTAGACAAAATTATCTATTCACCTATATATACTACATACACATAGGATAATAATCACATCTGTCAGAGGGCTCGGATTAAGCTTGCAAAGGTTTCTAAGATCATAATGTTACCAGGTACTAAGCAACAGGCATCTAAAAACTTGCAGTATCATCTCATTTGTTTAGGAAACAGATATTTCCATAAACAGCACATTTATAAAAAGCAAGGATTTATGTGGTTTCATTATAACTGTCTAATATCTAAGGAATTAGAATAATATAGTTAAGATCATTTCACTACAGCTATAAAATTGGGATATCATTTTGGCTCTCTCCCCTCTGCTTGAACATCTATTTTCAGAGGACTCTCAGGAAAATTCTTTCAGGTTTCCATTCCTCTGCTTTGTTTGGCTAAAATTGATCAACAGTTTTGATGTATTCAAAGTATGATGTAAAAACCTAACATAAAAGCAAAATTTACTTATTATCAGTTATTCGAGGAAGCCATGTGAGTTTTTAATCTATAAAGTGGCAGCATGTTGTCCAAAATCCTGCTTTATTTGGTGTCTCCCATGCATATCAATTAACAGTTCACTGTTAACAGAAGTGTGAAAACACACAAAGCATAAGATAATTTCAGGTGACAGATTTCTCGCTTCAGGGCTGAGCATGAAAAATTTAACAATTCTTAGGTAAGCATTTATCCTAAAAAGCACTTTCCTCTGGAAAGGAATTTTAGGTCCTTACCATTCTTGCAATTTATAACTTTCATAATTTTATAATATTTGATAACACTCACCATTCTTATTTGCATCTAAACTTACGTAAAAGGACAAACTTTTTGTTACTTAGGTCATTTAGTAATTTCTGTGTTATTTAGTGCAAAGAGGTAATGATTCTGTTATAGAGATGCTGTTGTTTTAGAGATTGCATAAATTTCATTTTTTCTGTGATATTTTTCTGATTGAAATTTTTTGCCAATTAATATTTTTTTATTAGAAATCATGTAAATTTCATAACCCTGTGCCCCTCCCCACGCCCCCTCAGTGCTACTATGTATCTGGTGTCTTCTTAAACACATCATAAAATAAACATGTTTTATATTATTTCTCTTGGGCATTAAATATTTCCATTACTCACCTCAGCCTCAAATACCTAACCTTTGAACCATATTAAAAAATTCATATGCAGCTAAGAAGAATAACTGATATTCTGTTACCTCTTGTTTTTTTAACAGCAGCATTTATTCCACTTCTGAAAATACCAAAATTCAATTCAAATTCAAACTGCAATTGAAAACCAAAATATAAACAGAACTGGAAGACTGACCCTTAAGCCATACCTTTGCACCTGGTGAATGGAGCCTTTAGTTTTACGCCTTGCTTTACTGATTACAGTGAGCATATGCCTGGCGTGTTCCTTTCCACCAATTAGTTACCCATACAGGGACCTTTCTTATGTCATGGCTGCTTGATTTCCCTAAAAGCTTTTGACAAGGGATTTTCATTGAAAGCCTTTTGGAAATCCATATATACACTACTCACCAGATGATCCTTACCAATCAAAAGAAATTTATCCCCCTACTTGGATTTTTTTTAATTCACATTTAATTAAAAAAATAGACTTGCCTAGTGAAAAAAAAAGCCATTCAGTCATACAATTACCATGCTTTGTAGTAATGATCCGTAAAACTTCTATTTTAAATTTACAGGCATCATATATAAAGAAAAAAGTATTTGGTTGCACTATCAGCTCTAATAGAGGTGTGAATTTAAGAATGATACACTAGTCATCTTCTAGAAGTGACTATAAGTAGCTTTTAAACTAATGCTAACTTTAGTATAGTGTGGGAAATCTCATCATCATTTTGGTTAGGGAAGAATAAGCTTTTAGTATGCAAATTTGTAAGAAAAACGTTTTGAAGAAATGCATCAGGTTAGAGATGTAAATGAGGCCTAAAATGTCTCATTAGGTTTTGAATTGCCCTTATCTTTTGTTGCCATTTTTTTCTTTTTGTTTTCTAAGCATTATAAATCTTGTGGACTTTGGGGGTAATTTTCTTGCTTGACTAAACCAACAAGGGTTTTTCCAACAATGAATTATCAAATGCTTCTCCAAACTCAATTCTGCATGAAATATGTAGTGAGTAGAATAGAATCATATAGTTTTATTTACTGTGTATTTCTTGGTTTTGTCCCCTAAAATTTTTTATTTTATTTCAAATAACTCCAGAAAATTCTGAAATACATTTGGTATGATTAATAATTTCTGTTTAAATTGAGTCCCAATATCTGAAGCTTAATACAGCAAAATATACATACAATTTACCTCTATTGAGAAAGAGACATTTGAAAATCTATAATGTGAGACTTCTTTAATATAAAATGGTTCTTTAGTAAGCAAACCATTTAGGCTACTATTTTAAACAGAAAACCTTACAAATCTGGCTAAATATATCTGTTTCGCTTCACTCATAATGTGACTTACTGTACATAATCCTATCCTCTGTTAACTTTTCCCCAAAATAATTCATTGCCATGGGAGTATACTCTGGTGTATTGTGAATTGTTATTAACTTCTACTTTAAAAACTTCTAATTCCAAATAGGTTACATTATTGAAATGATATCTTGAGGTATTTATTACTTACCCTTATTACTCAAAAAAACTGTGCTTAGGACAGTTTATAAACAGATTATGGCATATGCACTTTTCCCCCACAATTAATACTCTGCTACACAAATTGAACTACTTTGAACTACATTCAGGATGATACGATGAGAATAGAAAAGGGCTTTTCATATTTCTTATATTCTGTGTTTCAGGGTTCTATGAAATAGTGTTTACAAAATAGCTCCACATAGTTTAGATAACATGACTGCAATATGGTAAATTACATGATGCATTTCCTTGCAGGGATAAGAGATTACCAATATTATTGCAGCTTGTAGTATCAGAAATGAAGACATATTGTCTAAATTGAATAAAACTGAGTATTCCTTAAAATGAGAGCTTCATAAGCTAATTGTACCAAAACTCCATTATTGAACAGTTCTGATGATTCTAATCACTTGTAGCTTTCTATTTTAATATTATGTATTTACATATGTGCATTTGCACTCACAACCATACACACATATGTAATATGATAGTAAATTTACCTTTCCTAAATATTTAACCCACATCCATTATCTCCTTAAATGAAATCAGTCTATTATGTGAGCAGTTTGGATGTTTAATGTAAATATTATTCTTTATTTAGATAGCAGTTGTCCTCTATTTAGTAGACAAGTTGGATTTTGGTGCAGTTTTTTTTTTCTTTGGAGGTACTAATCCTGTTTTTTCAGCAAGCAAAAGCTTTCTTGTTGACATACTCAGTGAATTTAAGTTTCTTTCCTTTTTTCTTCTTTTCATGCTTAGCAAATAACTTGGAGACTTAAATGAAAAATAGATATGAGAGATTACAGTAACTTCTATGACTCTGGCTAAGTGATAAGAAATTGATACTTTTTTCTTTAGCTAATTGCCCACTTCCAAGAAAAATTCTTTCTCTCATAAAATCTTTGCCCGGGGACCATGGTATTCTAGGAATCTAAGAAACATACATACTTCTAAGTTAACTATGTTGAGAATGTCTGATTGATTTTTGAAGAGTAAAGTCGCATGATGGTGTAAAATTTTGCAGTTTGTTGTCTGAAATATGCAGCAGCACTCTTAGGTACTACATCTAGAAGGCCTGTGCTTGTTCCTTGGATATAATGGATTATTTTATATGGATATATGAATATTAATATCTGAAGATATGAAATTTGTAGAATATACATTAATCCTTTAGTGGTATTGGAGTTAGAGTTGATAATGTGAAAACAATCAATACATACTCCCTGAGCTAGGGGAGAAGACGTAGTAAAATTGCGGCCCTGCACTCTCTAACATTTACCTCTGTTCATAATCGCATGGGAAAGTGTCGGGGCAAGAGAGCGGCACATGGTTTGGAGAGTCTCAGCGAGGGCACTGAACTGGGGAGTGCCATTCCTAAACCACAACAATGCCTATGCTTACTATGTGCTGGAAAGACACCCACTCCTGTAATCAAAGGAAATTGTTCCTTACTGCCATTAAAGCCTACATACCTCAACAATGTATGGATTAGTAGAGGCTATGACAGAACAGACAGTGGTGAGATCATGTTTACTGTGTCAAGGTTAATGATGACAACTTGAATTCTGGGGTTCGTGATGCAGTATTTTCAGCTGTAGATTCTTATCTCTAGACTTTAATGCTGCTTGTACTTTCACCAAAGCCTAAATGGGAATTTCAAATTGTATTAGGCATTGTCTTGTGTCATCTGTTTTTTGAGGTGAATAAAACAACACTAGGTATTAATTTCAGACTGGGGAAAGACTTCAGGACTCCTGTAATTTTTGACCAAAAGAATTGTTTCTGTAGAGACAACACACATATATAGATACACTAATTAATTCAGAAGTGGAGCTCACTGTGAATCTGTAGGAAATGAATCATTCAGAATAATGACAGAGAATATAGTGAGGATGGCCTGTTTTGGATAATAAGAAGTACAGATACATATGAAGGATCCTTCAGGTTGATATGTTAATTATACTGAACATTCCTTGATGCCTGCTGTTTCAGTATTGCTACAGAAGCATTTGAAACTTCACAACAATCACACTTCACAGTCTTTGTTCTTGATATCGTCAAGGTCTGCCATGTTAAGTCATGTTTGTAACTTGTCACAAGAAATCTACTGGTAGAAAACTCAGACCCACATGCTCATTAGAATTGCTGCCTGACTGGTTCCAATCCATTTTTTTCTACATCCTTACTAGTACACATCATTTTCAAGCCATCAAGTAGAAGGGGAAGAATGTACTTCTTTCTTAATCAGAAATTCATCATATGTTAATCTTCCAACAAATCCAAATCATATTTAACACTTTTAGTACCCTTATCTGCATATCTTTCAAATTATTTTGAAATAGCATTAGATATATTGACAGTGTCCATCTTTGTGTCTTAAAAGCCAAAAGCTTTAAAATTTTGTTTGTTTCTAAAAAACAAACCTGGAAAATACAATGGGTTGATTTTAATTTAAACCAATGCAATTTTAGTAAAGTATATTAAGAAGAGTATTTGTATATATCAAAGAGTATTTGCAGCCACAGTGATTATTTTTACAAGCTGCTTTGCTCTGATGTGGACCAAACATACAGAAGTCACTGAAGGGATTTTATTCCAGTATCACAATACATTGTCATAAGAAAATGTTATGCAATTTAAAGTGACATTCATATTTGAATTTAACCAGCAGCTACATTAAAATACTTGCTCTTACAGAGTGAACAAAATTTACTAGTTCCTGAAGATTCTCTATTAACTTAGATATTCAAAACCCCATACTGATTGTTCGATACTGACCACATTTACCTAAACTGCTATCTATAACCTACCAAAATCAGCACAGAAGGACTGCCACAGAAATATACATATCTGTGCATACCAATACACCAGACATAACAACATAGATCAACAAATTTCCCTGTTTATAAATTTTGAGAAATATATACTATTACTGGTATTGTAATGTAACAGTGTTCTTGGTATTTTTATATTAAATCAGACAATAAATCTGGTTCCCATTTAACAATTGCAGTTTAAATATAAGAATCAGGATCACTAAGTAGATTTTTTTTTAAATGCTCAACACAAATGGCCAAGTGTCATTTGAGATAAACACTGCAGCTGAACTCACCATTATCATGAGGAGTATGCTGTTTATTAGCTCAAAAAAGGCAGATTCTATTCTCAGTTATAGCAACCACAGCACATATGTGGTTAGATATGAGGCAATTGTGGTGAATGATTATGTTGAACAGGTGTTAATTTGGTAACATACCGGTGAATCAGCATGGATTTTTTATTGTGTACTCGGTGGATTTTATTCTTTCATCTGTTAGATTCAACTACTGTAAGGGCAAACACTAGTCAAAGTGAGGGAAAAGAATGTATTTTGATAAAAGAAGGTATTCTTGGAAAACATGAGAAATACTCCATTTATAGAAAAACAAAACAAAACAAACTAAATAAATCAACAAAAAAACCCCCAACAAAACAAAGCAAACCAAATTGAAAAAAAACCCAAAAAACACAAAAACTAAACCCAAAACAATCTGTATGCTTTAAGGACCTAGGAGCTATAAGCAGTGGGATTTATTCCCTTTTGCCTTCCCCTCTGTGTTTTTCTCAGTAGCAGTACATTACCTATGCTCCAAAAACCGGCAGGAGTTTTAAGTTCAACTACAATTTTGCCCTCACAACATGACAAAAATGCTACCTGAACCAGATCCATAACGTCTCACATAAGGTCAAGGATATTCATACATAACAAGCCTTCTTGGAGGGGGATAGTTTGATGTCGTCTAATGTACCTGCTCAAAACAGAGATTCTGAAACAAGATATCAAATTGATCACTAAGGCAGTAGAAGCTGGACCTTGTAAAGCAAAAACACAGTCTCTCAGGAAAAGAGTTTGACTGTTGCATTCATAAGCACCCCTTGCTGGCTACAGTCAGTCAAGGACTTGTCACTAGCTGTAAATGTGCTATGCTTTTACTGACACCATCTCCAGCTGGGGAAAAAATATACTGATGGCCATTCTCAAAGGACGAGATGTTTTAAAAATATTTATAAAAATAAACAGACAATACCACTAGCTTTCTGATGTAAAGTTCCAAGTGTTTCTAAAGGGAATGAAGTTTCAGATCATATTGCTACTGTTTCTTTTCCTAACATTTTGTCAGCTGGATGAAGCCTGATGCTAAAACTTATAATAAGCTTCATCACAAACAATAGCATCCAAAGTCACAACAGAGGAACTAGTAACATAATACAGATCTTTAGAAAATACATGACATTCTGATCTCATTAACTGACTAAATGAGAGACTGAAACAAATATTTGGAAAATGAGGTGCTATTCAGGTAGAATTTATTCAGAGCCAAGACAGCTATTCATAGGAATACATTCCATACGCAGTCCAAAAAACAACAAGCACCAACAGTTCTGCTACCCTGTGTGACCTTTGGACCTACTGGTTTAACAGAGTGGGGCATCTCATTTTACATTTGTAAGGACACTACTGTCAAGTGAGAATCTTATTTCCATGGAAAGGAGCCCTGGTTGCCTGAGCTTGTGCCACAAAATGGTTATGCTTTTGTATATAAAATAAAGGGGAAAGAGAAAGAAGTACCTAAAAAAGTATTTCAGTGTTTTCCCCATATTTATTCCTGAACATTGCAATAGGGCCAGCATAGCAGTGGACTCAAGAGACTAGATTTTCATTTCAAGTTTTTATATAACTGGCTGTTACATTAATGTCTTGCTATTGTCCCTCTTTTTGTTTTTTTCCCTTGTCTTGGGAAATTTTTATGTTTTTAAAATCTGTTATATATTTTTATGTTTTTCCTTGAGATAAGCTAGCATATGTAATAAAAGTACATTCGAAAAAGCAGCAGAGTGTAAAGATCTGCACACGAGAATGGCATTCACTTGTTTCCAATACCCTAATATTACATGGTTGGCAGTCCTGGTAACTGCAAAAACTGTTTCCTCACATTTAGGAGAAGTAGAGTTTCACCTTTAGCAAACAGAAAAAGCTTTAAAATCCTTTATTCTGGAAGTTTGACAGTATAAATTAATTTGAAGGAGGGAAAAAAAAATCTCCCCACCCAAAAGAAAAAAAAATAACCACCCACCCAAAACATCTTGCTTAGTACAGATCATAGTTTCCTGTAGTTAATAAAACTTATCTAGCCAGAAGAAGGTCATTTTGGCTTTCAGCATTGCCTCAGCCAACTTCAGAAATTTTGGGAAGCAGAGGTAGTGAAAGATTTTGATTATTACTGATTCATTCAATACTGAAATAAAGTCTTCTCATCAGCGCGAGAACAACATGACCTCCATAGTGGTATCAGGACTTAAGCAGCTTTATTGTTCTAACGGAGTCAGGAATAGATGTTTATTTTTATGAAAACAGGGATCTTACTACAGCCCCTAGTTTGACTGGTGTTATATCAATTTAACAATTATTTATACTGATTTAAGTACAAACACAAGAGTTTATCACTACAATAAACTTTGCTGACACTTCCTTACAGCATCCCAAATGGAATTTGAATTAAATATAAATACTGTTATGGCTAAAACTAAGTGCCACAACTTTCTACTGTACATAAGTTTGATGGATAGGTTGAAAAACTTGATTTATCCTCAGTGATGATTCTTTTCCTTGCCTCTGGTCAAACTCTACACAGCAACAGAAATAGTACAATTGCCAAGAAAGACTTAATAAGAGATGAGCATATTGTACATGTCCTTGTATGTATTTGTGTGTACGTATATGTATGTTTATCTATATGTCAAGAGAAAGAGAGATAAATGGGAAAGAGTAGGAATATAAACATCACTTAATATTAGGATGCTTGCTAAAAAAATGAGTTATTAATTTTTTATTCATCACCTTATAGCTTTTAAGTGTAACTTAAGTGTTTATAACAGTACCACTGTGATGTGTGGCTATTCTGTCTCCTTTTTGTGGCTATTTATCTACATTACAGCATCTAATATCCATGTAACACTGGTGTATTAGATACAGTATAGGCACACTATATTACTATATACAGTGAATATATAGCTTCATTGAAAGCAACATAAAATTAAAACAGGGCATGGCAGTATGATCTATCTAAACATTAAGTCATTATAAGTGACATATCAGTATACTTCTCCAAAGGTGTATCGCTATAGCTTACAACTGTTCTTATTAAGAATATTTTTTTTGTTTTTAGTAGAAGAGGGAGTCCAGTTACTAATCTGATAAACTAGTTTAAGTCTACATATTTGTAACAAATTTTGCTCTTCATTTCACGTTATAGTCAGTATTTTGGATGTTACCAAAAAGCCAGAAAGCAGCTTTCTGTAATACCTCTCAACAGTGTATAGGAATGTCAAATGGACTTCTTCAAAGCAAAAAGGCTTATATTCCTTTTCTAAGAAAGTACTGGGGTTGAAATAAAATGATCTTAAAACTTTACTGTGATTGGAAGACAGCTAAACTAGGTTTAATTAGTGTTGATCAAAGTCTGTAAGCTCATTGCAACATATGTAACAAAATACTGAATCTCACTAAAATACAAGTTTCCTTATGACTAGTAAGAGAGGAATCTTGTATAGTGTTTTATTAACCTCTTCATTTCAGTAGCCTTTGAACTCAAAAGCAGAATAATAAAGTTTAAATCTCAGCTAAATCTCACAAAATTGTCACCCTGAGACTCCATGTGAATAACTGAATTTTGCAAATTAGTTTGTTATTTTGTAATCCCAAAAAAACATCTCATAAAGAATTACTAAAAGAATGTTACGAATTCATTTTGAACTATACTTTGATTTATGATACACTCTCAAAAGTAGGAGGACACTTTCAGCAGTATATTCGATAAAATTTGAGATCACACTGAACCTCAGTTTAAGAAAGAAAATATTTTGTATTAGGTTAATAATGTACAGTTTCAAAAAGAGTGTTTTTGAAAGAATATTACAATAACAAACTGTTATCTATTATCTTCAGAATTTTGCTAGTAAGAGGTTGGAAAAAACTGATATCACAAAACATACAGTTCACGGTAAATTTAAAAAATCACAACAGAAATTGTTTAGTTGGAGTGTCAAACTGACAAACTTGGGACCATTATCTAAATGAAGAGTCAAACCAAACAGATCACAAAAGAATATGTTGTTACTGATCAACAACTAAATCTTCAAACTGTGTAGTATGACTGCAAATTTATCCTAAACAAGCATGGATGAACATCTATCCCCTACATTTACTTGGAAAATTAAAGTACATATATACTTCCTCAGGCAGTAATCCTTACCTGAATGTGCGAGTAATTAAAAACATCATAAAATCTTAAACATACCATTTATAAACTTTCAGTAAATCTCTGAGTTATGCTGCACCATGGAGGATGGTAAAAAAGAATACTATGACTGAAATCAGTTTTTGGCATATGAGGCAAAACTATTTTTTCAATCTACAGTAAGTGAATTTACAGCTTGCTTGACTGAATCTAGCATTTTAACATAATTTTGCAGGTTTAAGAATTGCAAGAGTGGCAACATTCTGGGTATTTTGATCGCTAGCACACAAGCATGTAACATACTTTGTGTTCAAGGGGAACCTTCATCCAGGATGCAAAGCTGCTGCTGAATTATAATCACCTTCAAAAAGATTGCAAGCCTGTGGGTATTAAGCTTTGCACTCACCAAGCTCAACCAGAAAGATTTATGCAATCTGCTCTGGGACCTGACACTTATTCATACAGTAGATCTGATAAGTGCATTCTGAGACCTTGAAGTTTATTCTCATCAGAAGTTTTGTGTTTAAGGTCTCAACAAGTAGACCTTTTTAGTGCTGATCAAAAGCACTTCATTATGAGCTCAAGCAAAATCACTGTACAACCACACAATAAAGAAAAAAAAGAAAGGGAAAGGGAAAAGGGAAAAGGAAAGGGAAAACCCTTATACTTCTAAAAATAAAAGTGAATCTTGAAAGCCTAAAAATAATCTCCGATGTTTTAGGCAGCAGTCAAGATTTTGCTATCTTTGCTCTTGCTTATCTGGAAACAGTTTGACAGATATGTTTGCTTTATAGTCTCAGCCTATATAAATGACAGAAGACATCTGAATCAAAAGACAATAAACTATATTTTTCTTAACTTTAAAGCATCCATTGAATCAGAAAGCTAAATAAGCACAAACCAGTATTTGTCCAAACAAAATAAAGATGAACAATATAATGATTTAAAGAAAAGATTTTACTGTACATTTGCAGTTAACCAATCATCCAGACCATTAATGAAAATGGTGAACTGGATTTGATTTAATACTGGCCCCTGGGGCACACCTGAGTCACTGGCCTCCAACTAGACTGTGTGCCACTGGTCACTACATTCAAGGCTTGGGCAGTCAGACATTTTTAAGCCCACCTCGTTGTCTGCTCATCCAGCCCACACTTCAACAGCTTCTTTATGAAAATGTTATGGGATACAGTGTTGAAAGCCTTCCTGAAGTCAAAATGGACAATATCTATTCCTCCCCCCTCATCCACCAAGCCAGACACTCCATCACAGGTTATTAGGGTGGTAATGTCTGACTTCCCCTTGTGCACTAATGCTGACCTGCAAGGACATCAGCCACCTCCATCAGCTTTAATGAATGCATCCCATCATGGCCCATGGACTTATGTATGTCCAGATTACTTAAGTATTCCCTGAGCTGATACTCTTACACTAAGGTAAGCCTTTCCTGCTCCAGACTTACCTGCTGGTTTCCAACAAGGATTTCAAAAGGCTGTTTTTATAATGTGAAGACTGAGGCAAAGAAGACATTCAATACTTCTGCCTATCACCAGCTTCCTTGCCCCAATCATCATCAGGCTTGTGATTTCTCTCATCTTCCTTTTGCTGCTTACGTACCTATAGAAGCCCTTCTCGTGGCATTTGACACCCTTCCTCGCATTCAACTCCAGCATGAACAATAGCCGTGATGTTTCAGGTTTCATAAATCTAAATATCACAGGTATATCTATCTAATCCAGAATTATAGATTTTCTTCCCTTTTGGTCACATCAAACAAGACAAATTCGGTAGAATTGTGGACTGTTCTAATTCCTGCAGCTTACACAGATATCATATCTACAAGTTCCCTTGTGTGCACTTTTTAGAGGGATCTGAAAAATCTGTTCAAAAAGAAAAATAAATCTATTGCTAAGGTATGAAATGTATCCTGGGAAGTTTTTGCTGCTCTGAGCCATAAACTCAGAATGCTGATTTGTTTTAAGTGAAGGCTTGAGCTTTTCCACAACCTCTTACACTGCAATTTTTCCCAAAGCAAGAACCATTTCTCACCCCTATCTTCATGAATTCACGTTGCTTTCTATGAGAGATGAAAACCTGTGAGTAATATCAGCTAATTTTTAGAGACAGATAATAATAGTTTTATGTTAACTTCTAGCAGAGTCTGCCAAATGTGTT
This sequence comes from Cephalopterus ornatus, assembly GCA_013396775.1. NCBI lineage: Eukaryota > Metazoa > Chordata > Aves > Passeriformes > Cotingidae > Cephalopterus > Cephalopterus ornatus. The sequence continues at coordinate 46,533 of VZRE01007258.1, forward strand.
GGAATTCAAAACAACTACAAAATCTCAGTCTTATATAACAACGCAAGACAGTAGCCATTAAGTTAGTTCAATACTCTAATTCAGGTTTCAAGTTCAAATATTCATCATTTCTATCTGTGTTTACTTTGAAAGATGAGTTTTCCCCTCTTTGATCTACAGTGCTTATAAATCTGTGCTTTGTTTCTTTGATGTTTGGTGAAGAATGATAATTGTTATTGAAGTAGGGAGGATGGCCATTTGAAAGAAACACATTTTGATGAATAACCTCTTGAATTAGGCCTATATAGCAGTACCTACAGATTTACAGTACATATTTACTTTTCTTATTTAAAAAGTTTTCATCTTTAGAATTGGTTACTGTAGGTTAATAAAACAACTAAGTAGCTGGTCTTTAATACCTGATTTCACATTGAAATCAGGCAAAACGGCTGTTTTTGTGCTTTATTTGGAGTTATTTTTGGTACCAAACAAAATATATGTTTTTTAGCGGTAGCCAAAATGACTGTTTTGTCGCTATGGTAATATCTTGTATACAGGTATCAGTTACAAATGCCACTTAAATACAAATATGTTTTTCTTCTGGAAGTTGAATAATGATAACCAATTATCACCTTTCCCATTATTCTTGACATGTGTCAGATGTATGACGTGACAATTGCTTACTATCAGCAATTCCTTGAGTGTGAGATCACAGAACAGAAATCAACAGTCATTTGTCATTAAATCAAAAAGAGATGCCTGTTTTGAAAAGGAATGTCAAATTTTACAGGTAGCAGGTGTTTAAAGTAAGAAAAATAGCTGCAGAAGCCCTTAGAAGACACCAGAAGGAACCAGATATTTAGATTAACCTAAGAAAAAAATAATTAGAAAAATACAAAGCCAAAGCAAGAGCAGCTGCCTCACAAAGAACTAAAATACCCACATAAAAATGCACAATAAACAAAAAATCCCAAATACTTGAAGAACAGAAGACATAAAGGGACAATAAAGGTAAACAAACAACCTGAAAAAATAGGAAAAACCAAACCCACCTGGCAATATCCATGATACACATATAAAGAAAGTCTTAATGTTAATTTTAGTCATACCTTTGAAATAAATGCAAATTTGAGCTATGTGTGTTTTGGGATTGCATGCTGAATGTTTGTGCAAATAAATTCAAGGACTGCATCTCCTTCAATTTCCAGGAAGAGAGTGTGTTGTACAAAAAAGTATAACAGGAATTTTCTAGTGCTAAGTTGTTATTTGTATCTGATGACTTTTTCTATTGGATTATTTGATCAAATTATCTTGTTTGTGTCAACAACAAAGTACATCTTGATTAGTATATATTAGGGATGAATGATTTACAGGTTAGATAGAAGTTGCATTTTGCCAATAATCATTTTAAAGACATGATCATTTATGAAGATAAGAAAAACTGGACTTGCAGGAACAAGCAGTAATTTTATTCAGCTTAGCGGGACCATGGCTGCAAAAAAAGCACTGAATCAATTGATCAACTCACGGTCATTAAAAACTGTTCCTGTATTCCACCCTCTGCATTACCATGTTAGCATTGCGCCCCTCTGAATGCAAATAGCACTTACTACTTGCTTGGCAGCAAAACTCAGCCTGGATAATTTTCTGCCTTTTTAAAATGTTCAGTGGCTCAGAGAAGGATTATAGAAATACTATAGCTAATGAAAGGGCAAAGAATTGCAGTATGGAAGATGGGAAAGAAAAAATAAGTGAGGGAGAGCAGGGAGAAAAGAGGGGAATGATCCCTCCTCTTTTTTTTTCTGAGAAAGAGAAGGTGCGGCTGGAAAAAAAACACAGGCATCTGAGTCACATGCACTATTCTAAAGTTCTGGCAAGCACATATTTATTTAACTCCTTTAATAGAAGCAATTCTATTTAAACAACATTAGGTTTTCTAACAAATCCACTACTGGAATAACCACATTTTTACTAGTTGCAGGCTACTGAGCAAGTCTTCAGGGAAAAATCTGTTGCATTTGAAGAGTTATATACAAAATCCACCCACAAAATGTCATATTTTAAATCTGGAACCTCATGTTGATAGGGCCAAAGTAAACTGTTCAAAATCAGTCACATCCTATGTGGCTGAATACAGCCTGAGGAACTTTAACAGTTTTTTGTACACATGTTAAACATAAGTCCCTTAACCTATTTTTCTAAAAATAACTTTACTTTCACGGCGTCACTGGTTTTTGCCAGCCTAGAAGAGCTTGCATTTGGGAAATGAGAGGAATTATTTGAAATTGAGAACAGATCACAGCCAAGAATGTAACAAATTGTCTTGGATTACAACTTACTTTAGATCCTCAAAAGCAAACCCAAGACATAATTATTTAGAATGTCAAATTATAATAAAATGCAAAGTTACATCTTTAAAGCATTCAAGATGTGTCATTCTTTCCCTTTCCTAATGAAAATTATAAACCTCTCTAATCGAGATCTTTATCAGGAGATGAAATTCATGAAGAGAGGAGAGGTGATGGAGTATATTATATCTACTCATTCACCTCCCTAGCATATAAGAAGACTTAAAAGATACTTTGATAAAAACAAATCTAACTGTGCAATTGAAAAGGCCCATTTCTCTGTTCCTGTTATTGTCAGCTCTACAGAATCATATAGATCTGGGGGTTTTTTTGTCTTTGCATATTTGATGTTTAATTCCTCTTGTAATTAATTAGTAGCAATACAAGAAATCATCTTTTTATGAAAGGTACAAAGGTTACTAGCTGCATTTCAACGAGTAAATTAACAAACCTACAAAAACCAAACAGAGCTGCAATGAAAAGAAAAAGAATTAAGTTGAATCATGATAATCAGTCTTTTAAGAAATCCGACAACATGGCAATACTATCATCTTTTCTGCCTCTTTTTGAAGTAACTTCTGTAGGATAAGTAGCTATCAAACAATAACAGTGAGTGTGCATCTATCTATATAAAGATATACATATCTATATACAACTCTCAATGAAACCTAGATTGTCTGAAAACCAATGGAAATTACTTTCAAGTGTTACAGAACACATAGTTTCCAGAACAATCGGTAAAACTACAAAAAATAGCAGGGGCTGAAAATATGATATGATTATACTTCTACAGAAGTCCTAAGATGAAATATTAGGCTAAGCATGTGTCCTTTCATGATTAAAGTTATTTACATGTCTCAGAGCAGAGGCAGTGATATTAAGAAGTTGACCAAATCCTTTGATGGATGATACAGCACTTTGGCAAGAACGACCAACTGCATGACTGGAATAATTTTGTTGATAATTCTACAGAAGGGAATATGGGGTCATATAGGATCACACACTCACGTGAGTCAACATGTATTTTATTGCTATGAAAAAAGCAATCAGACTGGGAGCAACAATAGAAAGGTAGCGTGCAAGACACATGAAATCAGTCTTCCATTTTCTCTGTCACTGACAACACCAGGTGCTTACTGGGTCCAGTTTTAGGAACACCGCTTTGAGAAAGATACAGCTAAAAAAGTTATAGAAAGCATGGATTTAGGAAAACAAAAAGACTGAGAGAGAATATATGAATGAATATATGAATATATGAATGAATATATGAATATATGAATATATTCATGTTCTTGTTGGACAGGGTAAGCTTTATTAAACTGTAGAAAGAAAGACTCAAGTTATACATTAACAAAAAACTTTCAAACTATAATTACAGAAAGGCATCACAATAATTTGCCTGAGGAGCTTAGAAGTCTTTAGGAGCAGATTAGAAAAATGTTTGTCATGAATGACATAAACAGAGCAGATTCTGCCTCTGGCAGAAGATTAAATGATCTCTTGAGATAATTTCAAGCCCTGATTTTCTAAAATATATATGGCACCTAGAAAGCGAATAGAAAGTTTCAAGATCACCTTAGACAAAGTAATTCATAAGAAATTGTGGACATGGAATCTTTCATAATAAATAAAAAAAGGCAAAAAAATATAATGGAAATATAAGGGTTACCTCAAGAGTTGCTCGATTGTGTTTTCTGTGATGAAAAAATGGGCTACACTGTATTACTATAACAAGCTTTAAGCAGAAGAAATACAACATTAACATGGGGAATGCAAAATTAATTAAACAGTCACAAAAGATGAGGTATCTTCGGAGCAAAGCTTACTGGAACTGCTACCTCTATCTATAGCTCTTACCCCACATGAAAAAGTTAAGACTACTTTGATAAATCATATTTTGTTGAAACTTCAAAAATAAAAGAGTGCGATTGAAGCAGACATTGAACTCTGTCTTGTAGAGATGGAGAGAGGGAGAGAGAAAAGAGGGAGATGGAGGGGGAGAGAGGGAGAGAAAGAAGAGAGAGAGAGGAAGCGAATGCAGTTTAGCTAATCTGGTTTAAGGGAAGCCAGACCAAAGACAATGGAAAAACGAAATGTGCACACTTTGGCACAGCTACTGTATAGAAAACATGGTTTTCTGTTTTGCATAGCAACAGTGAATTGTTTTACAATTCTCTCTTGAGATAAAAGTTCCGTTGGGAGTTGTGGAGAATGTAGTCTAATTTATTTTAATGATCAGAGCAGTCAATTAAGTGCCTGCACTTACAAGAGAAGGACTTTTTATGTCTGGTCATTTTCTTAATAAAGATTTCTCTAAACATTGGCTGACTGCATTTGGGAAATGTGAGTAGCCATTATTCTCTTAATGACTAGGAAATTCCATACAAGTATTGCTATATGTCTTTCAAAATAAGACTCCTTTTTGAATCTTATGATTTATACAAAATCCTACTGGTTTATGCCAGATTTTGCAAACTAGATGGTATAAATATATTCTTTTTAAGGAACTACTAGCTATAGTCTATTGAAACAGGAAAATCTATTTCTGAAGATAGAAAAACAAAAAAAAAAGTGCAAATGCCTGGAATGAATCTGTTTTTAAAATTTGTTCACATTTTTCTCCAAGTTTTAATTGAAAGATACCTTTGAGGATGGTAATGTCCTTTAAATAGTGTTTAATACAATGCCAAAGAAAATATAAAAAATATAGCATCTTTTGAGAAAATAATGAAAAATGGCACTGTTGAGAATTTGATACTGAATTTGAAAGAGCTGTAAAGGTTAATTTCAATCAATAAGATGCTGGCACTGATATTGACAGTCAGTTATGTATCACCTACCATGGAAACTGAGCAGATTTACCAAAAGAAACCCAGACACTCCTTACGGTATATCTCTTGCACTCATATGAGCTGCAGTCTTTCAAGTAGGGAATCAGGAAAACCTGTGAGCCTTCAACAACAACGGACCTCACCAACTAAGAGCAGCTTTCAGCTGGCAGAAATCACATCTAGTCAAAAATATTTTTAGAAATTATAAATATCACTGATTGAGAGTTCTACAAACTAGAGAGTCTCTTTTTCATCATTATCAAGACTACTTAGTTGCCTTCCTGAACAGTCCTTCCATTAGCTACTGAATCTTGTTACTGTGCTGCTGAAAGAGGAACTTGTGTTTTAGTACAGTAGATCTTTCTGCCTCATCAATCTCAGAAAATAGATGCTGAAAGGTAAGGAATGTGTAGGTCTTATAGCAATATCTTCCCCTTATTCCTTCCCATGCCACTTGGTCTCCCAGTTTTTTTTGGTGATGCCTTGTTATATCATGCCATATTCTTACCCCTATAGCTCTCAACACAAGCTGTGCATCTGTCTTGATCTTCGTCCTGCTTTTTATTTGCTCTTGTTCTTATTAATGTACCCCAGTCTTTGTACCTATTTCATCTGTATCTTCATAGTGTGAGTAAAATTAGTAGCTGGACATATAAGTAAACATGTTAGCGAAAAATAGACTAGAATTACCAAGATGCGTTTCAGTTCTCTTATTACTGCTTTTGTGTTTCTTCATAAAGCTACCCTACTTTTTGTCCTTCTGTATATTTTGTATTGATATGATGGCATTAGAATATGCTGCATCAGGAAAAAAGAAACCAAATGCAAGATTCATCTAACATTAACACATTAATGTCAAAGCACTCACAAAAATTAAGGCTAATCTATAAATACTTATTCATGCATTTAAACTAATGATAAAACTAAATATCTTTTAAATTATATGATCATTCGCAATTTGTATATCTACCTCATTCAAAGAAGAGACTATAGAATAGTCTAATCTATATATAGAATATATAGTCCATATATAGAATATACAATAAAATATTTTATCTTTCTCAAGTATTTATTCTGTGTCCCCTGATTTACATAGCTTGGAATAGACATCTTGTGGCAAAACAAGTTACAGCTGTCATACACTGCAAGGAAATGAAACTGAAGCAATTGCAGACAATTAACCTTGATGCTATCAGGTCTACCTATAATTAAAAACTTGTCCTAATAGTAATACAGATGCAAATCTGTACAACAGAGTCTCACCAGGTTTCTCTCCCTTATGACTCTTAAAAACAGACCCCCCTACAGTGAAAACAGAAATGTGGGAAATTAAATGACCTAGGCTGCAGAATTGAATAGTCCTCTTTTCTAAGGGGTGTAAAAAAACTTTCCTTTGAACACCCCCTTGGTCTCAATTTCAGAATACATTGCTCCAATGACAGGGGTGTAGTTCTATCAAATTAAAGGGATGTATATATTTTGTTAGCGGGGGAAAGAAAGTGTAATAGCTCATGTTAAGAATAAATCTCAAAATACATATGCAAATACCTTGGGTCAGTATGGAAAAAGGTAGGTTTTTTTTGTATTGTGTCAAGTCGAAATAACTTAGTAATTTTCAGTTGACATAAATATATATAAATACGGGTTATTTAACTAAAATATACTATATGGGAAAGCTACTTAATTCTGTAGGGGAGCGGTTCAAAAGTTTTAAAAAACTTAAAATATATAGCAAAATTAATATATTTAAAATAAAGAATAATTCTTTAAATTTCATTAAAATATTCTTCTAAAATACACTACATTGTAACTGATGTAGAAGCAATAATAATTTTAAACCTAAACATGCCTATTACAAATGCACTCAGCCTCCATAATAAAAGGGAAAATGGATTTTAATCATTAGTGAAATTTCACTTATTAAAATTTACTTGGCAAAGCAATAATAAATCAGGAAGTTGATTTTTCTTAATGAGACATTTAACTGAACTAAAATATTGCAAAGCAACACATATATATACTGCACCACTGAAGTAGAAAGGAATTTTTTTTTAAAACATAATACAATGATTCTAATTTTTTTTTTAATTTCAGCATTCTTTATATGCAACATTATTCAAATATATTAACAGTAATCAAATTAATTTTTAGTGAGTCAGATTCTGGGTTGTCATACAATTTTAACTGCCTGAAGTCAATGGGATTATCAGGATATTACCATGCAAAAGAGAATTTTTTGCATATTTAGTCATTATTATTATTATAGTAGTTTACAGGCAAATGTACTATTAATAAACAAAAATATAGAAAGATGACTTCTTTCAGTGCCATTTAAATATGCTCAGCAAAATTTAAATTTTTTATGAAAAAAGTTAACAGAATAGAAATTCATGGTAATAATTTTGTCAGGTCTCTTGGACATTGCTGAAAACTGTAACTTGAAATGGCAAAGAAATTAAAGTTGGAAAGGAAACATAGATAACTAAAGAATATTTACATAAGACTGCATGCTTTAGCAAAAGCCAACTATTGAATCAAATAAGATAGAAAAGGGTGTATTCCAAAAGACATGGAAGGGGACCAGGCTGCATTCAGGCAGACAAAGAGTGAGGGGAGCACAGTGAAAGCTAAGACGAAATAGGGAATTTAACTCACTAAACGGAAGAGAGATTTCTGAAAGAGAGCTTTTGTTTCAGTCTCAAATGAAAATCATAATGGAAAATGGATTCTAATAACGGTAGAAAATGAGAAAAGGAGTAAAGAGAAAGTCTTGAAAAGGACTGTACACTAAAGACTATCTGAACAACTAAAATATATTAAAAATAGCAGAACAAATAAATTCAACCTATTGTGCTAAAAAGGATCTGCTTTAGAAGTATCCAAATTTTTAGCAGTTCCAAGAAGTATCAGAAGAGTAAATGGTGAATGAAGGTATGCTGGGAAAAAGAGCAAAACCAATTTTGGAACAGTGCATCTGCTTCCAACGCCTAGGAAATTGCTGGAATAAATAAACCTTTTTAAGATTAACCTAGACAAAAGAGAAATATTAAGTGATGTTTATATAAAAGAGATTATGCAAAGCTAAATTAATTTCTTTTGCAAGAACATTTTTAGAAAAATAAACTTAAAAAGGCTTAAAATTTGATCTTGGTGGTGCACGTAAGACAGTCTTCCCTGTGGCATTACATAAGATCAAAATCAGAGTCACGTGGCATAGTGATGTCCTGTCATATGTCTGTTACAGAAATATGAATGTAAGAAAGGACAATATGAATACATAATAGGCTAAAATGCAAACATATTAGTGATTAAACATTTGCTTTCTAGCTAAAAAATCAGAAGTTCATGAATTTCCTGTTGAACAGCTCTGTGCCATCTAACAGAGATTACTTACTCCTTGCTAGCAGACTCTTTGGTTCTTTCCAAGTCAGAGGCACACACACTACAATAGCTAAATTCCTGTATAATTTCAAGATAAAACTGATTATACAGCTTCTTAGAAGAAAATAAAGACCAATGCTGAGGCTGAAAGGGCTGAAAAGCAACAAAAAGCCTCTAGAAGTGAGCATATTCCTGTCACAGTCATAACTGATAGATATGTGGATGATTTAGCATGTACATTTTTAGTGCTAATGCATATCCAAAAGAATTTGAGTAAAACTGCTGGTTTGATCCCACAACCAACTTACAACAGATCTGACTATTTTTAGAAGATGTATTATAACATATTCTTTTGAGTTTTTTTAATCTCCACAATGACAATATATCAAATTTTAGCAAAGTGAAGAAGCTTAGGCGCCTTGAGTGGGATGTGAGTTGAAAGGTGTGCATTTCAGTACAAGACTACAGTAGTTAAAATGTCCTGGGGAAGTGCCATGAATACACAAAAGGATCAAAATATTACTGAATGCAAATCTGTGGTGTGCGTTTATTTATACATACCTAGAAGAGACCCTGTCCTGAAAATGTCAGTACTTAATTTGTGACCCATCCTGACTAACTTCAGAATTTAGGTCATTCTTTAAAGACTTGAAACTAGAGAACTGGTCACAACAGAAAACAAAAAATCTGATGGTCAATCTTGAGATGTGCCACAAAGAGCACAAGCAATCTTTCCATATGTCCAACCACACACCCTTCCTTACACAATCTACAAATAGCCTAGTGTAATTATCAAGATATGATAATCTAGATGTTTAATTTAGAGCCTAAAAGTTAAATCTCAAATCTGCTCTTCCCTCGTCCTGTCTAAACCATCAAAGTTTGGGGAATGGAATGATGGATGGGGCCAGAAAGTAAAGACAGACACAGGAAAAAATATGATGCTACATCTTAAGAGTTAGCATTGACTTCTGCAGAAGGAAGAATGTAAAGTTCAGGGTCTGCATTGTAGGTTCCTAAGTCCTTGGTTGTATCTAGTACCTTTCATTATGTCACTGAGTCTAGTTAACAATAAAAAGATATTAAATTTACAGCATCCATTGGTAAGAAACTGCTGCAAGTTTTTAATTTGTTATTAGCAGCAGAAAGCAATGTAAGTTACTTTTACGTATGTCTTTCAATTTTCACTGTCTTGATTTTGACAACAGCCTGCTTCCATATTTTAAATCATAAGAGTTCAATTATAATCAAAATTCAGGCCACAAAAACTCAGTATGTGGACTAAGCCATACACAGCACAAGGCCAAGTCTGTACTATAAAGAAAGGAGCATTGTATTTTGGAATAATATGTATATTTAGAACTTATGTGCTTTGGAAAAGTGACCTAAGCACCTAAGGAGGCATGACATCACAAATGCACACTGAGCAAGCTGTGCTCTCCACAGGACTAGAGAATTCTTCTATGGATGATGTCACTTTTTCTCTCTCATAAATTATCAAGGAATACTTCTACAGACAACCTAGGCAACCTCAGTTGAAGAGAACAAAAGACGAAATAGCAAAACAAAAGCAAGGATATTTCATGTGCTCTACACAGTAGTCTCTTAGGAGCATTTTCAGTCCTTAGTCTCTCAGTTTATTTATTCATCTGGAACATCTAATTTTTCCTAGCAGTAAGTAGTACTATTAGAGAAAATATCCATAACTTTCTATTCTTTTCATGTTTTCTCATCAAGACTCCTAAAAATACTTGTATATCACTAAATTTAATGTTTAAATTAATATGCAACCTGCTGTGTATCAAGGGTCAACCCTGCTTACATAAGTCTTTCCTTAAAATATTATTTTTCCCAGGATGTAACATTAGGTGAAGCTGAATCTGTGGATGGAATCTGTCAGTTTTATGTACTGAAGAGCAAATTCTGGTCTGTCTACTTTCCATTTCACTACTCAAGCACATTTTCGAAGTTGAGATGATAGAGGCTGTCCCACTGTAGTTGCTATCTATTCCTTTCTGGCTAAAAATTCATTTTTGTTATCAACTGTTATAGGTTCTAGGAAAAATATGACTTGGGATCTTCTCAGTGGTGGGAGCAAATGCAAAAGCAAAAGTTCTAAATCAGGAAACAAAAAAAAAACAGTAGAACACTGGCAAAAGCTTTTTATGGTAAGCTTTTTGGTAGTAAAGCCAGATTTCAAGAAAAAAGCGGGGTGTCAGAATTTTGACACTACCAAGTACTCAGGCTTTATTCAGTAGTGGAAAAGAAAAAAAAAAGCATTACAAATGACTGTAAATTACTGACCATAAATGGATTATTTTGAAATGTAATTTATTCTTTCTGTGTCAATAATAAATTTAAACATATAGGTGTTTTTATGTCTTTGCAAGGGAAATACTATGACACATAACCACCTAATTTCGGATACATCTAAATACAAAAAAATCAATAACTAGAAAATGAAAATAGGAGGTACAGTAATGTGGAAAGGAAATTAGAATGCATTTTTGTACTGAAAACCCCAAATGGTTCAGTGAAACTTAGTAAGTATCTTTTTACACAACCACATTTTGTAATCCTTTCCTATTTTGTAAGTCTCCAGTTGTGGCAATGCACAGGGTAACAGACACCTCCAGCTGCTTCTTTTGTAGTGAATTTTAAGTGAGTATTAAGTATTCCTCCATACCAATTAATGCAATACAAACACACTTGAGAATCCTTCATTTCCCTCCTGAGCCTCTTCTTGCTCTTTCTCTGCTCTGCTTGGTGTATAAATTCTGACACCAAATCTTGCTGTTGAAATGCAGACCTGGAATGAGTGCAGACCTCCTTCACCCCTCTCCTCAGCCCCTTCCTTCTTCCATCTATTTTTGTAAGGTTAGTTCATGATGTGTAATTCATAGTCAATTCCCCTTTCCATCAGTATCAGTGTCAAAAAATACTGCCACTACAAGGACTTGTTTTTACTTTTGGAAAATGTAAATGTGGTTATCATAGAATCATAGAATCATAGAATCAAACAGGTCGGGAAGGAGTTCTGAGATCATCAAGTCCAACCCTTGATCCACTACCACCGTGGTTACTAGACCATGGCACTAAGTGCCACATCCAGTGTCATCTTAAAAAGCTCCAGGGGCAGAGAATCCACCACTTCCCTGGGCAGCCAGGGAAGCTTAGTATATAACATAAACCAGGCAGAGTCCAGAAGAGGGAAACATCACTGTTGTCCTGATGCTTGCCAGAGTGCATAATAGAGCTAAGATTCCTTTTCTTATACTTCTGTGTAATGAGAAAAGACAAAATATTAGAATTCTTGGAGGACTGTTTGTTGTGGGTATCTTTTCCCTCTTAGTCACAGAAAGAAATTGCCTGTTTGGTAGCCAAAGCCTGAAAAGTGGACCTTTCAAACCAATCCATGTAAAGCCTACATGTAGGCCACATGCCAAGCTTGTAGTGGGCTTGTAGTGATCTTGCTTGGGCTGGGAGATGTTTAATGATCTTAAATTGCATATGAACTAATGCTAATAGATTTGCTCCTTCTATTACGATTTTAGCTTTACATACAACAACTTTAAAACAACAGAGTGAAAATAAGTTCTTGATTACTTTTTTGGAGCAACTTTCACACATCGCTTATCAAACTAGAAGAAAACCTCTAGTACAAACAACTTTTATAAATGTCATGGAAATGTCTTAAATAAATACAGTGATAGTGTAGACTTCAGTGATTTCAAAAAGATCCAGTCACTCCAAGGGTATCTTCTCACTATGACATGATGCATATTTCTGAAGCAGCAGCAAAAAAAGGAAAGTATTGCCCGAGGAGGTAAAACTGAGTCACTTTTCACACAGGTATGCTATTTCATGACTGTCAGGTGGAAACTTTTCAGGATTAATGCTTTATAATTCTCATATGGCTGTTGCTTTAGAACTTCAAAGTGTAGTAGAACGTTTCAAATTTTCTCCAGCCCATGAGGAAAAACCTTTTCATTGAAAGTTGCTGTCAACTTGAATTTAATACCATACAACTGTTACACATTTTATGAAGATTAAAATTATGCACAACGTGTACAGTTATCCTAGTAATGTGAGTTTGTTTCAGTATAGAAAATGTCTTGTCTGAGAGCTCAAAATTACAGAAGTTATTCCTCACATCTTTTAGTATTTCATTAGAAAGATTCACTAAGCTATTCATAGTTTAAAACCAGTATTTACTCATGTATAGCTATGTCTTTTTTTATCAATAAACAGAAATATATCATTGATTAAAAAGATAAGTAATCAGAGAGTATTATGAAGAAAATTACATGAAAATCAATATATGGTTCCCGAGGAAGAGACTTAAGCAGTTTAAATTTGAATTCTAATAGTGGCAAGTCATGAATATAGAATTTGCCTCTGTAAAAAATAATCTGTTTGCTATAAAATGATCCCTAGTTATCTAATACTTCAAGATACAGTGCATTAGCACCCTCTCTGAATCTGTGTGAAGCTGGCTCCCTTTGGCAACTAAAAGAGCTCTTTGAACCATAGAACAGATGTAATGAAAATTGGTTCCATTAAATGCATCTAGCAAATTACAAACTGAAAAATTAATGCACCATACCAAGACTCTGGGGGCTAGGATGCATCTAGGTATGGTTGCCGGATGTTAGCAGTTTTTCTTGCTCCCCTTTTACTTCAAAATAAAAAATACAGTAGCTTATAAATGTGCACTAAACCAGGAACCGAAACTGTAACTAAAACACAATAATAAAAGTAGGCCAATAAAAACAGTGAGATTGAAAGTAACCTTCAATGCTACATTCTAAATGTGCACGACATAACATAGAAAACACTAAACACATATGATCTGGCATGAGCAAATTAATATTTAAAAAAAATTGATGAATGGCTACTAAATTTAAAAACACAACTTTTAGCTCCCTAAACAGTAGATTTCTGGAAGCTGAGGAAATTAGTTCTATTCTTTTCCTCAAACTATTTTGCCTAAGTGCAATTAGAACAACAGGTTTGCTTGATAGATTCCATGAAAAGACTATCTTTTCTTTGTTCAAAACCTGAATGAGCATAAAGGAAAGGGTAGGTGTTCTCAGATTTTGCTGCTTTTGCAAAACTCTTGAAAAAAACAATGCTTTAAAAATAGAAAACATTCAGGCATCCCAATCATTTTTTCCTTTGTGTGTGAATACGTTCAAGTAGACTTATGAAACATCTTGAGAGGCCAGTAGCGAACAGATTCCAAAGAAAAAATACTATAGCAAACATACATGTCATACACACATGGTAGTAAAATCTACAGAATTGATTCTGGTGTAATCTGAAGCATGTGTCAGCCTACAAGCACTGATATTTCCTCATGATTCAAGCCTGCTCCAGGATTATTGCTGAATTTCAAGAATTTTTCAATGTAGTGAAGTTTAAATATTTTTAAATAGTATCTTACTGCAGTTGGCACATCTGCATGACCATATTTGTCAGATACTGCATTATTGTATGAGTATAATAAGGCATAAATATTACTCCAAAATTAGAGGGTAATGAATTAGAGATTAATAAAAATGAAGGCTGATCGCACCAAATTGCTAGGTGACTTTCAAAAATTAGTACATGAAAGCCTATGGGTAAAATCAATGAAGTTCGGTATAACCAGGCTGAAAACCCCCTTACCCAGAAGACCACTAAGAATGCTCACAGTTTTTGCACTTCGGCAGTTCACCTGATTTCCCTGATTTCTTGGTGGGTTTTGTTCTTCAGTGGGCATGTGGACACAACTGCTTATTTGCTAGTGTACATAAACTGGTATTTCTATTTCAATGAATTTTCACTCTTATCATAAGCTCTGCCATTGGTTTGCTTGATGGTCTTTGTATTTTCAAATAAATCATGCTGCATTTCAAATGACTCAGATATTGCATCTGCCATGGTGCCTTGGAATAACCTAGCCTCAGAATATGGTGAAGCAAATACATTTTGTAAATCATACAACTGTTTTTTATGTATTTTTTTCATTTTTTTTTATTCCTAATGCAATTTGTGGTTTTTCTAACTCTGACTTTATTAATTGGAATAAATATTTTTTTAGGTTGCCTTATGTTTTTCTTTCAGAGGTCCCAAAGCCTTTTAAACACCAGTGTATATCAGCTGTTGCAAATGGCCATCTGGTCAATCTGAATTCACTGCCTTGTTAAATGGTGAAGCTAATGTCTTTAAATGATGAATTTTTGGAATATAATACCTCATAATATACTAACCATTTCCCCTGGAGGCCATCATATCCAGTTTCAGTCATCATGAATTAGAGGTATTAATCACAATTAGATACTTCATCAGGCATATTAGCTGAAGTACGACAGGTAAGAATAGATGGAGACACTTAAAAGCTACAAGCATTCAGTTTAGTGTGAAGTTTAACATGTTGTTAAGTCAAATAGTTACATCAAGTACAAAAGGTGAAACTGGTTTGGCAAACTAATTTTTGTGTCTTCAAAAGCAGACTATGAAGGCTACTTTCTGAATGAAATAGAAGTGAACAGGTGCTTTAGCAAGGGAAAAGGGAAATGAGCAAAATGGATTGTAGCTGACTGTAGTCCTGAAGGATTCCTTAAGTGGCTATATTCCAACCCAAAGAGCCCCCACCTCTTAGTCTTCAACCTTCGATAAAAAATGTACACCAAGACTAAATTCCTGGAAACTGAATCAGGAAAGTATATGCAGTAAGTTTCTCCACAGATGTGAGGACAGAGGTGTCTCAGATTTATTCTTCAGGCAACTAGATTAGTTGTAGTTCTATCTATCTATCTATCTATCTATCTATCTATCTATCTATCTATCTATCTATCTATCTATCTATCTATCTATCTATCTATCTATCTAATCTATCTATCTTCCACAAACATTTTAATTGCATCATTCATTTGGATCACTGTAAATTAACATATCATGCACTTTGATAATTAATTTGAAGATAATGGCACTTATGCAAGGGTATCATAAACCTAAACCCCAAAGTCATGGCACCCTTTTACAACAGCCTGGATCCCAAATACTTATCCCAAGCTTTTCAGAGGACATGGAAGCAGCATAAAGTTGTTTGTGATACATGCACAAGGAAGGATGTATCCATAATCTATCTCAACAATACTAAGTAAAGAGTACTGAGTTAGGAGTATTCATTCTTAGAAATGAAGTAAATGTCTGTAAATTTGAAAACTCATTAGAATGTATCAACTTCTACCTTACAGCCTTATGCTGATTATTAAGATCTGTTAGACACCAGATTAGTTATTATTGGGTCAGAACCAACTTGTGGGGAGAGAGTGAGAGTGTGTGTGTGTGTGTGTGTGTCTGTGTCTGTGTGTCTGTGTGTATGGAGGGGGAATGGATGGGTCAAACCTCATGGAGGTGGGGTAGCATTGTGCCCCTCATGGCAGGGACAGTGAGAACGCTGCTCCTCACCCTAGCCTGAAGCTTCCAGCATGGCTGGGGGGTCAGAGACCCCGCCTGGAGGGGTAGATCATAGGGACCAGAGCAAATAAAACCAAGGGCATGTATTTGCCTCTGTCACAGTCCTGCCACTGGACTTGTGAGAGTTGGTCTTCTACAAGGCTTCAGTGGTAGCTATATGATCTGTCTCTCTCTCCTCTCTTCTTGATCCCTCTGCTTCTCTTTCTCTCTTACTTTCTTGATGCTTAGGGTGGTTTGGAGATGGAGAGATTGGATCTTGATTTAAGTGTTGTGGAATTGGTTGGATTTTGACTTGAGTGTTGTGGACTAACAGTACATGTTGAACCAATATTGTAGCGGAACATTTTTGTTTAGCTTGTGCGGTGTCCTTTTGAATTTTGACCAAGTCCTCTTATGTACTCCCCTAAATTAATAAAGAAATTCCTTAGGAACAAGGCCATGGCTTATTGTCCTCAGACTATTAAAGAACCCTATATCTACATATTAAACTCATAGCCAATCTCATGAGCCAGCAGCTCCTGGGGCTGGAGTTTTACAAGATCACAGAATGGTTGTGGTTGGAAGGCATCTCTGAAAGTCATCTTGTCCAAGTCCCCTGCTCAAGCAGGGTTGATCATAGAAGGAAAACAAGGCATGACAGCCCAGTGCACACAGACAGAGACCATAGAATTCCTTGAAGTAAAATGGATGCATGAAACAGAATGTCTTGCATAGATAGTATTGAAATTGGGTTTTAGAAAACATGGTCAAAAGAACAGCTTCCATTATATGACAAATGAGCTTATATTAATTAATGAAATCCAAACTCCTTTCTGTGCCTTTTACTCAGTCTGAATGGGGTTGATAACAGGAAATATGTAGTAATTGAAATTTCTTGAAAGTGCTCCCTGGAGTTTCTTATTTGGAAAAGGTAAGGAAATTAAAATTTACTTAATTAATTACAGAGGAATGAGTGTTTAAAAGTGCCCAAGACAAAGCTGCAGCATCTGTTGGAAAGCATAACTCACTCTAGATTTGCAATGTAGCAGTTTTTTCTGCTAACTTTTCAGACTTCTAGAGAAAATGCAGCAAAACAATAACTTCCATTCACATTACATAAAATAAAATAATTCTATGTTTCTTGAAAAAGCTATGAATCTAACATGTTATTATATGTCTCATTTTTGATACACTTATGGTCAACATTTGCATTCTTTCATAAGTTTAATAAGGTATGGGAAGAAATCATTCGTGTTCTCTTAACATCTGCCACTAACTGACTGCCAAAAAACATGAAATTCTCACATAGTGGCATGAATGTTTCTGAAGACTGGCCTGATTCCTTCCTCTAACACTGCTCAAAATTACCTTCACTGGTAACAATGAAAGGCTTAAACAAATAAATTCTTCTAAAAGAATGCATACATATTTAACTATTTTCCCAACAATCTAAAATTATGTATGAACCCCTCAATCCTCACACTTTTGAAAACATTCACTTGACAGTTAACTAACTTCTTCATAGTTTGCTAAGAGTATTAAAATCATAATGACATTTATATGCTTAGAAAAATCTAATCCATAGCAGATTTTGCTTCCTAAGTGAGAAAGAATACTGTAGAAAGTGGATTCAACAATTCTTCTGTTAAAATAATTTAGAAAATGAGAACGTTTTCTGCAAGAAACCAAATTAAGAATAACCAGTAAGCTTATTATGTTTTGAGTGGATGGCAATTAAAGTTATAGGCACAAGAATATTGGACAGCATGTTAGAAAACCATGCACAGTTGCTCCAGAAAACTGTAGCTAGTAGGGACATAATAAAATAAAACAAAGTAAGAAAATAACCATTGATTTTAGCAACAGCAAGCTTATTCTTTGCTTCAGAAGTACATACTGGTCCTTTTCAATTGTTTCAGCCACTAAGTAGCTTGGAGAAAGAATAAAGCAGTAGTGTTGATAAAATTTTCTAAGAATATGTAATATAAAAAGGGAACAAAGTAGATTTTTTTTGTCATTCTATATATAGCCTATAAATCAGCAGCTCCTTCTAAAAAACCAAGACCATAGTAAATACTGAATTCTAAAATACATCCACTATTACTAAATCTGCACAGATTTTTAAGTAAATACAGAATCACTAGGCCTACTGATAATTGTTGGATGGGAAATTAATGATCTTGTAATAAAAATTTCTAGAACCAGGGATGATTTACAGCTAGTGTAAGTAAGTATGCTGAATTTTTAGGAGTTCAGTTCTTATGTTCATATTCTTTCATGCCATTAGTATATATTTATGCATGCAAAATTTGAAGGGATGATGAAATGGACTCAATGTAGTACTACAACTGCTATTACCATACAAATATAGGTTACAAAGGAAAAGTCCAACTTAATTTTTTTTCTTTCTATCAAATCTAATCTAATCAACTTCACAATTACACCCTTCATTTTCATGTAATTCTCTGAACTTGAATCCTACAGAAAAAGAAAGGTAAAACAAAATTATAATAAAAGTATTGCTTAATAAGTAGGAACTAGGTACTACATTAGACAGTAAATATTGCCTCCAAGGCCATTTATTACATTTCTTACAGGATTTGTCTTAACAAAATGAATTACAGAACTCTCCAAGGCCAAAATAAAACATTTCATAAACTGCAAATTGCTGTGATTTGTACTAGATCATCTTTTGCCATTAATTATTTGTGCTAGGTCATCTTTCTACCATTATTATGAGAACTAGGAATTGTTATGGAGCTCAAGCAGAAGACAGGAACCAATCTGCCTGGGTGTTGGAAATTTCAGTGCAGGTACAGTGCAAGACCATTTTCAGGAAACAAAATAAAAGTCTACTCCATAGGCAGAGAGAGAAGATTCTTTTCTCTCAAGCTATGGATCATATGTAGAGCTGCTTTACATGTGTCCCAGCAGACATAAAGCAGTTCTTCTCGTAAGGGGACAGTGGGAATATATGCAAAGCAGTGGATAATGTGCTTTCTTTTCAGCCAATTTCATGACTTCACCACTATTCAAATCCAAATAAAAGTGCTCATATAGCTGTAGAAGATTGGAGAGATTTACATTTAGTAGTTTTATTTTGCATTGTTCCTTTTCCTTTCTTTCAGTCCACAAACTGACTTGAGAATCAGAATTATTTTATTAAGGTTATAATGATAATGATATAAATAAAAAATAAAAATAACTGATGAACGGATTACTGTGATCTGTCTTCAGATAACTCTTTAGTGCTAAATCAGAGGAGATTACTGAAAATGCTGATGGTCTATCAATTCCAGTTGTCACCTTTCTTCAGGCAGTGACCTTTCACTGGTATGTCCTAGGAGAAAAGCCAACCATACACCCAGACTTCTGTACCAATGGAACAGAATAGTGGAATAGATATCCTCTTCAGTCTCTAGAGGAAAGTATTTAATATCCTGAAGCAGAATGATCAATATATCCCTCATAACTTCGGCAAAAACAATTTCCCACCTTACACAAATCTAAATATTTTTATTTAATTCTTGCTGAACTACTTTTGTTTTTACCTCATGTAGAGGGGCAAAAGCCTATTACTCCATATTTACCACTAAAAATTTCTCCAAGTATTAAATTTGTCAGTGTTTTCTTGCTTTGCGTGCTACAGGTTACTTAGAAAAATAATTGAAAGTATTCAAATTCTAATGATGTGTCCCTTAATTTTACACTCTCTATAATGATTCTAGTATTGGTCAAGAGCAATACATTTTTTTCTGAGTATGTAGCTTTAGGGAAAAAAAGCCATAAAGTGACTAGAAAAGACAATTCAGGATTTTAGTTGAAAACAACAAGAGCGGATACAAAGAAATTAACTTTTTTTTTAGTTGTATATTTTCTATGGCAAACATTTCTGGTTTTGAAAGTTTTATTGAAAAGAGTGAAAAAGAACTTCCAATTTTGATGTTTTACCCCAAAATTAATTTTAGGAAAGATGGATCTTGTCAGCACTCTTTTTCATTGGACACATTTTTAACTATAGAATCCTTTTCTTTCTTTTTTTTTTTTTTTT
>VZRE01007258.1:66585-96644 GCA_013396775.1 Cephalopterus ornatus
TTTTTTTTTTGGTAATTATTTTTCTTTGTATACTTCAGTATGGCACACCAATTTCCTAACATAGATGTGTACAATATTTGCAAAAAAATGTCCAAAACACACACACAAAGCTTTAACTATTTAAAAACACAGAGAAAACAAAGAAACATTTATCAACCAGTCAATAGCAAAGCTATTTATAAAAAGCCACATATTTAAGGAGGTACACTGCCCACTTTACAGTTCTGTATATGCTATAGGGGCACCCTAAGAGTTCGCGGCCTTTCAATATTTACAAGTATAGAAATATAAAAATATTTCTTGTATGAATGTGCAGTGCATGTGGTTTAAATACTATATGTACTATTGTTACTATAAATAAGATTTCACAGTTAATATAAATAAGATTCACCTCACAATGAGAGAGGAGCCAAGCAAAATGACCTTTCTTATTTTCTCAATGAGTAAAGATATAGCTTTCTTAAAATAATCAGATACTGCTTGACAAGGACTCTCTCCACAAAAAACAGACGGTGCTGTTGAGAAGTTTATCTTTTTCTTATTTTTTAAACAACTATTATTTGGTATTCATATGTAAAATAAGAAGCATGATGTTTACCAAAAATAAACATGCACTATTAAAAAATATCTGTTTTTATGACTGTTCTGTGTTTTTTGAAAGCTACCATTTTAAATAGCAGGATTGCATTGCAATGTAGAGTGATTATATTTTAATCCTTGGTGGCATTCTCAAATATATAAACAGTAGGATAGCAATAAAGAAGCTTTCACTTCATGAACAATAATGTAATTATTAATGAATTGAACTGATTTACAGAAATTTGATACATTAACAAACATATGTGAGAGCTACTGTGTAAAAGAAAAGCTTTTTAAAATGAATATCGAATGGCAGAAGTAAAGTTGGACAGAAAATGACAACAGAAAACGACCTTGAATCAAATGATGGAAAATTAAGGTAGAGTGAGTAATTTAGATTTCAGGGAAAAGATTTATGAAGGTGCTGGAGTACAGTATCTGAAAAGAAAAAAGTAAAATCAAGAGTGCAGGGGAAAAAAAATCTCACATTAGGCAAAACATTTCTAGCATGCCCATTTGTACATATTATTTTGTCTTTAAATGATTCTTTCAGAATCAGATTTATTATGAATTTAGTATAAAGACTAGATTCAGGAGCCTTTAGAGGGAAAACAGCCTGACAGTAAGGAGGAGGGAGAGGAATTTAGACATTGAAATGATATGCTGATTACCAGATATTAAGGAGAATGGCAGAAGTGAGTGAAATAATTTCATTCATCTCCACAAAACTTATTCCGGGTATGAAAACACGGACAATGAGAATGCATGTTTTCATTAGTGGTATAAACAAGACTGGTGCATTAAAAAAGCTTAAGAGGGTCTTTAGCCCTTTGTGCCTTTATCTTCTGTCAGGGGAGTGTGATTGTAAACAAGTAGAGGTGGAGATGAGTAAGAAATATCTTGGGCAAAGCATCCATGCTTAAGTTAATAAGATGTTTTAGGTTAATGAAGGTTAAAGAACAATGTTTATTGTTAAGCTTACTCCCAGGAATAAATTTTATTATCTTTTTGTGTTTCTCACCTAACAGACTGCAGAACAGTAATAGTCTTAGCACACATCTAAATCCAAAATACACTTCTGTGAAATTCAGAAGTAACCAGAGCAGTCTCATGTGCTCGTGTAGACTTAAGATCACAAGGATGTGGACCAGAATAAGAGTTTTACAGCAACCCAGAAAGCTATGGCAGGTGGGAAATTTCCTTGTAGGGCCATAGATACCTAAATCCCTAAGATTCAAATAAAACTCTTGGTATGCCTATAGTTATTAAGGAAATGTAGTACTCACATATAGAAAAAGATAGTCAAAGTTCTTCTGTCAGCATCTTTACTGAATGTGAAAATGCAATAAATTAACTGATAAAATAAAAACATTCCTAGAGAAAAAAAAAATCCATTTTTTGTAACTTTGATCCTAATTAAAACAGATCATTAAAACAAGTTGTATAACTGTTGTCTTACTACACCTTATTCCAGGCAAAAAAATGTTTTTCTTTGTCAAAGAAAAGAAACACAGGCAAAAAAATGATCCCAAAAAGACACTGACAGGGAGCAACTGCAGACCACTGCCAGTGTCATCTTTCTGCTCCCAAAAGGCAAACAATGTTTACTTGGTTGGTCTAATAGACAGAATCACTAACTATGCACACGTGCACAAAGGGACAGGAGGAAGTCAGTCACACAGAACATAACAATCCACTGGGACACAAGGTCACATCTAGTAGTGTAACAAAAGAAATCATTCCAATCAGGTTGTTTTGAAGTGAAATAGCTTGTGCCCTAGTAGAGCCTAGTCAGTTCCACAACAATGGCCAAGTCACTAATTCAATAAAAAGTAATGAAAAATTTTATTTCCAAGTTTTTTTTCTTCCTCACTGCTGCTACTTAGTGATTCTTCTCTGCTGTTGACCAAACATGGCAATGGACCAAAATAAATTAATAGAAATACCCCTCACTGCTGTCCTTGTATACAGTATACATTTGTATACATTAACATGAAACTGTGACTGGAAGAACTGTATTATATTATGATAGTTCTTGATTTGCTTTGTCTTAAATATTGCTCTATCATTTATTCCTGCATTGCTTAAAATTTATGTAATGCTATTGTATTAATACTTACACATTCATTTTCCACATAGTCACGACAAAATGTAAGGCAAAAAGTCAAAACAATACAAAATATAGTTTCAGTCTTGTAAGAATAAAAAAGTAAAACAATTTAAAAAATCCATCTCCTACAAATGTACAAATTATGTAGAGTGTAACAATTTCTCACAGGATAAGCATGTGAAATAAAGAATTTCTATCAACATGACTCACAGAAAATTCAGACTAACAACTGAAGGAATTTTAAATTTTATGTTCTGTGGATATTTGTATAGATAGTTACAGAAAAAATACAGAAATTTAAAATTGCTATTTTTAAAAGTTCCTTTATTTTTGTTTATTCTCTTTGTTTGTAAACACTCTGTGATACCACTTGCTATAAAACCAGACATTCTCCCAAATATCCTTTATGCATATACATATATGTACGTGTATGTATATGGGTATGTGATGAGTGATAAACTATGGGACAATGAAGGGGTGTGCAGGTGTTGAAAGTGGTGGATTTGATGGAAAAAGCAGGAATTATGCTGACTCATCTATGGTCCTTTGATAGACAGGGAATGAGATAGATAAAACATTGTGCTGTTAGTTTAGTGGAAGCCAGAATAACAGCAAGACATTATAACCAACAGGACATAATCACAGCCTAAAAAAGTTCATGCCATAAAAGAGAGTAAAAATAAATTAAGGGATGTAAATTCTAGTAATTAGAAGTTGCAGGATACTTAAAATCCAATTCAAATGGGAGACAGAACAGAAAGATATAATCCTTTTAAACAGTCCTTAAATAAGAAGAACAGTTGAAACTTGGTAAAAGAGCAATCAATGGCACATTTCACTCATACTATAAGTTAGTGTTGCCCAGGAAATAGTATTCTTCACAGGGAGGGTCGGGTTTTTTTTGGTTTGGTTTGTTGGTTGTTGTTGATGTTTTTTTTTAATGGAAATGATACTATTGCTCAGTGCACTTGGGCTATCAATTCATTTATCTGTTATTACTAGTAGTCTCTGGATTTCTCCCTTCCTAGATGCCCGTGTCATGCACAGACAATAGAAAAATGTTCATACTATTATGAAACTGGATTGTTCTTTGCATCTGAAAGAGGACTTGGAAATCTTAAGTCACCAGGTTGAGTTAGCAACTTAGTCTCACTTGCTCTCTCTATTTGCCTGAGAATCAGGGAGGTACAGATTGTTTCTGAACGCCAGAGCACAACCTACATGAGACTTGTTATGACAAAGCAGTGCTTCGGGATTTAATTAAAGATTATAAAAAAGCAGGCTTGGATGATACAACAATAATATGAAATTAGCTGTGTATAAATTTGTGAAAGTGCATCTGTTTTGGAGATACTATTTTAGGAGATGTATCACTTACCAGACATTGCAGAACTACTATTTTTGGCACAGAGTTGGAGGTTTAAATGCTGAAAGGAACTGGCAAGTCCATTCCAGTTCAAAAGAACTCTTTTCTACCATCACTAGAACTGAAATTCCTCATATAGACACCCTTTCTTGAATGAAAGAACATAATTCCCCATGATTTTTAAAAGTTCTTCCTGTTTTCCTATCTATCAAAATTCTTTGCAAGCAAACAGTGTTACTAAACACCTTAATTGACAGCTATGAACATCTCTGATGGAGATCAGAAAAATTGCCAGAAGGGTCCTTCTATAGTCAAGAACATTCCTTCCATTCTCTTTAAGTGGGAAGAACGAGCCTATTGATTAGACCAGGAAAACCAATGCATGTCAGAACACCTCTGACATCATGATCTCTGTGATCATACACCTGAAGTTTAAGACTAGATCACACACAGGGTGGCAAAGCTGTTTTAAATTCAAATTTCAATCCAGTTACAAGAACTGTGTTGTCATACCAGTGGAAAAATTCAGACAGGTATTTAAGATTGGATAAACTGGTACAGCTTGTATGGTAACCAACAATGTACAGCTTTAATGAGATGAAAGATTTGAAAGGGTTATTTGCAAACTGCCTAATAATAAGTAATTTTAGATGTCTCAAGGCCAGTCATAGAGAGAATGCAGTTTATAGTTTTATAATCTTCATGACATGGTACCCTCCAGCAAGCACAGAGTGGGTCCTATTTCAGTTGTTTTAAAAGACCTGCATGTATCAGAATAAAGTTGGTCTCAGCATGTTAAAACAGCATGAAATACATTCCCTTGCAAATTGTTTACAGAAAAAATGTGTTTATGGAAATGTATCACTGATTAAAATTACTAAAGGTAAAAGACTCTCTCTGAGTCTTTTAATTGTATTTCTTCCTAGAGGGTGGCTAGTAAGGATGCTATTCTCAACTCCCACTATGAAAAATAATAATAAAGCATTCTTTTTCTTTGAACTACTATTTTCCCTAATTATTTTGAAAATTTCAGTTTTTAAAAAGCTAATGGCTCCCTTGGTGAGCAAAATCAAACTCTACTCCTGGAATTTAGATCTTGTGAACAGGCACGGACCTTCTATACCTTGAAAACAGAGCCTGTCTAAATTTTATCTTGAAAAACACCCTTGTAAAATACATAATTTGATTCTGAATATGATTGTTTATGCTCCCTCACTATTGAGAATGAACATGGAAACCCAAGTAAAGTGAAATCAACAGATCAGAATTTTGGTTGGTGAAAAAGTTTTCAATTACTGTAAAACAAGTACTTTTCATAATAAGTGAAATAACTTTCTTAATTTTTAAATTTCTTCTTGTCTTAATTTAAGCAGTCATAAATGACAAGTAGATAATTAATCTAATGCAATTAGTTAGAAGTGCACTGATTCAGGTCGGCATAGTGTCACTGGTGCCATTACTTTTCTGCATTTCACCTCAGAACTGAAACACAGGGTTATTCATTGTATATTAAACATTGTATGTGTTTTTTGCTTTTTAACCTACCATGTTCTCAAAGCAATAGCAGAAGTAGGGTTTGCCCCAGGTTATCTTTAAAAGTAAAAACAGTATAAAAAACATTAAAAAACGTACTTGCATTAAACTGACTGAACTATGGGGTTTTTTCATTAGAAATATTTGATTTTCATACTTTTAAATAAAAAACCTATTTTCCTCAAAATAAACATTTTTGACTGGATTGGATTTCACCCAGAGATTGAAACTTTAAAAAGATCTGTTTTAAATGATTTTCACTTAGCTTTCAGATGGAAAAAAAAAAGTCACAAAAATCAGTTATTTTCACAGCTGTATGCACAGACTATCTTGTAAAGCTTTTTGTATTCTTCATATTTACGTTGTCTTAACTGTCTGAATCTTCTGTGGAGAACAGGACTACGTATGGGGAGGTTATGCAATATGACTGTTAAAGGGAATAAAGGTTCTGCTCCAATGTAAAAAGTAAATAAATGAGTATTGCTGGCAGCCGGAACTCCTTAACATCTTCAAATGCAGACAAAATCTGACATCTGAGTTTGGAGGAGCAGCATTATTGCAAATTGATGCATCTTATATTCTCAGCACTAAGACATTTACAAGAAAACTACTAAATATACAAGATTACAAGTTCGCTGAATCAGAAGAACCTCAGCTTTTGGTATGATTAAGTTTTAATTGTATTTTTCCTTAGGGATCACTAGTAGCTAATAAGCTGATGAAAATAGGACTTTAAATAGCAGGAGTAGTAAAAGTCACTCCATGCACCATGTTTTGATATGCTTGGCTGCCTAAGGCATCCTATTGCCTGCAGTTTCAAGAATTTGGTTTTCATCAATGAAAAATCTATTTAAAAAACACTTAAGAAATTTTTATTTTTTAAATGACAGCTGGTTCAGAACATCATATACCTTTTGTGAATCTCAGAGATGCTGGTACCCTATCTTCTTACTTTTACTGTGGTTTGTTTGTTAGAAACAGTTTGTGACTCACAAATTCTGAATCACACACTTCTCGAATTTAATTATATGCATCTCACTGTCTGATAACAGTGATTGCAGTGAACAGGGATTGCAGCCATAAGCATTTAGAGTATTTTATAACCTTATAGTCTCTTGCTTCATTTTGTAAGACTATTGGGTCTTTCTGCTAATGAGTACAAATTTGTTCCCATCTTTTGCTTAGCTGTATCAGGCAACTCTGGACTGTAGAATATGTATCTTCCAGAAAACTGAGCAAGGGGACTCCTACAGGTATATCCATCTACAAAGTATGTGTCAGATCAAAGATGGAGGCATCATTCTGTAAGCAAAACCAAACCCCAGATCTGTGCCATAAAGCAGAAAGACATTTAACTCTTTTCTCACAAGAATTTAATTTTTTTTCCTATTTCTAGGTGCCTCTAAATGGAGTTAGTTAAAAATATGTCAGCTAACACAGAGTGATTCTATAATGTCTGGGTTGATGATTAACTACATTATAAACTGCCATTAAAAGTGACTTGAAAGTCTTCATTTATTCCTTCTACATATCCTAACTAATATCTCCTTTTCAAATTCAACTCAGGCCTTCATTCATTTATCACATTTTTACTTTGGATGGTCAGAAAAAAATCTTACTGCTTAATTTGAGATTATAAAACCGTATTCCTGTAACTACATTTTTGCAACTGAGAATAGACTGAAATCTTGCACACACAATCACATCTTTTTAACATCTATGAAAATATATCATTTTATTGACAAACTAGGCATTAATAAAGAAGGATATCTTTAAAATAATCAAAGAGTTGAAGAATAAGATTAGACTACAATTCTAATTAATTAATTACTTGACATAAGGCTTCTTTACCCTCATAAAAACTCAGTTTTATCAGAAAATTGATACTGCCCTATGACAAGGGAGATGCACAGAAATAACTTATGGAACACCAATTATTAAGCACAGAGAAAAATTGCACACTAATATATGGAGCTTCAGAATTAACTAAATCCCATGGACTTGCAGGGCCCCAAGACACTGTAACAGATGCAACAATTACGTATGGCACAACTTGAGGGACACACTAGCTACTCATCTGTGAGCTCAGCAGTTTTGATGAGTGAATTAACTGTTAATTAACAAATATTAAGATCCCAGCTTGTCAAGTAAAATTAAACTCAAGGGAAGATGCATGTCTGCCCATGAGAAGCTAAGCTATCAAAACTAAACCAGGTCAGAAGTAGCAAATGACTTTTCGAAACAGTGAAAGGAATATTTCTGCTGTTTAATTCTTGATGGTTCAAAATACCCCACGAGAGCTCAGTTAATCTTTTTCTCTGAAGTCTCTGGACAGCAGGCTCATGGATCTGCTATTTTGTAAAAGGCCAGGGATTCCACATTGCTCCTGAGCTTCCATATGAGGTGGCCTTCTTTCCCTTAAGACTCCATTGCATTTGACATCTTACTAATTTCACTGTAATAGTGAAAGGACTTGAAGAACAATTCTACTTCTTGAGAAAATTAGACTTTCTGAAGAAATATCCATATCACAACTGCTGCCCTATGCAAATGCCAAGAAAACACATTTCCTTAGTCTGAAGGTTAGAAGGGGTGTTTTCACAGAGATAACAGGATTTGCCTACATGGAGTGTATTTCCCTTACTGTGCAGATCTGTGTATAACAGTGTATGAAGACGCACACAGTGTACACACAACAGCATGAAGGTGCATACTCCTCTATGAAGTTCCTGCAGCGTGTAAGACTGAAGCTGAAACTCGTAAATGAGAAAGCAAAATTGATGAGCTGGTTTCCACATACAAGCAAGAATACTAAACTTTCTAGAGAAATATGTTCTTTTCAGCTTTCACTTCTAAATTCAGGGATTTGACAGTTTAATTATATGAAATAAACTCTTAGCACCTGAAAATTCTAGGAGCTCTGCAAGTGTCCTCAATGAGGCATGTATTTAATCTTTTCCTTTGGAATGAGTACTGAAATCAAAGTAAAATCCAGCAGTCAGTTTGCTTTCTTTGATCTAGCCTGGATTTTCTTTTAGGTTGTAGTGAGATGGTTTTTCCATTTCTCAAGTTGGATATCTGAACAAACTCTGTTTTGATTTTTAAAAAACGGTATGCATGAAATAAATCAACAAAAAAATGACAAAAAACTTATCTTAAAATACATGATGTAAATCTATGTCCATTGGCTACTATTTTTATTATTGCCACTGACAGTCAGACAATTCCCAGCTCATAATGAAGAAAAAGCCTCAGCACTGGGGTAGGCAATCAGCTGAAAAACAGTGATGATTTTTATGTGCTTCCACAGTGAACTGAACTGCAGCTGCTCTGCTCCTCTGAAGTAAGTGTTCCTTCTGAAGATAATTCAGAAGATTGAAAATGTGTTAAATAGTGACCAAAAAAAAATATTTTTGAGCATACTGGGGGGTTTTACGTTTGGGGATTTTTTTTTTTTTACTCAGTAAACTGGAAAATTCCATTTAATATTTCAAAAATTATGATAAATGTAAAACATTGCTTCTGCTGAACTAATTGTGGATGTTGATTACTTAAGGTGTTAGTACACAGTCCAAATACCACACTGAATTCTTTTGTGGGTTCTTCTCAATACTTTCAAAACAGTGTACAACAACTCTGTTTTAAGTCCCATTAAGATGTGATAAATGTTTCTTTACTAGATACCTGGTTCACTGATATTCAGCAATTAAATAACACAATAATATGTAGTCATACTTCCATTTACAACAAAGACTGAAATTAGGAGGAAAGAAATCCCACGTACAAATGTGACTCAGTCTTGTCTCTTAAGAATTTGACTTTAAATTACCATAGCCAAAAAGAAAAAGCCTTTAAAAGTATGAAGGAATGTTTTATAGATTTTAATACAAACCTATACTGCAAAAACACACCCATAGCTAAATACTGAAGACTTGCATTTGTTCTCACATGAAGGCAATGTAGAAAATTTACAGGAATGCTTAGATTACACTTAGCAAGCAAAAAAAACAAGCCCGCATACACACAATTTCTGCTATTAAAAGCCAAAGTCTGATGTATAACAATTGTAATATTTTTTAAATTATCTCAGCTATGTAAAGGCTGGTAAACTGACATTCCATTAATTCACAACTTATGTCTTGTATAAAGAGCTACAAAGGAACTTCCCCATTATGCCCTGCAAATTATGTCACTAATATTCACCTGCAAGCAAAGCTTCTTTGTCATTTGGAGACCTTCCACCAACTCAAATGTAGGTCTCCCTACAATAGGGAAGGACAATTGTGCCAAACTGTTTGAATGAAATGTGATTATTTGGCTACTAAGGTAGAAGTTCACGTGGTAAAATCACTGCTTTTCTCTTTTTATGTCCTGTGTACCATACCACTTGCGAGATCACAAAATTCTTAAATTCACTCTCAACCTATGTAATCCGGGGTGGGGGGCCGAGAGGGTAGAAGTATTACCAAATGATTTACCGAGCTAGAGAAACCCTCTCATTCGAATGACAAGAAATCTTTAATCTCACATTCTCATCAAGAAAAGCCTTAAACACTTCTTTATTGAAACGCTTCAGAACAAGGCTTTAGGTTTTAGTCAGACATAAGGATTGCCAGCCTGTTCAAAATTCTCTCTGATTTCAACTTGACTGCCTCAAAATGATCCCATGTTGCCTTTTATGTGAATGTTTATGTCTGAAAGCAGCTACAGCAAAAACTCTACTATACTATTTGAAAAGAATATCTTTAAGCAAAATAACAAGAGAAGAACACATATGACTACATTTTAGTTTTTTATTCTTTTAGACACTTTCTATACAACTCAGTCTTTGGAACAAGTTTCTACTGTATGGATATAAATACCTTGTATTTCAGTACAGCAAAGTTAAACCTCATCAGTTGTTCTGAAGTTTGGCAAAATAGTTCATCAAGCATGCTGATAAAAATATCATCTATTTCTTCTTCTATGACTGTTCTCAGACAAAGAACTTAAGGTAAATTGAGTGAAAAAAAGACGTGTCGTAGAAGGGAGATAATGAATGAGACACGAAACAGGACAACATGCTGCAGCCTTAATAAGTTATCAGAAGCTACTGAAAGAAAGATATTATTCCAACCCCTCCTCCCAAAACTAAACAATGACAGAGCCAAACAGAATATTTGGAATAAATGAATACATTATTGTAGAACAGAGAAAATTTAAGATGAACTCTCCTTTGTCCTGTTTTCTTTGTTTCCCAAAGAAGAACCAGTGTGAAAGATGAGAAGACAGGCTGGTCGCATGGAAAGAAAAAATGCATATGCACTCTGTCTATTCACTGAAACTGAAAACTTAGGATAGAGATTTCCTGCTGCTGAGGAAGATGTCATCAATTCATAGGGGGAAAAATTATACAGCAGCTTTTTCATTTGTGTTAGATGAACACTGTGAGATACCGAGCACAGACCAAATGAGCTTCTAGGTACCACTGTAGTGAGCATGCTACAATATATATATACAATATTATCAGTAGTAGTTCCTGGCTCCTCAGCTCAAAGTATATTTTATATAGATGTAAAATAAAACATATATATATATATCTAATAAGAATACAGTCAGTTTAAAACACACATTGACTTTCTGGACTTAATTTTACTAAGAGGTAGATATTGTGCATTTATATGAGCAAACCTTATTTGCTTATGGCTTTGTTTCTTCCCTTGCTGAACCTTTTTGCTCTCTGGGTCTCACAGGCAGCCTATATTTCATAAAAGTACTTATCTGACCTAGGCCACCCTCCTCTCATTTTATAGTTTTAGTCTCCTTAGTGATGTAGCCATTTTCACATCCTTTTCTTTTACCAGGCAGCTAGTATGAAAGTGCAATTTAGTCTCCAACATGTCAATAATGGAGTCAGGTAGTGCTACAGCTTTACATACAAGAATGCTGGTCCAGCTGATACAGTGGTAATTATGAGTCCACACAGGGAAAGGGCATTTATTAGCTTTATCATTCAATTGTGTGAGAATAGGAATGGAAAGCATTATGTAAATTATTTTCCATTCCTGTGAAAATAAGCATCTAAGGATTTGATGCATTTTTTCTACACTTTTTTTTTTAGATGTTTACATTTTCATTTTAATTGGGAAACAGTATCTGATATTGTCAATACTGATAAACTCTTAAAGGCTACTTACAGCCAAGAATACTTTTATTTTCTACTAAAAACCTTTTGCTGTTGCCTAGCACACATATTCATTTGTTCAGAACAGAGACAGTTCAGAAAAATTTATTCTTATAGATTATTTTAAGGGAGGGCTTTATATTTTGTGGGAAAATAAATTCCTGAAGCCATGGGCAATAACAGAAGCGTGTACAATTTTGTATCGGAAAGTAGTTATGTAGTTCAGGCTTGTACTTTTTTAAATTGCATTTTTGAATGCATGTGATAAAAATACAGTATTACTTTTTAAAATACACAAATCCATAGAAAATTCAAAATATTTATACAGAAATATTTTAAAATGCAAGTCTGTTTAGACAGCTTTTGTATTACACCTTATCTAAAAATAACTTTAGAACTAGACTAATAAACACTCTTTGAATTATCTGGGGAGAAATGGACTTTTGTTAACAGAGGAATAATTCCTGAAAAGTAACTACTGTGCTGTTAGAACTTTCCCAGGCTTGCCAGTGTAGGCATCTGTCATATGAGTTTCCCCTTGCTACCCAACAAATGGCCTGAACTTAATTCAGGAGGGAACATCCAAGCTGTCAAGTCACACAGAAGCTATTTATGATCACCAAGGAAATGAACTGATATATGCAGAAGGCTTTACATATTTTCCCAGTGAAAGCACAGTAATGTCAAAAGTTTAAATATTACAGGATTTTCTTCTCTTTGCATGTAAATCATAAGAAAGAATGTTTCACAATCTCTGAATGAAAACAGTAACATGGTGAGGAAAAAAAATAGCATTTCCTCATATTTTTGATAATCCACGTATGATTTCTGACTCTAGCAGAGGTGTTGTTCTTGACCAGATTTGCTCAGAAGTAAATAAGAATTTATAGGAATGTTTTGCAATGAACATAATAAAGCAAGGTCATAACTTTTGACAATTCAGAAGGAAGATTTTAATTCAGTTTTAGTATGTGTAAGAAGAATAGCATAATAAAAAATAAAATAAAACAATTTTCCAGGTTTATCATGTAGTTTTTAACACACATAGCCTGGAGGAATTACATTAAAATAGGTATTTCCTTAAACAAATAAACAAACTAACAACATAACAAAAAAACAAACAAAAAACAAAACAGAAAAAACCCCAAACAAACAAAAAATGCACAGTCACAATTAAATGCAAGATTCAATATTTCCATTTAGTAAGTGGAAATTTAAATCTATTAATTTGAATAGATTCACAAACAAGCATACAGACTTGTTTAAATCTTACACTTATAAACTAAAATTTGATCCCATACTAACTAGCACCTTTAATACCAAACTCTTCTGTGTCTGTAATATGTAAACATGAGTTATTTCAGGTTTGGATGACATCTGTGAAAACTGTTTTGAAGTAATGATTTAAGTACCTTTATAATTCTTGCAAATAATGAATTCGTAATTTCTACTATTAACATTTTCTTCTCCAATATCAATGAATTAATCATTTGACTCACTTTCATGAAGAATGAAGTAACCATAACTTCAAAATCAATAGTTTTCTAGATTTCAATGTCCTACTTACATCTCCTTTGTGGAAATAAAACACAGCACCAAGTAATGCTATGTACTTTATTACATATTCATAAAAGATACAATTCAATTGAAATCTAATGAATTTGTATTTTAAGATATAAAATCTTGGGAACTGAAAAAAATATTTATCTAAGACTTCAAAGTACTAATCAGCCATACTAAACAAACCACCAAGGTTAAGGGCATCCTCTTGAATATAGCACAAATCCTTATTCAAGATGGAATTAAGCACAGCAAAAAGACATCTTTGATAAGAAAATGGATGAAAAATAATGATACAGTGGCATTTACAACTAGAAGCATAATACTGGTTAAGACAGATTAATGCTTTGAAGTATTATGGCAAATATGCTTTCTTAGGATGTGTTTCTCAGCTCTTTACAGATTGTTAGACTTAGAGATGTCAAACCAAAAAAATAAACCAAATAAAAATATAAAAATATAATAGGAAATAAAGAGGAACACTTAAAAAATAACTGTGCACTGCCATTCATAACTGTGTTCTTTAAAGAACATCGGAGCTCAGAAAAAGAAATATTCTGGACACATGTGACAAATCTGAAGAGACCAAATCCATTGAAATAAAAGCAATGCTAGCTTTAGTGTTGAGGGATATGACAGAATGTTCTCAAAGAAGACAAAACATAAAATAAAAACCTAGCAAACCTATTTATTCCTTCAGTGCTAGAACACAGAGACACCTTGATTACACACATTGTACTACCTGTCTAAGTGGAATGTTTACCTTTCTCACATTTATTATTATTAACCTGTGATATTCATAGCCATGAAACATTTCAAAAGAGCTACAAAAGAAGATGAGAGCTAAGAATAATTTCTACAGAAGTGGATTGTACCAGCCAATTCATTCTATCCTACATAGGCAACACATAATAGGGGTTCTTGACAGAAATAACAGAGAATTTAATTCCTTTAGGGGAATTCTCACTGACTTGATGTCAATGGAGGAATTAGATCTGACTTCTACATTAGTAAACAACTAATCACTTCTACTCTGTCATGGTTTAACCCCAGACAGCCACCAAGGCCCACGAGCGAGACTAGGGAGAGTATCAGAAGAGTAAAAGCTGGAAAACTCATGGGTTGAGATAAAGACAGTTTAATAGGAAAAGCAGAAGCCACGCAAACAAGCAAAGTAAAAGAAGGAGTTAATTCACTGCTTCCCATGGGCAGGCAGGTGTTCAGCCACCTCCAGGAGAGCAGGGCCCCATCACGTGTAAGGGTTACTTGAGAAGACAAATGCTGTCACTCTAAATCTCTCCCCATTCCTCCTCCTTCTCTCTACTTTATATACTAAGCATGATCTCATACGGTATGGAATATCGGTTTGGTCACTTGGAGTCACCTGTCCTGGCTGTGTCTCCTCCCAACCACCCATGTACCCCCAACTTTCTTGTCAGAATGGCAGTACAAAAAGCAGAAAAGGCCTTTGCTCTGTGTTATCACAGCTCAGCACTAACAAAAACATCTCTATATTCTCCACTCTGTGTTCAGCACAAATCCAAAACATACTAGCTACTATGAGGACAATTAATTCTACCACAGCTGAAACCACCACATACACTGATCAATGAAGTGCAGTGGGGTCTGCAGTGGATCAGGCAGTGATAATGCTCTCTTATTGTGACTGGTCCCCCTCTGTTCACTCACTGTAAATTCAAGTATGTTTCCTTGGAAAAGCAAAACAACTCTTCCCTACTTTGCAAGGAAAACAAAACAAAACAAATACTACAAACAACAACCCCCCCCCAAACAACTACCACCAACTACTACAAATTAGAGTGACAGAAATTTATGTCTGAGTTTAACTGCTTCTTGTAAAATTTGGCAGTCTTACATACTAGTTTGAATGTGTATCACACAATACCTTGAAGTATCTGAGGCTGGAAATATGTCAGAAGTAGACTCTAGAACAATGAGCCATGGGGCTCATCATTTGATATTTAAATCTGAGCTATAGGTCAGTATAACCATTAAAATACAATGGGTAAAATATATTTACCTGCTTTGAGAACTGTTCATAGGGAAAGACCTTTGGTCTGGGATGTAAATATTCTTGCAGTGAAATGTAAATACTCATGAAAATGACAGGCCACCTTTAACAACCACTTAATTGGAAAAGATACCAGATCTTTGAAAAAAAAATTTTTTTAAAATTTTTTGGGGACTGCAAACTGATCTATGCAATGGAAAGGTCTAAGCAAGTTCTGCTAATGTAAGGGAAGTACCTATACTTGTTCTGGCTACAAAAAAGGGGAGGAGACTTTCTCAATAAAGTATTAGAAGTGGATTAAGAGTATATTATCTTCTCTTGTTAAAGAAGGCACATAATCTTATCAACAACTGTATAGCACTGGCACAAAGGAATAATCACTAGGATATGAAGACAGATCAGGCTGCAATCTTTACTGAAGAGGTATATATATACATTAGTTCACACTGCAGTTACCAATGCACTAGCATTGGTACTCCAACTGTTTTAAATTTGGCAGTTTCCATTAAGACACTTCCCCATGCCCTCTTCTGTCTCTATCCACAGAGTAATAAAAGAGGCAGACCATATTCCTAATTCTCAGTTTCTCTAAAATGATGTAGCCCAGAAGTTATATAAGATTTTGAAATGGACAGTGATAGGAGAGAGTTTTGAATATGCATACAAACATCTTAAAGAATAACAGTTTCAAGTGAGAAATTATTTGTTTTCTAGCATGACTGTCTCTGTAAATTTACACAATAAGAATTCCAAGTAGAATTCCTTGCAGTGAACTGGAACAGTTCTTCTCAGACTGCAATTAAGTAAGGATTCAGAGCTGGACTTCTCATAGACTGTAATTTTTCTAGACACTTCAGGAGTGCACAATATTTAGCAAAAGTGTGAAAGGAACTCCAGGTGGCTGTATGGCAAATGTCAAATACGAGAAAATTCATGGGAAAGCGTCTCTCTCTGTTTGAATTGCAGCCAAGTGGACCTTTCATAAGAAAGAGGGAGTTAGTGATTTCAATGGTGTTCTTTTACACACCAGATGTCTTTGAGAGGGGACTGGCAGTTCCTTGAGTCTTTCAGCTTCAGATGAGAAAAGATTCTTCTTGTAAGGTCATGTCCTCATTACAACATCTAATTTTCAGAGATTTGTTTCCAGAGACAGTGAAGTTTAAGAAAGAATAAACTTCCTTCAGTAAAAGAAGAAAGAAGTTAACTTCCTTCAGTACATGAAAGAACTGTCTTTAGGTAAAAGCTTCAGATGGATCCTACCACTTGTCCTTATGGAAAACTGAGCACATGAATTAACTACAAGAGTTTGAATCTCAGCTGTCCTTGTTGCAGAGGAGGGATCATAAAGACTGCAGAGATAAATGCAGAAGACAGCATCGGAAAGATTCAAAAGGCTGTCACATCAGAAGATAAAGGACATGAATAGGTCGTTTCTGACAATAGGCGAAGTATTAGTAGCCTAGAATGATTTGCAGGGATTTCTAATGCGAAAACTGAGTGATAGAACATCCTGCAGAGTAAGAGTTGCAAAGCAATCTCCCTTGTGGAAGCAAGGGAATTACTGAATTTCAGTTTAAGCATCTAGATTCTTATATTTTAAACAAGGATTCAGCATGAATCACTTTCTTTGCAAATATACATAAGGCTATTGCCTTAAAACTCCTCTTATCTCTTATAGAACTAAGTTCTATAGTCTCTAACTACAGTTAAGATTGAATCTGGACTGAAATGTATATGGAAAAAAGAGTCTCTGAAAAGATGGCATGATCAGCAATTGGATTGTATAGCTATGGGCTACACTATACAAAGCCTGTTTGACAGATATGCTAGGCTTCCAGGGCACTGCAATTTTGACTGGCAAACTGAAAACCTGAAGAACACTTGAAAAAGAGAACAAAATGGGGAGAAGGCAGAGTTCTGTAGTGCATTTTTCCACATTTTTTAACTTGAAGCCAGACTTGAAGCATTGATAACATAGATGCCAGGAGACATTTGATACTAACCCTTAGTTCTTGATAACTGGGATTCTGATTGTTTTGCCTGGGCAGAATTTATATCAGAAGAGATATAGCCCATATAGATATAATCTAACGGGAAGTGATTGTTCTTGGTGGGAACACAACATAAGATCTTCATGTAGAGACTGGCTGAACATAGGTCTGTTGCCTGTTAAATGGAGACTTTTTACACAGAATAGCATGTTCTGAGGAAGTGCCTTCTCATGGCAACTGCTGCCACTATTGATCACAAAGTGGTTCCAAAGGCATCGACTATACCCTGAAATGCTGTCCTAGAGACAAATTTACTTTAGTACAAAATTAAGGCGTCTCCTAAAAACTGGCAGGACATGATCTGAAAAGAACCTATGTGGAATAGTAACTTTCTTGTAAATAGGAGACCCATTTCTAATGTGGAATTGAAATGAATCAAAAAGAAAAGAAAATAAAAATTATATTAGAAAAATATACTTTTTTTTTTTTTATAACGCCTGAAAGAAAAAGGGTTAACTTCTTCCTGTAGCAGGAGATTATTGTAGACAGCAAAGAAAGAAAACTTCTGTATTTTCTCCTGGCTTAGTCTATCTAACCTTTTATATATAGCCCCACAAGAAGGAGGTCTTGCCAAAATGACCCCTGCAGTATCCAAGAGAGCATAAATATTGTTGTTTTTAGAGTAATGGTCTTATCTATAAAGGAAAAAGAAATGGTAAGCGATATCTATTAACAAGTAACATGATTCCAAGCAAAGCTTAAGGAAGAATCAACTCTTCTCTTCCTGTAAGGGCTTGTACTTTTTCTGTATTTGAGACCTGAGCTCCACAGGGTTTTTAGCATTGACAGGCTGCTTCGCCCCAGGACATACAAATAGAGGGGAAAAACATATGGAATGAGTCCCTCAACTCAATTTCTACATCAGGTATGGTCAGACAATTTAGTGGCTGATGAACAAGCAGCATCCTCATCAGCGCTGCTAAATTTTTAGATCATGCATACTGACATAAAAATATCAAATATGCATGCATGCATGCATGCAGGGGGAATATAACATACCCAATGGAATGTTCTTATGAGATTTCCTTTGGAGAAATTTTGTGGTCTCAGAAGATCTACAAGGGTGTACTGTTACTAAAGGAGGCTGAGTTTAATCCCTGATGCTATGTTTCTTCTTTCCACGTGCCCATGACTTAACTGAGGAGTTTTTCATGGCTTTTGAAGTGACTCAGGTGCCAACATCTCTTCATGTCCTGTTCTAAAGATGGCATAACGGAATTTAGAGAATGGGTCATGAGAAACCATTAGTTTCCCTGAGTTCTTCAAAGAGATTGAAGCAGGTTTTTGGGGAGGAGGGCTTCAAAGAGTCAAACAGCATCAAAGACACATGTATAAAGCTAGGAATTCAGTTTGGTTTAAAAGATCGGAAAAGGAATGTGCCTGACTGACGGAAAAGCAGGTAGCTAATGTAGAATCATCAATGTGCTACAAAGTAGCAGTGGACTAGAACAAACTTCAAGAATCACAAGAAGAAAAACTCTGATCTGGCCAAGCACTGAGAGGAATTAAGCTGACACTGAAGTTCTGCTCATCATGTGGACAGTATGCAAAGGCTTTGAAATGTTCCGTAATGGATACAGCTTACATAAAAACTCCATGACACGACTAGGATAGTGCAACCAAGAGTCCAGTATCAGCAAAAATATGCACTGTAAAATTTAGGTAATTTGTCATCACAGTTGTTTCCTGCAAGAATTTAAACTACAGATATCAAAATACCATAACCATAACCAATACCATATGGTGTGTGTAAACGCAGACTGTAAGAAGGCAAGTGTTTGCCTTGTATGTTCTTACACTTTTTAAAAATAATTTTAAAAAGTTATATAAAAGCAATGTCTATACTACATTCAGAATTACTAATACAGATCATTCCAATAAATCAAAGCTCATTTAAAACGGAAGACACACGAGGGTCTCGGCTGAACCAGATCTGTGTTGTAATGTGCATCTGGCACTTTGGAGAGCAAGCTGATGAACTGAGTTGTAAAAAGCATGATGGAGTTGTCACAAAACCCAAGATCAATGACAATGGTGTGACCAGAAAGTCATTACATCCCTTCTTTTGCCACAGTTTGAGTTCTGAAAACACTGATTACAACATGGAATATCAACCAATGCATATGATAGGAAATACATGTTATTTTTCATATATTTTTCTCAATAATAATGTGGGTTGTTACAATAAAAATTATCCTTGCTAATACATAGTGAAAGCACAGTGAAACTAAGAGATTTCCTCAAGGTTGCAAGAAACTTCTTAGCAAGAAAAATGCAACTAAGATGGAACTACTTCTAAGGAAAGTTGTAAATGACATGATACAGAGCACTATTTCTAGTGTTAAGGAATTTTAACTTATTACCCTTAAATTATGAATTCATATAAAAAGGGATTAATATCGGTAGGTAGCTTTTATTTTAAATTGTGTCAAAATCACAAGTGTAAAGAGATTTAAGTGTTTTACAAGATATAAATTCAGAGCTGCTGTTTGATTAGAGAAGAGTTATGCAGAAGGTAAGGGAAAATCAGAAAATGAAATGCAGATACAACTGGTACTATAAGATACGGAATGCCTGTGATGAAGTATGTGTTATATATAAAGTTTGCCTACAGTTGCCTGAAAAACAAGTTTTTTTGGTCTGTTGAATGCTAACACCTAATTAAGGTAATTTTTGTACTATATTTGGATTTAATATTTGTTCAGACATTATTATTACAAAGTGCAAAGTTTTTAGCAGGGTGGTTCAGTTTTCTTCACTGTTCAACATTTTAGGTTCTATTTTTTATTGACTACCTGAATTACAGTAATGGGAAAGTCACTCAATTTCTGATGCTCTTGTAATGGAGAGTAAAGTATTGCAACAAGCGATGTATATTTACTGAACTTTATTTAACAGACTTCAATTTGGTGCATACATACAAATTTTACAGCACTTGAAATTACCAAAGCAAACCCTCTCTTTTTGGTTCTACAAACAATGTTCTAATTCTGCAGCAGCTTCATCAAAGGTGTAGTTTGCAAGCTTTTAAGTCATTCAGTGTATGAACGTCAAATCTAAAACCCTAACAGGAATAACTGTAAATACTCTTCCTCATTGACACAAACTTTCTAGCCTTAAAATGGTCTTATCATGAAAGAAACTGAGTGCCCTGAAGTCAGGTGACAAAGGAAGCTCTTAGCAATCAGTGCATTTCTATCTCATGTAATTAACTACAGAC
Source organism: Cephalopterus ornatus (assembly GCA_013396775.1). Taxonomy (NCBI): domain Eukaryota; kingdom Metazoa; phylum Chordata; class Aves; order Passeriformes; family Cotingidae; genus Cephalopterus; species Cephalopterus ornatus. The sequence goes on from VZRE01007258.1 coordinate 87,200, forward strand.
TTCTGGGCATATGACATTTGTCAGACCTGAAACAGAAAAGAAAACTTTAAGTAGATATGGACATAAATGGGTGAGTTGAACTTAAAGATCATAATTAATTAGAACATTTGAGAGCCATTGGTAGTGGTACTATAGAGAAAAATGTTATCAAGGGATAACTATGGTTCCTCTAGGACCACAACAAACACAAGCCTGCCTTGTGAACGACTGTAAGGAAGTGGAAATACTTACTATATCTTAGGATCAACCAAATACCCACATCTATGATTTTTAGTGTATCGTAAAGTAATGAATTACTGATCCCATTGTTGTCATATGAAAATTCTGTGTAAGTCCATCAAGACGATCAGAATGAAAATTCAGAGAAGTGTTTGTTTTGTGAAAGAATGTTTTTTTCCCTTGGTAATGGCTAAATAAATTGCACCTCTCTAGGCAAGTTTAATATGGTTAATAGTTTTTGTTGTTTCCACTTAGAGAGTTTCCAAGGAAAACCAGTCTGAACTGTTACTTACAGCCTTTGGTAGAAGACAAAGTATGAACTCCAGAAACAGTTTTAAATGAAAATCTCAATTATAATGTGGGTTTTTTTTGCTTGCACTAAAGACATCTCAGAAGGATTATTTCCTCTATATAACATTATAGAAACATTTAGGTGAAAAATTACTTTCTTTTCCACTCTCTTCCATCACTGAAATGAGATTAGAAAGAAAAAAAAAAAAAGTTTCCCTTCTCTGTTAACTTTTGCAGGTGGATTGGGTAGATGAAAAAAACTAAATAATTCAAAAACATGCAACTGTGGACATTAACCAAAACAGCCAATTTCTCCTCTGCTAGATTTTTATGGTATTTTTTATTTCCTTTCAAACTCAAATATTCATCAGGATGGCACTACTAAAACAACAAACCTTTTATTTTTGGTCAGGTGCTTGTATTGCCTGTGTTGTCTTTAGCCCAAGGCACAATGATTTTCACTGGAAAAAAAGCACTGCACCAAAAACTACCCTTTTAAGGGTTAAGAAGACCTCCTGTCCATAACATGCATATTATCAGTACTTCTGTTGGTATTTGAAGGTATTACATGCTCAAGTTTAAAAAAAACTCTGCTGGAAAGGCTCACAAATTGGAGATACAATAGTGGCATGTGAGAACAGCCTCTTTTGAGAAAGTCTGTCTTTATTGTCTCCTGTAATTTCTCAAGAAGAGTCCACTGCTACTTTGAGAAAACTAGGTAACTTCTTGTAATATTCCGGGGATCCCGTTTTGTAAAATATGGATTGAAAGAGTCAATGCATCCCTAGAGAAACTGAATAAAAGAATTATCTTTGTTTCACTTCATGAACAATATCCATGGATATTCTGATGCCAAAACATTGGAGAGGCCTCATGTAGTCTCTCTTCACATTTCTGCTTGCCAGGGAACAAGAACAATAAACATTGGTATAAAATGAAATTATATTATAATGAAAACTGAATGATTTAGTTACTTGTATTTAGGTACTACAGCTTATAGCGCAGTATTCCTAAAAGCACTTAAGGAATCTTAAACACATACATCATAAAGGAAACTGAGTCTTGCAAAAATTATGTAATTTACGAAGGAAATCAGTGATAGAGAAAACCTGAACTACTTCATTCATAAGGGCAGAGCACAATATGTTGTTTCTTTTCTGAATTGCAGGTCAATTCAGATTCTGATCAGTTTGAAATCACACTTTAGATACACATTCTTTAGATTTCATACTCTAGAACTTTTAACATCATTCAATATTATTTAGATGTGCTTAAAGTGTTTGAGTTTTTTTCTTAATTATAAACAAAAATGGTAATTGTGTCCACAAGATTATGGTCAAACCATAAACATGATAACAATGCAGTTACTGTGTGCCTCTTCTCTCCCTCCCTGCTCTTTATCCAGTAATACAGTACCGGAAAAATCAAAGAAAATCATTCTGTATCTGAAAGCAGCAACAATATCCAGCTGAGTCAAAAGAAAACTCCATTGCGCTGGTTGGCGGGTAGAGAAAGGCTGCATGAAGGTTGTCTCCACACTGAGTCAAATTTTATTCCGACAGAAAAGAGCTGAAAAACCCAGAGACATTTTATCTTTCTTTTGTTCTCCCTCAGAGCCTCCAGTTCTCTGCTAAATACATTACACACTGTTCTTTGCTATAAATAATATAAACGCTTAAAAAAATTAAATTAGGCTAAAAGACCACAAGAGGCTAGAAGAAAAAGAATAAGTTATAGTATTTGGAAAATTTTGAAAATAACTTAAAAAGTTAAATGTATCTGTGCTTACTTTCCTATTGCCAAATAAGTAATTTATAGATGTAAATGTGGAAAGAGGTATCATTTATTTTTCAGTCATGATGTTGTTTTATTGGCAAGTAGAAGACATTACCTGATAACTAGGTACAAGCAGGAGAAATGACCAAACATACATAGAAACACAATATTATAAAACTGACTTGATAGAGATCTCAAATTATTTCTGTTGAAAGTAAATTAATGCACTTTTTCACTGATCATTTTACCGTTACTTTGAAAGTACATGTGTCTCCTGAAAAGTAATTTCCTAAATCTACGTTGTGAACTGGGATAGATCACTGCTCCAGAACATCTGGTCCATCAGAAGCACAGAACTGACTTCTTCCTGTTGCTGTAGTGGTCAGTGTTCTTAACTCTCAGTGTTCTTAAAACTAAGTAATTAAAGCCAAAATAAAAAGAGAAGTGAAGAAAGAAGTAGCAGAGAAGGTAGACAAAACCAGTATTTTTCTAAACAGAATGACAAGGTGCCTTCTGAGTAATAAGATGCAATAAATTAGATTTGCCCAATGGAAACGTTTATGCACCTATATATATTCTGAATTTTGATCCTTTTTCTCTCCTCTCTACCTAAGTTCTATAGCAAAGCTGTTGCAGCTCGATACATTTGCTGAATACAGTCACACCTGCAGATGTGAAAGTCAGAGATAAACATTATGTATGGCTTAATTTTAACCTGGTTTGCACTCAATCAGACTCTTCAACATCTGCAGTAAGGTCTGAAAATTTTGGAAAGATCATTATTTTATGAAACAGAGAAGTCACATTTTCAAATTACACTACTATAGAAATAACATATAGGAATTTTCCAGCTATGTTTTAGATAATATCACCCTCCTATTCACAGAATTGTTAAGAATACTGAGAAACTGTAATTTTGTCATCAGGGAAAGTTCACACATTTTAAAAGGTGATCATTGTATAAATTATGTGTCACGAGCATCAGTAAGTGACTGCTGTGAATTTCAGTAGTAATTGAACATGGCTCTGCTGTCCCAAAGGGTGTATATATAACGTGTAAGTCCTCACACACAGTGAATACCATTAGAACATGAGGTCTGTTTGCCAAGAGTAAGTGATGTGCCAGAGTGTTTTGAGGTCAGAGGAAACTGGGATACCTCTAACTCCAGCTAAAAGCAACTGAAGCTTCCTTCTGGGCCTACCACAGCTCAGGATTTGGGATCCCCCACTATTCTGGACTGACATTTCCTGAGGGGCTGCAGCAGCATCTGACACAGCTCTGGAAACCTTAAGAATTACTCAAACATATGTTACAGAATCAGCAGAGGATTGTAGGTTGAAGAAGGATGTATCCCCATGTGTACCCCTCTGCCTTAAAAATGACTACTGTTAAAGATAGTTGCAGTTTACTAAACACACTGTAAGACAGTGAAGTACATTTTAAGCAGGATTTGTTGAATATGATCTCTAATATTTAACAAACATTTCTCAGCAAATTTCTCCAGATAATTCAGAAATGTCACTTCCCTGAAAAATGGCAACTCAACAGAAAAAAGCCTGCTGCAACAATGGGAAATAAATTTATCAGGAGACAAGAAGGTACTTCCAAAATATGATAGTGCTAATATTATTTACTATAATATTATAGTAATATATATAACTATAATAACTAATAATTTTACTGCTATTATGATCCATGATTATTATTAAATAGAATAGAAGTTAGGATTAATAAACTTTTCAAAATGAAATATTCATCAAGAAAAATCATTCCTGACCTTTCCTGTGAACTGAAAGTGCTGTATAAGGGTAAGTATGAAGCAGTGGAGTTTCACTGGAGATCTAAGCCAAATACATCCTGCACTTCTTGCAAAGCATTCAGTGTGTTCCCACCCAGGGAAAGAAAACTGCTTAATTTCAGAGGTATTTTGACCAGTTTTATAATTTCATAAGGATTATGAGATATTTATAGATAGCAAACAAGGGAATTCAACCTAATGATTTTCATTAGGTCGAAGCAACCAAAGCAGCATAGGTAGTTGAAAATATCCTTTTATAACTGCTGTAAACATAAGTTCCACAAAGTTTCTGAAAGAATACCCTGATTTAAAATTTCATAGTTGAACCATGACACATGTAATTGCATAATCAGTGTTCCAATATAAGGAGTTTTAATCTTCTACTTCATTTTATTTAAAATAATATTTTCACAATTGGTAAATGGTCTTCTCCAGATTAGACAACTGAAAATCCAAATTAAACAGACAATGAAAATTTGTTCAAAATCAGAGAAAGCAGGTTGTAGAATTTAATTACACAAAATGCTTGGGGTTATTATGTCAGTAAACAGCTATTTCTCCAATATATTTGTTAATAAATATTCATACTTTTTCTTAGAGTTTAGATTAATTTATAAAATTGGTTTTAATCCATAATGGTATGTAACTAACCATGTTGATACAGTACCTGGCTACACACATTCCCAAAGCTGCCATTAAAATTATGAGGAAACACTGTAAAATATCGAAAGGGACTTTGCAACAGCTACAGCACAGCTTTAGCTATGACATATGAAAAGATTTATTTCAGTTACCACAAATTTAAAAGAAAATCCTTCAATCAAACATGAGAGAAGGTACTTTTAACAGAAGCTTTGGACTTCCCCTGTCCTTGCTTTTGAAACTACGCTGAACAGAACTGTGTTTTTAATGGTCATCTTTTACTTGTTTCCTTTTGCAGTCAAAATTTGTAAGAACAAAAACCAGAATGAATATGAACTAAAAATAAGAGAATGATTTGCAGCAAAATAAAATGCAATAGCTAAGCAAGAGAAGAGTATTTGCCTTGCAGCACTATGGTATGCCAGTGAGAAATATCAGCAGCTCGAGCTGCAGCTCAGAGAGACTTTCACAAATGACACTAGCCCACCTGCTGTATGTCATTTTACAGCAATTCCACGAGCATTTGAATACAATGGAATGCTCATCATCTTCATGTAAAATGCATGACAAAAGTCCCTCTACTTAAATTGCATATTATCATGAGCAGGAATAAGGAAGGTGGGTTTTTTCCCACAGTTTGTATAAAAATAAAACAGGTAGAAATCCTACACCTAACTTAGTTAACATTGTTTATTTGGTAAGATTTTTGAATATTGGAGCAAAAATGGAAATAGGGGAAAACTGTATTCTCAAATAAAAGAAATAACACAAATAAACAAAGTTTAAGGAATACCTTTTGAATGCATAACAAAAAGAAACCCTGTTTTACTCTGTGCACATCAAGGGCACATACTATTAGGAAACCAGGGGTCTGAAGGACCAAAAAATGTAGTTTGAAAAGGAACATTTCTAGAAGACGAAGACAAGAGAAGAGTAATTGTATTTCTCTATTATGGTGAGGTTTTACAGTATGCAATCTATTAATAAATCTTAAAACTTTCTTAGATCAGATGAATGAAAAGTGGGGACTGTGATGCTAATAAGAGCTTTGGAAATGATCAAAGACTGAATCTTAAGTCTATTTGGCAAATGGTAAAATGTATAATAAAGGAATTCCTTGTATTCCTAGAAATATGCACAAGGTAAAGATAATAAATTTGTGATTTAAGAAAGAAGGGTCAAAGAAGACCCCAAAGAAGACACTATATGGTCACGAAGGGAGGGTAAACAAACTTTCACTCAACAAACATCACTACCTTATAAAAATAACTGACAATATTTGATCACAAAGCAAAAGGAAAGTAAAAGATGAGAATGTACAACCCTGTGCCATACAGAGGTACTACTGCTGCAAGCTATCTGAAATCAAAGTGGCTGCTCTATTTTACACCATTTGAGAAATTAAAAGTAATTAGCTTTTGAGAAATAAGATTTAGCTTCACAAAGTTAAAATTAACAGCTCCTCCTCTCTATATTTCTACTATATCTCTATATCAGACAATGGTTGCCTTATATGTGGATTACCATCCATACACTAGGAGAGAAGATCACTTCAGTTTTGACATATAGAGGTGTCAATGCTCAATTTTCTGTCTGGATCCTGGACAGTGCCTTCCATGCTGCCCCTCAATCCTACATACAAGAGCATCCCACTAAAAGAAAAACTTTACTATTACTTTCTGTATTCTATTTTTTTCTATATTTTCAGATAACAGTAATGCAAAAATCCACATCTCAGCTGCCTATGAGAAACAGACACTTCTTTAAGACAGCTTTAGACTCATTTGTTCATTTCTGTGGGAGATAAAAGTTTTGATTTTCTTGTACAAGATTTCACTTCACAGTAAAGACTTAGCCATTTTGGTATTTAAAAACAACAGAACATAATCGGATTACTGAGAGTTTAGAAGTGCTTTCACATCCCATACTTTACATGCATTTTTAATAACGATTTGTTATTACTGTTCTGTAATATGGAAATCCATATTATTGTTAATATTGCACAAATTCACAGCTAATCACATTATAGTACCAAAGGAACAATTATAGTATGTGAATGTGTATAAAGATTAATATACATATCCTAATAAATCTCAGCTGACCCATTAATGTATAATGGGCCCAAAGGAGGCCTCATATCCTAAGTATATAAATGGCACATTTCTTTCCCCCTCCCGTCCTTTCTTCATTTTGTTTTAGATGTACAAACTGCCATAAAAAGGAAAATTAAACCATACAAAACCACTCTCAAACATCAAGAGGCTAATCAAAAGCACAAACCACTTTCTTTTCTTATTATACTACAAGAATCACACTAATATTTGACATGCATGTACAATGAGTTGTGGTTTTTTTACTCTTCCTTTTGAGAATAAGGCTTCTGAAGTACTGGACAGGCATCCATACCACATGCACTCTGGAATGAATAGCTATTACAAGTGGGTTAAGGGAGGAACTTTCAATTTTAATTGTAAAACATAATGGCTTATTCTTGGGGTGGGGGGGGATACCTTCATCTGTTTCAATTAAATCTCTTGTAGCTTAAAATGAAAGAAAAAAGAGACAAATGATCCTTTTTGTTATGTAAGATATGCCTTACAATATCACTACCTAGTGACAACTCCTTGTCCTCCTGTCACATCCTGTCCCTTAGACCATGCTACAGAAAAGCAATTTTCTGCCTCAAAAGCACTCTATTTTTTAAAAGTTTGTCTCTGGGCAATTTTCAGGTCTACTAGAGCTGCACAACTGTATACAGATGAGAAAGACCCAAAATAGGGCAATTTATTTGATTCTTCCTCTTCAAAACATTTAGCTGAGATTGCATATCCAACAGAGAAACCCCAACAAGAATATTCAGAGATGACCTGCAGTGACACACATCTTTTTTCCACAAAAAATTTGCATTAAACATCTTTTCCAGACTCCTCAGATAGTCTAGATTTGACTTTTGTTTAATATGACCTTTAACACAAATATTTCCCAGGATATTAGCAGCTAATTTCTTTTTTAAAGGAGATAGTAAGAACTGGTCAGTTAAATAAAACACTTATGGAGTTTTTCAGAAAAAGGAATAGGGTATTTTGTGGGCACTTTTTTTTTTTAAATTGTGCATTCATTTGAATCCAGTTTCTCTCTTGTTAGAAAGTAAAGAACCACTTGGGTGGGAAAATACATCCTCCAAGTGTTCAGCTCCCGGTAACTTAGCATTTATCAATGCCTGAAGCTAGTTTGACTTCAGTATTCCCCTGGTACAGCTCTGCCCTAACTCAGTAAGGGCACTTCACAACAGAGCACAGGCCTCGCCTTTATAACCATCCACAAGTTAAACTACTTTACCTGTATGAAAGTTTTTAAGGGATTAGGATAGCTTCAGGATCTCAACCTTAGTTTGTTATGAATGTAGCATTCACTAGTGTATTATCTGAGGCAAAAAACCTCGATAATATTTTTGAAACTTTTCAAGAAGCTAGATAAATTTTCAAATCTGAAAACAAATAAACCATAGGCTCCGCAATGTTCAAAATCACATTCAAATTTTGCATATATAGTTTGGAAAATTTTAAACCAGACTGATAGCTCATATAGCCCTAAAGACATAAACTTATCCATTTAATTTCTCTATTGCTGTCTTTTTTAAATGAAGGATATGTACATTTAATTTCAGAGTTTCATGCTGGCATTGAAATCAATTATGTATTAAAAATCACTATTAATATTTGCACCAGAAAATAATCAAGCATAAAGTATATCTATAACCATACATGGTTCTGATTAGCAGATTAGACCCCATCAGCTAAAACATGAATTTTCTTTGCTAATACAATAAATACTTTTGGTATGAATACATTTTGAATTTTTCTTTACCTGGCATGTGAGTATATTTAAAAATTTACTGAAAGGGTGTTACAATCAGGTTCTTTATATTATTAGACAGATGCCTCTGCCCAAAATAAGGTGCAAATGAGACCATATGCTGAAGTAAATAGTATGGACTTTCATTTAACAGTAAATGTGAGGTAGAGAGACATAGAAAGAAATTGCAAAAAAGAAAGAGAGAGAGGGAGAGAAAGAGAGCAACAGAGAGACAAATTAGAAAAAAATATCATCACTCTGTGGATTCTGAGAGCATCCCATTGATCCTTTTCTTGCAGTCTTCTCGGTGATGAGAGTCTCAGTCTTGGCAAAGTGATGGTTGCAGTCTGGATCTGCTGAGGGAAGTCCAGAGTGGTGAGAGAAAAGACCTGGGTGGTGAAGGAAGAAGTCTGTGCTGGTAAGGGAAGTCCCATGTGGTGAGGGAAGGCCTTGTTGAACTTCGTGAGGTTTCCATCAACCCACCTCTCAAGCTTGTCAAGGTCCCTCTGATGGTATCCTTCCCCTCCAGCGTGTCAACTGCACCACACAGCTTGGTGTTGGCAAACTTGCTGAGGATGTGCTGAATACCACTGTCCGTGTCACCGACATAGGTATTGAACAGCGTTGATCTGAATACTCACACCTCTGAGGATTGTCACTGTTCTCCACTCAGAAATTGGGCTGTTGACCACAATTCTTTGAGTGCAGACATCCAGCCAACTTTTTATCCACTGAGTGGTCTATCCATCAAATCCCTGTCGCTCCAGTTTAGAGTCAAGGATGTTGTGTGGGACAGTGTCAAAGAAAAAAAAAAAAAAAAAAAAAAACCAAAAAAAAAAAAAAAAAAGGAAAAAAAAAGAAAA
>VZRE01007258.1:96773-134023 GCA_013396775.1 Cephalopterus ornatus
ACACCAGAAAAAGAGAAAGAGAAGGAAAAAAAAAGGAAAAGAAAAAGAAAAAAAAAAGAAAAAAGGAAAAGGAAAAGAAAAAGGAAAAGAAAAAGGAAAAGAAAAAGGAAAAGAAAAAGGAAAAGAAAAAGGAAAAGAAAAAGGAAAAGAAAAAGTATTTCCTTCCAAAGGATTGTATCTGTAACATGTAAAAGCAAATAAAATCCTAATACTATTTTATGTGAGTATTAGGTAACTTTTGTTAAGTCAACATATTCTTTGTTACAAGAAATCAATCTCTTAAGTTGAAAGGTGTTTTTCCAACAACTATTGAGTAAAAAATGCAGGAGCAGTCCTTAAAACTGAGACCAGGGCTTCTCCTTTCTTCTCCATGGAGACTATACTAACCACAAGGCTGCAGTTGCACTTCTTCTGATCCTTCTATTCCCTTTCATTTTCCAAAGTTTCTCAACATTAGTGATGAATACAGGAGACTTCTCTAAGAATGGTGTCTAGACTGTGTGTCTAGAAGGAACTTGTTCACATGCTCAATTCCCTTACAACTCTGATGTGCCACCAGAGGCACACAGGTATGTGCAAGGACCAGAATTCTAAGGTTATGAATGTCAAGTGAGCCAAAGCTTAAGTTTAGCTATGAATATAGACACCTTGTGAATGTTCTCACAATTACTCTACTTCTAGTAAGCTGCAGTTCCTGCTCTGACAGACACCTCTTTGTAGCCAAAGAACATGAGATTTGTGGCATATCTCTTATCCTCACACTTTATGCTGACCAGTAGGCCCAACTCCTTTTAGCATGTTACGCTGAAACTTGTTGCTTAGTTCACAGCACGTAATAAAGAACTGAGCGCCAGTCCAAGTACCAGATGCTAGAAAACTAAGTGATGTTGTCATTCTCTGTGGTACTCATACACGAGTCCCTTATTACAGTCATCATAAAATGATAAAATTCATAGTTTGATAATTCAAAACCTTTAGTTAAAAATGCATCTAGTCTGAAACAAAATTAAAATCACAATCAGATTTCTTACAGACATAAAATAGAAAACAAAGAAAGAGAAACAAAAAATAGAAAACATATTTATGAAATATCTTTTTTCCCTCCTCTTGCAGCAAGATATCTGAGTAACAACAACTTTATTTCAACTTTGCTGTGTAACTGTAAGCAAGTAACAAGAACTTATGCATAATAACTTCAGCCTGGATGTTTGAATAGTAGATCAGACAGCTACAGAATTACCCGAGAGTATTACCACATGAATACCTTGTGCTTCCTAAATGCTGTCACTCAGAAGAGTTCTGGCATCTCTGCTGAGCCCTCTCATTTACTTCCTTTACACAGCAGCTTTCGTAGAAGAAATAGCACCACCATTCATATTTTAAAGCTTTTCTTGCATTTTAACAAATCATATAATCAAAATTATATTTCCTTCATATTTTCTTTAGGAAAGGAATAACTTATCTTCATGATTTCTATGTGCACACAATAGTTTTTTATTTTGTTGCAATGTGCTAAAGTTAATTTTAATAGCACATCTTATGAAACACAGTCATGTTATTCAAGTATTTACCAGCATTTTTGTGATTTCTATATGAATATTTTGATGACTTGGAATTATTTATTAATTTCCTTCCGCTCTGAAAATTTCATGCAAACCCTAAGATTATCTCAGTTGGTTAAAGCATGGTGCTAAAAATACAAAGGTTGTAGGTTTGATCGTATGGGCCATTCTTTCATCAAGAGCTGGATTTGATGATCCTTGCGGGTCTCTTCCAACTCCGAATATTCTGTGAAATCTGTGAAATGCTAAACAACCACTGACTAGTCTTCTCTATTTTTATTGGTTAATAAGACTTATACATGAGCAGCTGGGATGATCTAGCTAAATAATCACTGTAAAATCTCAAGTTAACATCAGTCATTCACTTTAATACATTTTCTAAGTTAAAAACCTTGGGCAGGGAGAATTGTTTTGCAATTGGAACAAACAAAAGATCCAAAATGGAGTTAAAAACCATAGTATGGTTCATGAAAATCTGCTGATTAGTTAAAAAACCCCAACATTTTGTCAGAGACTGATAATGGTTAATGGCTCAAACATTGTTAAGATCACCAAAACCAAACTGCAAAAAAACAGCTGCTCATCTATGGAAGCCCACTGCTCCCTGAATTTGGACTGTGAAGGGACTTTGAGATAAGGTAAGATGATACTGTTATCCAACTATCCCAGGTGCAGAAGAGAATGCATACCTGAAGCCATAAACTGGGTTTCCAGATAAGGGAAGAGGCTGATAAGAGGAAAATCTTGTGAGATGAGATAGTCCTCTTATCATGCCAACATCCTCCCTTACATGATGACTCAGCTGTGAAAACCCCTCCAGGGAGCACAGAGGACATTCACACCTAGCCTGACCATAATGGGCCATGATTGATTCAACTACACTGACAGCTGCAACATCTTAGAAGGTGTCAAAGACTCATAAAATGTCCCATGATCCAGTATTACATCATTCAGGGGTGGTTTTTCCACCTAGCTTCTGCACAATACAAGCCCCATGAAAAAGAGGAGTCTTTCCCCCCACCACTTGAGAGATACAACCACTGAGAAGACCAGAAGGCAACCAAAGAGAATGTTGGAATCTATGGAGTGGTGATATCTTTTTTCTACTTAATCTGTTTCTCTGTCACTCTCTCCCCACCTCTGTCTTTTCCCTCTCTGTCTCTCCTTCCTTGAACACCTCATTTACTGTTCAATAAAATATGTACTATTGACTTAGGCAAATGGTCTTGTTTGCAACTTAATTCAGGCAGAGTCATCTCTAATAATTTTAATAATCAGATTGTAACACATATGTGGAAAGTTTTTTTTTGTGTGTGTTCTTTTTTTGTTGTTGTTGTTTTGTTTTTGTTTTTTAATTGAGTTGTCTCTTACTCCTAATGGCAGCATGGGGATTCCAGCTACTTCTTATCTTTTTTAATGCCTACATATTTTACCCAAGATGTGTCCTATCTCTTTTCACTTCGTAATTTTTCAGCTGGGTGACTGTCAAGAGTTAAGCAAATCAGAGAAAAAAAAGTTTTACAGATAATTAAGACCCTATGAGTTTCAAGGATGGAGATCCAAATTAATATCCCCTGGGAGAGGAACGTGGGTAGGAGATGGCTGGGCTACTCAGCATTCAGGGAAATGCAGACTAAGCACAGCTCTATTGTTTCTCAGGCAAAGAGGGTAATAACAGGAATAGGGAAATCAGGGTTGCAGTTGAAATTGGTGACCTTAGAGTACAAAGAAAACAAGATTTCAAAAGGAAAGCTGGCTTTATTAGTTCCAGCTCCTGAAGCATCATGTTTCTACTAGCTGGCAGTTTATGTGACTTTTCTGTTTCCAGTTTCATCAGATTCCTAAGAGTTTAGACACAAGCAAAATAAAAATTAAGAAAAACCATAAATATTCAAAGAAAAATGTACATTCTTTTACAGCAAAGTCCTTTACTTAGAGGAGAACAACACTATTTAAGAATAATGATAGTTTATACTTCTGAAGGTTAATGCAGTGTGCAAAATCAACTGATATCTGAACATAGTTTCAAGGAAGTGTCCTCATAAAACTTCATATATGGTTCAGAGCTACAGGCTTCAAAAGGGTAAACTTGCCTTTAACAGTTCTGTGTTAGAGCTTACACCAGCTTTTTTTACCAAACTCCTGCTACATAGTTGAGGATTTAAGCAAAACAAGAAAATAATGAGAGGTGGATTAATCCCATCTGACACAAAAAAAGAATGTGTTTAATCTTCTTCATGTAGAGGGAATATTTTTACGTATCTCTATGCGATATTTGCCAATTTAAACCTCTCAATTTCATTGAATTAAGCCCTCTTACCCTTTGTAAAATGTCAAAATTTGAACAAAATGTCAAATATGTGCAAAATACACCAGGCGCAGCATATTACTGAATCTAGAACCATCTCATAGATCACCCTGAAGTACATGGTTGTATGAAAGGAATTAAACAAGGAAAAAATAATATCACAAATTATTAGCATGCTTGCTCATTTCTTTCTAATTACTGATGTGGATGTAGCCAAGAGTAAAAAAGCCACCCTTTTTTTTCTAATAGATATGCACTGAGAAATGGCAATGATTGCATCTGATCCCCTCTGGTCAGATCCGAACCCCTAGAAAGCTGCTGCACTCTTAGTGAGGATAAAGCAGCTGCTGTGGTCCCAACAGAACTTATGATCACCCAATTACCTGTTACTGGTATACCAGCTGCTCTTGCAAGATTTCAAAAAATGTCATTACTTAATGAATTGTGAACTGTATGCCTATACTTGGAATCTTCCATGGAAAGCAGAAAATCTGCGTCTTTAATTGTTGGGCTGTGTATAGTTGTGTCCTATGCATTTTAAAGGAAAGCAGCTACATATGCAAAATATCCTAATATGATCAAACAGCAAGTTATTTCATAAAGCTTCTATAAATCTATGCTTCTATAAATTTATGTCTATAAAGACATAAAAACTGAGCTAACAGACAAATTTAGAATGAAAACACAAAGAAGGCCTTTCTCAAAAGATGAATGCTTTGAAACTCTACCCTCCACTCAATTTTTCAATGGTGCGCAACCTTACTATCATAGGTCACCACACTAAATGTTATAGTATGTGGTTACAGGTACCAGGACGTTACTAGAGGAAAAGCTGTAGAAAATGTATTCATGAAATACATTTATGTTTTTTAAACTGTTATTACAATGATTTCATACCAGACTGAAGACTTATTTTACTTCCAAGAGATTCACACAAATCATCAAAACTAATTCTGATACTGATTTACCCGTATACCCAAAAGCTACCCGCCAAGGTAGTAAGAAGCCCCAACTCTATCATGTAGTTGATTCAGAGACAAAGCAAGAACATTGATAGAGCATAGAAATTCATGCAATTCTACTAAATTCTGTCTTCCTTCTCTTCTCCATTCTGTCCCCTGATTACTAGCAGTCAAGGAAATCAGTGACAATCCTAACATACAGCTGAGGAACTTGTAAATAGCACTACTGCTCACTTTTTAAGCAGTGAGATAGATACAGAAGATATACCGGCCTTTCCTTTCCCTGGAACTTTTCCATTGATGAAAAGACATTATTTTATTAGGCTGGTGCCATGATAACACTCCTATTAATATTTCCTTTGAAGATGCTCTGGTCCTTTAAACTGACATACTTCAAGAACACATATAGTTAAGAAAAAAATTAAAAAAGTCAAACAGTACTTATCATATAGTCATAAATGATACATCACAGTTCTCTGACTGTAGTCTGAATAGGAGATAATTGCAATAACATAGTTAATACTGAATGGCAGCTGCCTAAGTGACTCTTTATGTCAATGTCTTAGTTTTAATACATGTAATCCTTAAATAATTTCCAGTCTTAGATCCTGCACATATTTACAGCTTCCAAACCATTCCAAGCCAGGTTAAATATTTTTTGTATCTGAGCATGTACTTTGTAAAGGTGTATGTCACGATACCATAAATATTCCTGAGCCATGGGTGGCTATTTCACTATCTGGTTTCAACAGTGAAAATCTCTTAAGCCATACTGGATTTCTCAAGCAGGATAAATCCGCTGAGATAGCCTCAAATGACCTGAAAACTTTTTCAGTACTGAACTATGTAATTTAGACAGACTTATGGAATGACTACAGTTACAACACCATTCCTGGACTGCTCTGTAGGTATCAGAATTTCTGCACTGATGTGATTTTACTCTAGGCATACTTCCTAAACCAGAAGGGTCCCAGAACAAAGCCTCTAGCTATGTTCCTTAATTTCTACACTTGGGAAAGTTTCATCTTGCCATATTTGGGGTGTTATGATAAATTTATACCATTCCAGACTATTTAGCCATCAGAAAGTAACAGGATGAGAGGACTGATTCCTGTTTGCTGTCAGGAAGTATTTCTCTGTAAAACGGTATCTTGAAAGACTGGTTCTTATGGTTTGAATAGGTAGCACACGGTACTGTTCTATAAATGGTTATAAGTCTAGAGAAATAAGTGTCATTAAATACCTCAACTTATTATTAAAAAAAACCCAAACAACCAAAACCAACACCTATATATGTGGAATTTTTTATTCTTTGAAAAAATGGAAACCCCTCAGGTCAACACAATTTTTTGAAACAAGTTTCTTTAGGCCAAGGAACTGCTTTCCCCATGTGGTCACTCACCAATATTTATGAGGGAAGGTCACTTGGAATGCCACCAGCAGATGAAAAAACAAGAAGGAAAGAACGTTTTTCTGTCTTCACTGAGCTGGCTGATTTCGCCAAAATGATAACTGACATTGACATTACACAAGGGAAAGGTTGTTGCAGTCTCACAGTTGCAGCTCGGCTGTAGAAACAAAACAAAAACAGAAATAAAAATGTATGTGTATACTTTTCAAATAAATGTAGTGCCAAAACATTAAAACTCTGATCTGTGGAATATAAATAATGCTTTACTCTTGGTTTTGAAATAGTTATCTCAAATCTGCTTTAAAAAAGACCCCTAAGAAATCGAACGTTCTTCTGTAAAATTAATCAATCACTTTGAGGGTTTAGTGGAAAGTAATGGCTATAAACATCTTATGTGCTCAGCCGGTGGTAGAAGGCAGACAAAAATTACAATTCTGATAAAAATAAGGAAAAGCTGAGATTTGAAGTGAAGATTGCATGCAGAATACATGACAGGGAATGACAGGAAATTTTATAGGTGAACGTGGCTATAACTGAACATGGCCTACGGAAAACTTAAGGGAAAATTGAAGGATTAATGAGAGATTCTTATTTATTTATTTATTTATTTAATTTTCCTAGCATCTGTGTGAATTATTACCTATACGTCTGGTACGTCCTAAAAGAAAAAACTGTGATGAATAAATAAACAGCTCTAGAAATCTTCAATAGGGTCCTTTACCTTGCAGGGAATATTATCATTGGCTTTTGATACAATTTCTGCTGCAGGGAAAGACTTTCAAAGCTCAGAATGCTGAAGTATTGCCAGGCACTCAAAGACCCCCTGCTGTGCGCGTCAAACTAAGAAATCTCTCTGAACTTGTCGAATTAAAAGTCATCTCTCTCTCTCTGCAACCCCTGCATGAGCTGGGAAGCTCTGTCCTCATTTTTTTTAGGCCTTCCATGATAAACAAATGGAGCCTGAAGCATCTTTATTCTTTTCAGGCACATAATTAAAATTCTTTTAAAAATGTAATTGAAGGCAATGAATTTCAAAAGGAGGTTCTAGTTAACAACGAGGTCGGAACAGTTTCAGTAGGCCATACTGATTTATCATTCAATTTTGTTTCAAAGGTGAAAGCAAAACAGCTTGTTATGATCCTGGGTGTCTTTTATTTTGTTGTTTGCACATCAAGAGGTTGCTCCAAACTTAAACATCTCAGCAGGATTTATGCTTTCTGGAATGTCATAAGACTTAATTACTGAAAGAGCAAAGAGGAGTATATTATTAAAATATGAACAAAGCAGAAAGTATTCTTGGTTTCTCAAAATCATTATTTATACATCCTCTAAAAATTAAAGAATATACTTATTGAAGAATTTGTATTTTCTTGGCTACCCTCTTTCATTCATCCAAATAATTGTAAATATTCACAACCCTGCAATTTTTTAAAATCTAATTTTCTGTGATGACTATTCCTGCAAAACATTGTAATGACTGGTTCTAATAGTATTTTTGATGCTGCCAAGAAAATAGCAAGTGCTGATATAATTAACGATTTCAAATTAATATAAAAGGAATGAAAACCTATCTCACTGGATTTAAACTGCAGGTATGATCACACAAAATTAAATCAAAGGTAGTAGGAGATAGAACAGCTTTTCAGAAAGTTGTCTGAAAGGTGACTTCCTAGAGAGCTCAAAATCTAAACCAAACTTCTTTGAATATCTTTTTTAGGGTGTTTTTCAGTATCCCTCTACATTGAAAGCAAAAATCTTCAGTTTTCACCTGTTTTTTTTTTTCCATGCTGTGTTCTTAAAACTATTACTCCTGGCTACAAATGACCATATGAAATGTATTTTTTAGGGTTTTTCCCTAAAGAGACTAGAGATTCTTGTATCATTAAAAAAAAAAAAAAGGAAGGTGCAGCAAGGCAGCACTACTCCACAATTTCTGGCTAGTACTCTGCCTCTGATAGTTATAATGCCTCTGGGAGACCTGAGATAACACAGCTAACATGGTCGCTTTTCATCCTTGGAGGGGGAAGCACACTTTGTGTTCTGTATGGGTCAACAACTGTTCTGTCTGGTAATGGTGGAAAAAGGGTCCAGTTAGCTCCACTGAAAAAGGCAATGGCAAAGAAGATCTAGCAGGAGCAAACACTATCAAGTAATATCTCTGCAAGTCAGATGCTATTTCTTTCTAGTTTTTGTTTGTTTGTTTTACTTTTTTGTTTGTAAATTAATTGTTTGGGGTTTTTTGGTTTTGGGTGTTTTTTTTTTGTTTACATACAAAAACTTGCACAGCATAGGGCACAACCCATTCCAGAGGTCATGCTTAACAGGCAATACAGAGAACAATGCAACAAGGTTGACCCTCTCTATTTTCTTCAGTTGTTTCACGTTACGTCAGCAGGTTTCTCACACCCAGAATATGCAACACACAGCTTTCATAGATTGCACAGAGCCTGCCCATTATGCTGCAATCTGGACAAAATTGTTAACAAATAATGATCATATCTTAGATCCAGCAAGACACCATACTGGCATGAGAGCAGCATGACCAATGGCAATATCGTATCTTTCTACCTGTGAGTTTTTTGCATCAGTAAACACGTACTATTACAATCAACCAAAAGAATAAGGCACTCCATGCTATGCCTCCTGTATCCTTGTATCTTTGTTGGGAAAAAGTGAACTCTTCTTAACCTTCTCTTCAGAAAACAAAGGAGAGTTTTGACCGTGCATTTATCATCTTTAATTGTGTACAGTATCTTAATGTGCCATGAAATCAATAGAAAGCATAGGTGTAATCAGCAAGAAACATGAATCAACAAAAACCATTAAATAAATCAAATGTAGGCAAATTAGTATTTTCAAATTTCATTTCTGCTATAAAACTGGATTAATGAAAGAACCATGATTATAAAATGTAACTCATCTTTCACCACAATTTTCTTGGTAGAATTGAAGGACATTGGACAAAAAAACCCCAAACCAAACCTGTAACAAAGAGACAGTATCTGATATTTTAAGAAAGGCCCAGCATGAGTATTTAATGTCTGTTTGCAAAGTGAGTAAAGGCTTCTTTAAGTTCACTGAGTACTCACTGTAAAGTTTAGGGAAGATCACTAGCTTAGAAAAAAGAGATTACTGAAATATGAGTCACATCCATGAACAAAAGTGATCAAAGTCTGCTTGGCTGCTAGAGTGTCTTCAGTTTATTTCATTGCAGTACACATATTGCTTGACTGAAAGGTGTGTGGATATAAGGTACCTGTCTACTGTCACTGGGTCTGAAATTTCTTACATCTGACTTCCTTTTGTGATTTCTTTTTCCTAAGAAGCTGAAGCTGAAATAATTTCTATAATATTTGGGAATACAAAGGTTTGTAATATATAAAATACATTAAATTTAATGTACAATAAACTCATATTAATTCCCCTCCAAGTTAAAATTATTTTAAGAGCTGTGATGAATTCAAAATTTTCCAGACTGCATTCCCACTCACGTGTCGATAATATGACACTGATGTACATTCTTACATATCTTGAAGATCTGAGATACCTTTTTCAGTGGAGAAAGAAGATTGCTTTTTACACCATTGCCAAATAAGATGTTAATGAAAGTAACATATTTCTTCAAATGACACCTGATGCTTATAAACACCTATCTCTTATACACCATAAAATGAAAATCTAATAATAATAATTAATTATTAACTTAGGTAGAAAATTAGGATACATATGGCAAAACTCTCCGAGAAACAGTTTTGATCCAGGAGTTCAATATTCTGTAGACAAAACTACTTATTGCTTTGATAATTTGGTATGAGGCACTGCTATTTCAGAAGATGGCAGAAGAGGGAGTAAGTGAATATAAACCAAATTATGACTTCAATGAGAAGTGGAAGAGCAAGAATATTTCAGCTGCTCTCTCTCTTTTCCAAAATAGCTTGATTTCCTAAGACAATTTTCCAAACACTGTAAAAAGTTAGCCTGCATCAGAATTTAAATTTTTTGAAGATTGTTATGCTCCTCTGTATTATTCCTGTCTTGATTATTTAGATTAATGCAAATTTGTAGCTTTTCAACTCTGCTGTTAGATCATGTATTTTGTAATTATAACAAAAAATAATCTTATATGATAGATTTAAAGCAGAGATTAAAACAGAATAGTAAGGAATTCGTCAGTGAAATTTGTTATCAAATCACAAGCTCTATAGATTCAAATAAAAATACTAAAAATACAAGCTTAGCCTTAAAAACAGGTTCACTCCCTCGCATCAGTACTGATTTGATTGTTCCATATGAGCTAGTATTTGAAAATAACTCAAAAAAATACAAGAAATATTTTACTTTACATTTTCTATCTCCCATGTATGCAGGCAATATGATGGTCTTCCCCAAAATATTAAATATTAGACATTATCTGAAATATTTGAAAAATAAAATTACCCTCTATTTTGCATGATATATTAGTAGATGGCAATGAGGAAAATAGCTAATGAATAAAATAGACCCTAGATTATATTATAATGCACTTAATCCAGTGATTAGGTTCAAGCTTTTACAAACAAGTTTAGAGCAAGAAAGGAAAAAAAAATTACTTTTCTGAAAGTTCTGTCTGCATATAAAATTACAGCATTGAAAATAACTAGTAAGGATATGGAGGAAAAGTTTGAATGAAATCTTTCTGATGATTTTATAGATGATCCATTAAGCAAGCATTTCATTAGAAGCAGGTACATATTATAGAGTGCAGAAAGTCTTGGTGCTGTTTTTACCACAGGAGCAAAGACTGAACTGATAACGTTTCACAGAAAAATGTAAGTCTGTGTCAAAGTAACTCATTCCTATAAAATCTTGATATGTTTACTGCTTTCTTTGGTTTGACATTCTCTTATGAATACTCTTTCCCTATCAGTTGTGTAGAGCTCTGTGGCCCTTATTCCTTCTATCCCTAAATTTCTTTGCTCCATATTTTGGTGAAATCTATGTATTCTATAATACTAAGTCTTATCCTGTGCTGTTGCAAAAAAGTAACAGCTGTCAGACACTTGAAGAGTTTTGACAAAAACTAACACTTCTGTTCAGCCAAAAGCACTCTGTATCACTTCAGTGACGTGAATGGTACTTTTTGGATTAAAAAGCAGAGTAGCCTGACAGATACATCTCTGATTCATTTTTCAGGAAGAACGGAAGAAAATCTACTTAGCTAACAAATAATTTTCAGCTCTTAATAATGTTTGATGATACAATTTATTATATTAAAATTTTCAATCTGGTGGGACAGAAAACCTTCAAAAAGGGTAAAGAAAAACAAGGAGCATGGAGCAGCTGTACTGTACCTAAGAGACTGAGAATGGGATAGAACTGACCCATTCCCTTTTACCTGCAGAATTTTCATGTATTTGCCTGCACAAGGCCAAATACATGCAGTGAGACATCTAACAGGGAAGCTGAAAACTGCTCTGTTTATATAAATGTTCTTTAAATGGTAAAAATCAACTGTAAAAGATTCCTGCACATTGAGTCTCTACAGTGCTATTCATTTTCATATTCACAATACAGCAAAATGGGAAAACAACTTACAGAGAATGAATATACAGATACATCAAGTATGTTTTTGTATTTGTTCTCTTTAAAATACATTAATTACCAGTGGTGTTCTTAAAGCAAGTTCATGATTGCAGTATCTTTTCCCTTGGATATATTATGCTACTTTTGCAGTCAGTCGAAAAGTTCTTTGAAACAAATTACTCTGGCAACTTTGCCTTTATACAGTTCAGAGTAAGCCACTGATGGCCAAGTGTATCTGTCAACTTCAGGGCTGATGAAAAGTGACAGAAGAGGAAACTTGCACAGTTATGGTGGGCAAACACTTTATACCAGCAAGAACTTTATGTTGTTGATTATTGCACACTGTTAGAATGCCTTGTTCCATGTTCATGTAACTAGGAACACAATGAAAATGTTGAATTCTGAAGTATCTTTTCAGAGGAGGAAATTAAGACAAGGAAATTCTGGAGAAAATGAAACACTTTTAAGAATTATCCCATTTTATACTGCAATGCTAATATTTTTATTGAAAGATACATTAACATAAAGAATTACTGTATGTACTAAATTAAAGCATGTAATATTTTACATTAGAATTCAGAATTATGTGAAGTTCTTATGTTTCAATCAATCAATAAAATGCATAGTTCAGTGATTTTTTTTTTATAGCAGGTCGTTGTGATTTCTACTTTTACAGAAGTTAGATCTCAGTTCCTAAAAGCCAGTTTTCTCACATATAATCTGGAGTTGCTTCACTGTAACTATTCTAATTTCTTGAAATCCAAGGGTCATTAATTTAGCAAATGCCAGATGTTTAGAAACTACCTCAAAAAATCATATTAGCCCAGGAGAATCAATAAAGAATAAAATTCATATGTTCTTAGCTTGAACTTGCTGGATAGTGCATTTATAAATTTATTTTGCTTTAAGGATTGGATGTTTAATGCATTAGATCTTTTGAACTCATCTACTAGATGCATAAGATATATATTGATAATATTATCTCCTGTAAAATTAGGCTTCTTAAAAATTGTTTCTTTTATCGCTTAGTATATTTCTTCTATTCTCAAACCAATACCTTCATATTTGAGTGTAAGAGTATTTTTTGGATTTAAATCAGTTTTAAGTTTTACTTAGGAAATAAACATAAAGCAGAACTTTGCATCTGCTCATAAAAATGCTGTAAGTTCATTATGTTGTCTAGGGGCTTAGGTGATAGAACAAATTTTAATGTAAATAAACTGATTCGTCACTATGAACATTAGACTGGCTGCAGTATGGGTGGATTAGTTACAAGTACAAGTTGAAATTAATCATGGTACATAGTAAGTATATTTTTATTTTAGAATATTTCCACAAAAAAATTTGCTCAGGTTTATAATACAGTAGAGATTCTCACTGGCACTCTTTTGGCATTCATTTTGTTTTCATTTGAGTTTGCCATTTTGTTTTAGGTATGCATCTGCTCAATTTTATGGCAGCATATAATTTATTGACACATCATAACTGTAATATGCTTGCCATAACTCCATGTTGTGTTCTTTGTGACAATTGGAAAACAAACATCATACAGAGTGCGGCTTTTAGTCAAAACTTTCTTTGTAAGGCTTGGAAAGAGTTCTGTGATCCATGATGAACAGAATCATACAGAGTGGACGTTATATGGAGCCTTTTGGAATTGGTATGCGCTGCACAGGTAGCAACTAGGGTGGGGACTAGCCTTGAACCTCAACTCACCTTCCTGCCACACACTCCTGTGGTTTGCATACGGTTCTTTTTCAAACTCCACTCCTTCAAAAATTTTTTCAATTGTACAAATCATGAAATAGCTTTCTAAATAAAACATATTAAATCTAAGTACTTTATTATTACAAACTACAGTATTTATTTTTGTTTTTCTAAAGTCAAAAGATGTAGTAGGGATCATGGAACAGAAGCAATAGTAAGCTCCTTGTCTGAACAGTAATTCAGTAGTTTCTACCTCCATAACTGCAATATATTATGAAACCTGCTGTAATTTTATTTATGGAACAGGGATAAAACTGGAAGGAAAAAGATCTCAGCAAATATTGAAGCAAAGAAGATTTAAAGATGTGGTAAAAGGAAAAAAAAAAGAGGAAGTGTGATGGCAATCTGATACATTTTAAGTAAGCTAAATAGTTTTCTTTTTAAACCAGAAATGTGATAAATTTGATACTGGCTTCAGAGAAAGTTAAGCTGAAGATGGGAGTGCAGAGAAAAATTATGATATAGAGAAGAATCTAGCTAAGTCTGAAGGAAGTGGAGCTCTTTAAATGAGATGGATCTTATGTAAAACCTTAATGAGTCGAGTAAAATATAGTGTATTCAGTGAAGGTTGGGCACACCATTTCTTTGTTTTCAACAGGTAAAAAGAGTGGAAGTTCTTACATGAAGAGCTGTGTTTATGAACAGAAAAGGCTAAAAATGTGTAATCTGTTTGGCCTTAAATGTAATCTGAAAGGGAATACGATTACTTTCCATAGAGGTAAACAAAAGCGGTGGAAGAAAGTTTAAGTCCAAGACATGAGAAAAAATGTGTATAACTGGCAATAAATAGCAAAGGCTGAGACCCAGAGAAAATGTTTCAACCAGCAAAACTGACTTATTCTGGAATGTTACTTCATCCTTCAATACTGGAAACAAATCCTGACCAGTGAGATGCACTTACAGAATGCCATTTCCTGGGATAACAGAAACTGATCATTTTGTGATCCTGCCTGAATCTATGCTATTTAGCTTTCTTAGGAAAGAAGAAGACAACAGAAAGAATATATTTAAAGACACTCTAAAAAGACTCATTTTCAAAGGCACTAGACATATTTTTAGGCATGCTTTCTATTTACAGTAATAGGCATGATGTAGATGCTTCTATATCAGGTTTCAATCCCTTCAAGGGGCTGATTTAGACTGAGTCATCAATTGCTCTTTTTCTGAGTATTACACTCTGCTTTTTATAGCCAACAGCATATTTCTTTTGACATTTGTTCTCTTTTCTAAGTCCTACTCTTTTCCTTGCTATTTCCTGAAATTTACCTAGATCCTGAAATTTTTTACTGATTTTCATGAAGTTGATTGTGTAAGGGGTGGCGTGTGCCATTCTACCCCAAGAGCTGATGACAATGTAATGACAATGTAATTTTACATAGTTTCTTCTTTGTTCTAGTGAGCAAATACTTTGCACTAGCAGATTACATTGTCATTTTTTTAGCTTCATAAATCATGGCAGGGCTATTAGGAGAAAGTGGCATCAAAGAGGAGAGAGTAGAACCCTAAGAAACCTGCTGTAGAACGTCCATATTTTCTAATTTTACCTAAGCAACTATGGCAAGCTAGGATTTTATACAATATAAAGGTAAACAAAGCTCAATAGTAATTAATCTCTATGAACTACAGAATTCCAGAATATTTTACTTATTCCAAAATGACTGTATTAAACTGTTCTCAAACTCTATTTGCTCATTGTCCTTCTTCATCATCCTTCTAAATCTTTAAATCCGCAGAAAGTTAGAAAAATTCTTCCTTATTCTGAACTACTGGAATCAGAGCCTATGATTATGAATTTCTAATATACTGCCCTGTTTCCCTAGTCCAATTCTTATTATAGGATCTGGATTTTTTAATTCCAAGGTTTCTTACAAGGAGTAATTTAAAACCAAATTTATAATCTCAATAGTTTGACATGTCTTTTTCAGCAGCAGTGAATTCTCTCTCCAGTTTACATGCTAGCTGAGTGCAGCACTTGGGATAGTGGCACTCTTCCATAGTTCATTATCCTACTTCACATAATTAAGTATTTTAGACTCATGACATGACCTTTGTGTATTCCAGGATACAGCAATGTATCAGTGATTTCATGTCCATTGGCCTGCATTCCATTTTACAATATTACTTTGTTGCTGGTCAAAAAGAATATGTGTTCCACTGTATTTTACTAAAACAATAAAAAATAAAGAATATAAAACCATGCCTTTTCATTAGTTTAGCAATACTCCCAGACGTGCCTGAAAATCTTATGCAAACAAAAGACAATAGAATGCCTCAATGCCAAAGTCTGCGTTCACATTAGAATCACAGAATCATTAAGGTTGGAAAAGACCTTTCAGATCATCAGTTCCAACCATCAACCTAGCACCACCACCACCACCATGTCCATGACTAAACCATGTCCTCATGTGACATATCCACAGGTTTTTCCAGGGATAGTGACTCCACCACTTTCCTGGGCAGTCTGTTCCAAAGCTTTACAACCCTTTCCGTGAAAAAAATTGTCCTAATATTCAACCTACACCTCCACTGGTGCAACTTGAGGACATTTCCTTTTATCCTGTCACTTGCTACCTGCAGGAAGACATGGATCCCCCACCTAACTGCAACCGCCTTTTAGGTAGCTGTATAGAGCAATAAGTTCTCCCTTAAGAGTCTTTTTCTCCAGGCTAAACATATTATAAGGTATCTGGCCTTATTGAACCTCATAAACGGACCTTGGCCCTTTGATCTAGCCTGTCCAGATCTTTTTGCAGAGCCCTTCTATCATCCAGCAGATCAACACTCACTCGCTCCCAACTTAGTGCCATCCATGAAAATGAAGAACTGCTACCTCTTCGTTAAACCTTCTTATTCAGCACAGCAATATCTAGTGCTGAGGTAATTTCACAAATTACCTTAAAATTATAAGTTTTGAATGAAAAACCAAGTCAGTAATTTTCAACATCTGCTTTTCTTTTGACTAACACATATTTGAAAATTAAAATCTCATTCTTAAACTAACTATAAAGA
Organism: Cephalopterus ornatus; assembly: GCA_013396775.1. Lineage (NCBI taxonomy): Eukaryota > Metazoa > Chordata > Aves > Passeriformes > Cotingidae > Cephalopterus > Cephalopterus ornatus. Next base: position 113,355 of record VZRE01007258.1, read on the forward strand.
GTATTTTAAAGTAGTCTGTGGCAGTTGAAACTGTTTTTCCTGAATTAGATACAGCTGAAAGATGGTATCAGGATGCAACAGTAGGGATTATTAAAAGAATTTGATTTCAACACAGAATATTATATTTTTGAAGCACTGTTTGGGTGCTGCTTGCACACAGAAGTCTGAGATCAACGGTAGTTTTGAATGAGCTCTATCAAGCTTTTAGGTATTTATTTATTTAGCCAATACAAGAATCAGATACCCTGCAAGTATTGCAATACTTGAATTCCACAACACAAGAAATAAATAATAATGAGTACATATACCAATTTACATTAGAGCTCTAACATTGTTGTTCTATTTTCTTCATGTCTTGCATTCTAGCTACTAAAGATCTGATATTCCTGTCTCTTGTTTCACAGCTGATGTTGAAATGTTTTTCCATACAGTGCTGCAGCAAGGAAATTCTCTATAAAGCAGTATCAAGTATTTGGTTTTTATGGGAAACAAGACAACAAAAAAAGACTGCCAGATAACCACATATGTAAGTGATAGCCACATGCGTAAGAAAACTGAAAAATATATCTAGTAACTAAAGTTATGATTTTTAAGGTAGAAAACTTTCAAGTACAGAGACATATATTTATGTTAGAAAGGTTTCCTTTTGCTTCAAGTTTTACAACAAAAAATTCTACAAGAAAAAAATCCTTTTACTCTAAGATGTGTGTGCACATCATTAAAATATTTCAATTCGGCAAACGCAGACTGAATCCAACTTTAATGAAAACTGAGATTTCCTAAGACAATTTTACAGAATTGTATCCTGTATCTGTGCTTAGACAGTCAAGCCCCAAAACATTCCAATATTCCAATCGGTCTCATATATATTTTGTATTAATTTTTGCTTTTCTTGGTAGCTGGAATATACATCACAGCCCTCAACCAAAGAAGAAATTGGCACAGTATTCTATTTCAACCTAATGGGTAGGCTAAACCTCAGCAAGGTACAGTGTTAAGAACAAATTATAGAACAAAATGTTGAAAATACAAAAAAAGTCCACATGATCTATTACACAGAGATGATTAAGTTGAACTCCATACTATACATGCAGCTGAATTTTTCTGCAGCTCGTTCAGATGTACAGCTCTATAATTGGGCAAACACTGCAAAATTTATATGAACCTTCTTAGTTTTGTACAGTTTCTTGAAATACTTTTTATATTTTAAATAAGGGCTATGGAAATGGATTTCTCATTTTATTAAAATAATAAGTACATAGAAGCTTGATAATATTATGTCATTATATTCGATGAAGGGTGAGAAACTGTTTACATACGTTTAATCAAGACAATTGCAATCCAACACAGAATGAAAGCTCAGTATTTTGAAAACAAATGCAATGGGATACAAATCAAGAATTATTTGCACAAGTGCTTTAAAGAATTTTTCGGAATAATTAGTGCATCCAAGATAATTCAAACCCTTTAAAATGTGCAGTAAATATTGATGATGAAATTAGATCACTGGAAATTCTTCAACCAGCTACACATATAAATTAATCACTATTTCTTGTCAGAAAAAAAAAAAACAACCATATTTTCTAGTGTATTCAGAAGATGAGAATTTTCAAGCAATTTCTTGGGTTTTATTTTGTAAATATGGTGCTGGATCACATACCTTTAATGTTCAATAGATGTGCACAGAATCAGTCTTTATGGCTTCAAAGAGTGTTCAAAGAATAGAACTCTCAGTTTAATAATTGAGATCAGCTGTGAGTTCTTCTAGCCAAGAACAAAACCATTTGAAACCTTGTGTTACCACACAGGGTATCAGACTCTTTCCCTCTTGTTGATGAACTCAGATTTAAAAAATACACCAATCTGTCTTTTCCTATAAACAGGAACTTATTTCAGAATGTGATCCATGAGGATCTCCATCTAGGAGAACTTTCATTTCATAATTTTCTATTATGATATTATCAGAATATTATAAAAATTATCAGAAAATAATTTAGAAATACTCTGTGTATTTAGCATATGGCACACATCTCCCAAGAACAACAGACGCAGGCATATATTTCAAGTGCATGACATCCCCTTTCATAGAAAAATCTTCAGATTGTAGTAATTTCACATAATCTATCATCGCTGTCACAGTTTTCTCTGGATTTCTAACCTCTCTTATTTACCCTTCTTACTACACACTATGTGATTTACGAGTACTGATAGCTAGAGAGACAGCTGTGAGATTAGCATCGTAATCTATCCCACATCAACTCAGAAGCAGTTTCTTCTGATTTGTACAGCTGCACTGAAATGGAATCACAATACATTTCAACATGTACTTTTAAACTACCTTGCTTATTCACTAAGATAAATACAGAGAGACATGAAACAGCTCTAGTGACCTTTCCCTCAAATTTATATTTAAATATAAAAATTCTAAATTTTACTATTTTATTATTGTCATTTACTCTGAGTGCAATTTATTACATACATTCCCAAATGTTATCACATAACATTTTAAAGTGGAAATACAAATATATTTCTAACAGTAATTCTAACATTATCACTAAATGCATCATTAGATTTAAAACAATTATGTAGAGGAAATGTGAAACATTGTTCCAAAAAGCTTTCCAAGAACCAAGGATGTAGTTAATTTCAACAAGTTGTAAAGCATGATATTCCATGTGTTCTCCTGAGATAGAATCAAATTTAAAAGCCAGCACATTATCAAACAAAATACAATAACATCTTTTGTAAGTAAAGTGTGAATTTCTAAGTGTAATTACAATAGATTTAACACCGAACTTACTTATATCTGGATACAAATATAAAAAATGCATGCATATGTACATATGCATGATGCATATGCAATGTAAATGCCAATAATTCCTTTTAATATAACAGCATATTCAACATTCCACACAGAGTTTGAGTGCTCCTGTCATAGTTTATCATTACGATACATACTACAGGGCCTGTGCATCTGTATTGTGATTCTGCTGTACAGTTAAGTGACAGAAATGTCTCTTATTTTCTTTATATCTAAACCTAGTTGGAAACTTTCAAATCTCCTTTGGTTCTCCAAGTTTCCATGGGAACTTTTTTTCACCAGCATACGCTTTCAAAAATAAAAATCTTCCACAAGAAATCATTATTTTGAGTAATTCTCTTTAATCCTGACTAGATGCGAAAGCAATCAACAATATTTTGCAAAGGAACTGATCCAAATCAGACTGTCTGATTGGGTAAGAATTGAAGACTGAGGTAACTAAGGGAACTTTGTGGTTCATGTCTACTACAGGCCACCAGATAAAGGGGACCCTATTGAAGAAGCCTTCTTCTTCCAGCTACAGGAGGCATTTGGCTCAAAGGCTCTCTTCCTGCTAGGGGACTTCAACCACCTCTATATCTCCTGAAAAAGCAGCACAGCAAGCTGTAGTGGGGTGGAGAGCAGGCCTGCTGAGAAGGACTTCAGGATGCTGGTGGCTAGAAAGCTGGACATGAGCTGGCAGTGTGCACTTGCAGCCCAGAAAGCCAACCAGATCCTGGGCAGCATCAAAAGAAGCGTGGCCAGCAGATAAAGGGAGGTGATTCTGGCCCTCTACTCTGCTTTCATGAGACTCCCACATGGAGTACTGCATCAGCTCTGAACATCTCAGAACAAGAAAGATGTGGAGAAGGTCCAGAGGAAGACCACAAAAATGATCAAAGGAAGGAGCACCTCTCCTATGAGGACAGGCTGAGACAGTTGGGGATGTTCAGCCTGGAGAAGAGAAGGCTCTCAGGAGACTTTAGAGAAGCCTTCCAGTATTCAAAGTGGGCTTATAAGACAGCAGGAGAGGGACTTTTTACAAAGGCATGTAATGAGAAGACAAGGGGGAAGTGGCTTTAAATTGTAAGAGGGCAGACTGAGATTAGGTAGTAGAAAGACATTCTTTCCCAGAACCTGGTGAGGTACTGGAAGAAGTTGCCCAGAGAGATGGTAGATGTCCCATCCCTGAAAGTGCTAACAGCCAGGTTGATGGGGCTCTGAGTAACCAAATCTAGCTGAAGTTGTCCCTGCTTATTGCAGGGGAGTTGGACTAGATGACTTCTGAAAGTCTCTTCCAACACAAATTATTCTATGATTCTGCGATTTTGTAAAGATTTTCAAGTTAGTTTTTATAGTCTCAGTCATACGCTATTTGCAATTCAGATGCCAGATACTCCCTGTTATTAAAATGCATCAGACAGACTAGGTTTGCCAGAACTCATAGGCCCAGAAAGTCTAAGTCTGTAACCTGCTTGGCCAGTATGAAGAAATTCACATGTGGTATAGAGAAAGTCATGTGGCAATAATTAATTACTTTCCTTTTCTAATACAAAGATTAGGGCTTATTAAATGAAATTAGGAGGTGACAGGCCCCAAACAAACAAAAGTTTTATCACATAAAAAATTAGGCCATGAACGAATTAGACCCATTCATAGAAAAATGGTTATAAGTGGATTTGGAAGGGGATTCAGACACCTAGTGGAAGTAGGGAAGCAGCTATCAATATATACTTCCTTGTTTCCATACTATTCCACAGGTATTCATAATTGATCAAACACAATATCGTGCAAGACAGAGCTTTGATCTGATCTCAGTACTGTAAGTTTTTCATGTGTTTATGCTGTACACCTGTTTTTCCTATAGCTAAACTGCAAAGATATATCAGGGGAGACACAGTCTGACTGGTATCCTGACAGAATGCCAGTAAATTTTTTACCAAACCACTCTGTAGCCTTATCATAGCTATATTTTCAGATGCAGCATTTGAAACATCAGATTTGGCCTCAACCGCATACTCAGAATTAACTTTTTCCATGACTCATAAAATTAAAGATTCAGTGCAAATTTTCCAATTTCAAGAGAGGACAAGAATATGATGAAAATTACACATTAACATTAGATCATACACACACATAACATCATTACACATAACTCATTAGATAATCTCAGGAATTTCACTGTAAACCAATCTGCCTCAATTATATTTTACAATGTAAGACTTCATCAAGTATTAGGTCTAAAAGCTATGAGTGATTAAATTTAATTTGTTTATTATTGAGGAACTTATTATTTATTTATTGTTGTTACTTTTTCATGTAAATAACTATATATTAATTTTAAAATATCACATTTGAATCAAATAAGCACAAATAATGATGTGTATTCCACAGAAATAAAGAAAATAACTGTGAGGAATATGCGGAGTGAAAATAAACAATATATATCTCACATAAACAGTTTTGCCTCTATCAATATAGCATATTCACATTTCAAGTGCTGTAAAACATTAAACGTGTTTATTGTTTTTCATAAATGTTGCTGTTTTCCTTAGCTCTTTTGAAAATAGTCACATACACTACTTCAAATTAATTATTTTCAAGTTTCTTAAAATATTTGTTAGCTCTGAAGATTACAGAAATATCTAAATATTTCTAATTGGTGAAATATTTTCTTCAGTAATCATAAATGAATCAGAACAAACACAGCACATTAAGAATTTGCTTTTACTATTTGGTATTTTTTATTTGGCATTATTGAATTTTCTCTTCCTGGAAAATGGTATCATGGGGCACTAACTCTTCACTTAATTTTTTTTTCCTATAAGTCTTTTAAGTTTGCTTCTGATGTAAAGCTACTGATGTCTATCCTAAAATCCTGTTGATAACCTATGTAGTACCTCATTAGGCCATACCATTCCTAGACTCCCAAGAAGAGCAACATAAAGAAGATATACTGTTGTACAACACCTCTCTGAATGAGACCTTTAGTGTGAAATAAAAAAAAAATTTTTTTTCAAATTTGGCAAGTATTTGAAGGCTCTGGTATGAATGAAAACACAAATGTACAGCACCTTAAGAGATTGTGGATCAAAACCCTCTTGGGGTTTGCCCTGAAGTTCTATGACGAGCCATCTCTTTTAGTTAATCTTTTCAAATATTGGAAGAATTTTTTCAACCTTCTACAAAAATCCTAACTTCAAAAGATCTGTAAAGACAATGTTATGTCTTCAAGTAATGAAAGAAGTTTGAAATGCTTTCATCTAACAAAATGGGTACTTTTTTGTAGCATTTTATAAAAAAGTCTATAACATTCCTGGTGAGAACTCTCTTATAATCTTTTCTATGTACAAGATTCATAAATATCAGTGCTTACATTTATAGGGACAATGCCATGACAATATGTTTAGATGAAACTTATTTTTAGATAAAAGTACTATATAGCTAAAATGCCATGAAAAATAACTCCCTTTAACTATAAAAGTATATGTGGCTCTGAACAGTCTGAATAGCAGAGATCTAAATATAAAGAGTGAAAGAGAATTTAATAAAATTCAGAACAAGTTAGTTTCACAAGAAAAAAGGTGCTAAGGTGATTAATTTGCTTTGTTCATGTAGCACTGAGAATATATACAATACAAACCTTGCTTGCAAATGTTTACTCAATCAAAAACATCATTAGACTACACTTCCTAGGCAGCATGCAGAGTAAACTAATGCATATACAGTCTGCAGGTGTTGATTGGACATCTCAGTTTAAAATGGAAATAACACAAACATCCTTACATCAAATTGTCCCCTTTATACTCTAGTTCTAGAGTTAATGAATTCCAGAGGGACAAAGAAATACTGGAAACTTAAGATCCATTGAAAATTACAAGCTGAAAAGCAAAGAAATGGGGAAAAAAATAGGCAATACCAGAGCTATAAATTTTGGGTTTTGTCTTAGCCTGTAACAATGATGTTTCCCAAGTTATTTGCTGCAAGTAAAAATTTAAACTAGATTTTACAGAACAATATATGCAAACAAATACTCAAGTTTACTGCTCCTGCTATAAGCTCAATATTCCTTAGTGATGGACAAGTCCATCAACACGGTTTGCAGAAACTTTTCGTAACAGAAAACACGTGTTTTGTTTGGTGAATGAAGATATTATTAATGACCAAAGCTGTTTGGTCCTTATCAAAGTATAATGCTGAGAACAGAATATTTTTCTCGATCTTTTACAAGATAACCTCCTATGCACCGAGGTGGATTCCTTCTTATATCGTTACTATTATTGCTATGCCAAGCCCTGCGCTTTGGTCACAACAACCCCATGCAGTGCTATGGGCTTGGGGAAGAGTGGCTGCGCTGGAAAGCTGCCCAGTGGAGAAGGAACTGGGGGTGCTGATCAACAGCAGCTGAACAAGAGCCAGCAGTGTGCCCAGGTGGCAATGGCATCCTGGCCTGTGTCAGAAATAGTGTGGCCAGCAGGACTAGAGAAGTGATTGTCCCCTTATATTTGGCATTGGTGAGGCTGCATCTTGAGTACTGTGTCCAGTTCTGGATTACTCACTAAAAGAAAGACATTAAGTGCTGGAACAAGTCCAGGCAAGGGCAATGAAGCTGGTGAAGAGGCTGGAGCACAAGTTTTATGAGGAGCAGCTGTGGGAGCTGGGGTTTTTTAGCCTGGAGAAAAGGAGGCTAAGGGAGGGAAACCTCATCACTCCCTACAACTACCTAAATGGAGGTTGTAGTGAAGTAGGTGTTGGTCTCTTCTCCCAGGTAACAAGTGACAGGATGAGAGGAAATGGTCTCAAGTTGCATCAGGCGAGGTTTGAACAGGATATTAGGAAAAATTTCTTCTACTGAAATGGTGGTCAATCATTGGGACAGACTGTCCAGGGAAGTGGACAGAATCCCTATTCCTGGGATTGTTCAAAAAACATCTAGATTTGGGGATATGGTTTAATGGTGAAGATCACAATGGTGGGTTAATTTTGGACTTGATATTAAAGGACTTTTTCAACCTACACACTTCTATGATTCTATGTAGCTGTCTGGAGACAATTTCATACTATTTTAGTCTGACATTTTGCTCTGGTTCAAAATGAAGCACTTTGTTTTAAAACATAACTGCATGATTCCCATCCATTGACATTTTTAGAGACTGAAAGTTTATGCATGTGTCTTTCAAACATTGGCCATAGTTCTATGACATTTACAGTTCCATTTGCTAATTTTTTAATGGATCACTATGTTTCTTAGTTTAACAACCAGGTAGTTAAACAGTGTCAGAATGTTAGGAGGGAAAAAAAGTCCTATTGTAGCCTTTTTTTCTGAAAATTTTCAAATAGCAACTATTCTGAACATTCAAAATTATTCCTATTAACATGCTTTACAGATACAGTGAAGCATACAAAAACTGCAGTAATCCTTCTAAACACCTTAAAATCTCAAAAATTGAAACCAGATTTCTAATGCTGAAAAGGTGTGTGATTATTGTTAGCTGTGAGAATAACAGAAAACAACTGTGTGACAGGAAAGTTAAGGTTCGTCTTTCTTTTAAGATACAGAAAACAGTCAAATCCCAGCTTTGTGGGCAGAATTGTAATGCTTTTTCAACTACTCAGTGAAGAAGCTAAATAAATATGTTTTGCATTAAGTATATTTTAGCAACAGTTAGGATATTTTATGAGAAAGGCAGTGTCCCCACTGAACAGTTTTCTAAGTTTTAATCTGATTACTTCTTGATCTTAACCTTTATTCTTTTGTGTCTTCATATCTAATAATCCCAAGAAATGTACTTGTTTGTCTCCCTCTTCTATTCCAAATGGGACATATAACCAGCATTTTCTATACTGATTTATGTATCATGAAAATTTGCATATTTTTGCTGTTCTTTAATATTGGGACAATATCTGTATAACATCTGTAGTTACTGGACATTTTTTACAATTTTCTTTGGATATGACAGAATCTAATTTTCAAATGCAGGCTATGCCATGATTAACAATGTCTTTTAGCATTTTACAATTATAGTATTAGCATTCCTGCAATGAATACTTAAGAAATGAAAACTTTTCTTATTTACTGTCTGAATGCCATTCTAGACATTTCATCTCCACTTTTGGGTCTGTGTTGATGTGTCAGCTGTCACAGTGGCATCTGAAAATTTTCCTAGTACAGTAGAACTCAAGTTTTACCCTATTTTTAACACATATTTCTCACACGAACACAGAAAATCTGAACCGACCCTCAGTTTGTCCAATTTCTACATCTGACAGTGGATATTATTTGATGCATATAGAAGTATGCGTACTGTCATTCTTCCCTGGTGTGCCTTTCAAAGTTCTGCCAATCCTTAGCACATAAACTCCTGCGACAGAAATAAGACTAATCCCTTTTTAAGCCAAATTGTGGTTCTGGCCTCCAAGACATCATCTGGCAATGTCTACGACAACTTAATTGTGTCATAGTATTTTAAACAAAGATGATATTTCTTTGGCTTAAAATTTCCTTAGTTTTGTTACCTGTCTGTCCCCTTTGATAAAAGGCATACAAAGTATTTCAGAATGTGTGGATTTGTTTACTAAAAAGGTACAGTCATGTTGTGCATGGCATAATTTACACTAACCTCATAGATCACTCTGTTTTTCCTCTTCTGATCTTACCTTTGCATGGTAACAGTCATGGATGACCTATGGCATAGAAATCTAAAATTTCTACAAAAGCGAAAAATAAACAAATGCACCATCCCTTCAGGTCAGGCAAATCCAGTTTCTACTCAAACAGTAACAATGTGTTCAATCTGAATCAATATTAAAATCCAAAAGGTACTACCACTTCCACAATGTGGCAACCTCGGATGTACGTACAGACTGGGGAACGAGATGCTGGAAAGCAGTGCCATGGAAAGGGACCTGGGGGTCCCGGTCAATGACAAGTTGAATATGAGTCAGCAGTGCCCTGGCAGCCAGGAGGGCCAACTGTGTCCTGGGGGGCATCAGGCAAAGCATCGCCAGCCGGTCGAGGGAGGGGATTGTCCCGCTCTGCTCTGCACTGGGGCGGCTTCACCTTGAATATTGTGTGCAGTTTTGGGCACCACAATATAGGAAAGATATTAATCCATTAGAGAGTGTCCAAAGGAGGGCAATGAAGATGGTGAGGGGCCTTGAGGGGAAGCTGTATGAGGAACAGCTGAGGTCACTTGTTCTGTTCAGCCTGGAGAAGAGGAGACTGAGGGAAGACCTCATTGCAGTCTACAACTTCCCTGTGAGGGGAAGAGGAGGTGCAGGCACTGATCTCATCTCTGTGCTAACCAATGATACGACCTGAGGGATTGGCCTGATGTTGTAATAGGGGAGGATATAGATAGGCTGGATATTAGAAAAAGCTTATATTATTAGATATTAGAAAAGAGGGTGGTTGGGCAGTGGGACAGGCTTCCCAGGGAAGTGGTCACAACTCCAAGCCTGACAGAGTTCAAGAAGAGCTTGGATGATATTCTCGTGCACATGGTGTGACTCTTGGGGATATTCCTGTGCAGGGCTAAGGGTTGGACTCAACAATATTTGTGGAACCCTTCCAACTCAGTATATTCTGTGATACAGTAGAATGGGAAATACAAAAACTATGCATAATTTTGTGACACTTAAAAGTGTCAATCTGAGAAAATATGTATTCTTTTATCTGCTTATTTTAATTGGGAATATTGCTTTAAGGAACATAATTTTTAACCAAGAGGTTAATTAAGAGAGGGTAGGCTGCTCAGACTCACTAACAATTCAGTGTTTTATTTTGTGTTTAGTAGAAAGTATGTTTTTGGGACATATTTGACAATGATTCTGCTCCTACTTTTTCCACTCATACACCCCTCATCTTTTCCTCTCTCCTAGCAGGGTGATTTCAAACCTCATGCAAAAAATATTATTTATGCTTTATATTCCATGTGTTTTTATCTCTGCTAAGTGTGCTGAACCTAAAGTGGATGAGAAATGCAGATGGCAGTCTTTTAAAAATATTTTAAAAATTTAAATTTAAGTGATATCTGTTTTACAAGAGAAGTTCAGCAGAAATGGACAATCTTTGTTATGCTTGTATCTTTTCTTCTAGCACTTCACATTCATTCAGACATTCCAGAAGTAGTAAAGTACTCTAGTGATAATCTCTATATTTAGAAGTGGGGCTTAGGGACATGGTTTATTTATGTATTTGGCAGTGTGGGGTTTATGGTTGGACTCAATGATCTTTAAGGTCTTTTCCAATCTAAAAAATTGTCTGGTTCTATAATTCTATTGGAGCTATTAACAGCAGGTTTCATTTTGTTAGGGAGTACATAATACCTTTAATTTATTTAAGAATTTGAACAGAAAGGATTTACCCTGTCTCTTCTCAAAAAAAAAAAAAAAACACACCAAAAAAACAAACATTCAAAATTCAGATATACAATGTCTTTCTCAGGTTTTGTCAAATAATTTTGACCTAAGAATTTTGACTTACATTTCTGGATTTGTTATACTAAATTCATATATATTAAATAATATGTAGCAAGAGATTCTATTCCCTGGGGAAAAGTTTTAAGAATTAAGTTGCTGAAACGCTTTCAACTCCAAAAATTCTGGGATAATTAAAAAATTTTCCTAAACCCTGGCATGTATTACATCCTTTTGTTTCTGCATAGAGTGCAAATTTAATTGTTTAAATATTTTTATTGATCTACAAAATCCAAATTCAAATACAAAATAACTTTCTGGTTTTGAAAATGAAAGATTAAGTTTCCTAAAACTCACTTACAGAATCTTTGGCCATAGTCTTTTCCCATCTTACCATGTGTAACAAGAATATTCATTGTATCATGCTATTCATCAACATATTGTTCCAAGTCTTTTAGAAATACCATTTTTCTTAATCAATGTGTCAAATTATTGTGTCCTCTTAAAAGCACTTTATTTGTTGTTCTACAGTATTTTATGCTAAGACTACAGATTTTAAAATCTGTTGAAAATGACCCTTGTTATGAAGACAAAATAGACAGTAGCTGTGCAATTTAAAGTTACTTCTCTCTGAAGATTTAAAAACATTCCTTAATAGAAAAAAAGTAGAAAAAAGACAGGATTATCAAAAGATCAGTGAGGTGATAACACACTTCTGCAGGAGAGCCAACTTAAGAGTTTAGGACCCTTCTGTGTAGAGGAATGGCAACTTAGATGAAGTAAAACATATCTCTGGGAAATCAATACTGATGTTAACTGTTTTTTCCAGTAAGATTATCAAATAAAAGCCAACAAAAAACTCTCCAAAAAGAAACAAACAAAAAAAGTACTTGTGTAAACCTGTCACAGTTAAACTCAGACAATCACTATAGCTCTGTGTTCTGGAAGTCAGAACTTGACTGATAGGTTTGAAAACTTATCAGAAATTCATGGAGTAAAGCCTTCAAAAAATAACCTTCAGCTTGTGAAATCCCTCAGCTGTGGACTGCCACATGCCAGAAAGTTTCTTTTTATGCTTGATCTATTCTTATTTTTCGTAGGCATTTTTGACCGGCCACTATTAGAGACAGGGTATCAGACTAGGTGGTGCTTTGATCAAACTGAATATAGCCATTCTTTTCTCTTGTGTAAAAAATTAACATTTTGAGAAGACTAAGATTTTTTAAAAAAAATCTTCATTTTTTTAAATATTAAAATACAATCAGTTTACACTAGAAATTACTAAGGTAAAATTATATAGCCTTATTTCCTACTAACTGTTGCTTCAGTAAACACCAGTATTTAATTGTGAGACTTATTTCATTTTCTGTGATGTGAACAGAAATCTCATCTGTTACCAGGGTTCAGGAGTAGGGGGTACCATTCACATCACAACAAGAATGAAGCTATTTGTTGATATTTTACCACTAGGAGTAAATCCATGAAAGTGAACAGTATTTCCTTACTGTGAGGGATGATAGATTGCACTTCAAAATACCAACTAGGAAAGCAAAGCTTTTCAAGACAGAATAAAAATTACTGGTATCTTAAAAGTTCTACTTTTCTTCCTGAGCCATATTTAGCCTTTTGGTTTTTGAAGTATCAGACTATTTGTCATGTAAGATGTTTCACATCCCTAGCAGAACACCTTTGGGCTTTTGGAAAATAAAAAATGGATTCAGGGAAAATATTGTTAATAAAGGGAGGAATAAAATGATCACATCTCAACAAGAATCCCTTATATAACTTTAACATAGTTATTGCATCTAATTTGATTGACATAAAAAAATTATTTGAACGTAAGCAAATGCTCTGACCTGGAAAAAACTGTTTGATCTCATGAAAAACACAATCCACACAAAATGATAACTCCAGTACCAACTTTCTAATGTTATAATCCACCCAATAGTGAAGAGATGGAAGCAAATTTTAAGCAAGTGTCACTTCACTGCTAATTCTCTTGACCCTCCTTTCCCTCTCCCTAGACATATGACAGGGTTAATTCCTAACCAGTTGTCTAGCATTTCATATGCGGTTTCAACTATGTAAAATGGCTTCACTTGAAAATTAAATGTAATACATGTACATTTTAAAATCTGTACTGACTGATGAAAAAGAATCAAATGCAATTATCTTCTCCCAATTGGAAAACAACCTTCACTGCACTTCAGTTTTACTTACTTGGTGCATTTCAACTAACTACAGTCCTCAATTTTTAAAGCACTTAAGTCTAAAGTCTAATGAAACATCAGAGTAAAAAAACACAGGATATCTATACTGACTAATCAGATCAGTTGGCTGTTTTCAAGTCTACTACTAGTATATCTAATGTGTTAATGGTTGGGAAGAGGAGACAAAAAAAAACAATCACTCTTGTTCCTGCTTGCCATTTTTAAGTGACTTTTAAAAAATCTGAGTGTAAGCTAGCGTAGCTGCCAGGGAAAATATCAATTCCTTTGAACACCTAATGACTAGTCTTTCAGTCTGGAAGTATTTTACAAATAAGCTAATGACTTTTTCCCAGTTTAGCTGTAAGTGTTAGCAATATCTGAGAAAGAGGATTTTTTTTCTTCATGGTTATTTAAAAAGCATACTCATAGGTCATAATTTTGTTCTTGAGAAGGGTGCACATAGATGGCTGGAAGCTCAGAGAACAGTCTGAAAAACAAAGCAGTCTTTAAACTGCCCAACTGCTCTCTTGCTATTAGCAATTTTATCAGACTGGCCACTTTCACACCACTTAAAGAAAACTGTGCAGTTGTCCTACTTAATCTGAATGATCTAGAATTGTCAGATCCGGGAAAACAATAGATCACATTCACCAGTGCAACATTTCAGGGATGACCCATCTATGGTGGTCTTCCATGCTCTCACTGTCAGGAAGATGTTCAGAATAATAGTCCATTATCTCATTGTAGGAGAAGAAAAGTTGTTATGCATCCCAACCAAATATAGCCATGCCAGCAGAATTTCCTGACACTGTTTCAGCAATATTGGCCATATAGCTTGCTTTGTAAGTTAGTTTGTTGTACTAACACCAGTATTGCTATGAGCAGTACAGTTGCATTTACATGGGCAAAAGAGCCATATTGAAGCAATTAACACTCTAAGAAATTGTGCAAATCCTTCTCGAAAAACCAACAATGAATTTTTCATTAGGTCACCTACCAAGGTAATACTTATTGAATTCTGAATTTACACACAAGAAATTAGGACAAAGGAGTCTTTCAACAGTAACAAAGAATCATTTTATTAAGCTTCAAGATGGGACTGAAAAGCAGTGTCTACTTTTTTAATAAGTTAACAGAGGTTAATAAAACCATGCTGTCAGCCATTAAAACTGCAAAACAGTCCCAGTTTGATGTCACAATTTTTAAATTTCATCCTTCTCACCCTCATACTTTTTAAAAAATCTAATTGGTTTTTATGTGTTGGAAGCCTTGCTAACACAAATCTTCCAATGAAGTGAAATATAGCCATAAATTTGTTTCCAACAAGAGGATCTTCAGCTTGCTTTTTGGCAGCAAAATAGAAAAATAACAAAGGAAAAAGACACAGGTTTTCAAGTGGTTAAAAATATTTTCACTACCATCTTTGTTTTAAAACAAAACCTGCTCATGCTTAATTCTGAAAGTTGAAACTGTACAGCATTTTCTCCATACTGCTTTACAATATTATAGCCATTTATAATATAGAGGTTTAAAGAATCACTGTTGATCATGAGGCACTATACAAAACATAAAAAAAGACTTTAAAAATGTTATGGTATTTATTATTTTCATAAAGCCAAGGACATGTTCACATATGGGGAGAATGACAGTGTTGTCACAGAAAGATAAGGTTAAACAGAAATATAAACCAAGCGAAACAGTAACATTTTAAAAAGATATAAGGAAAACCTGGCAATGATAAAGGTAGATGAGAACAGCAAAATTAGTTGTAAGATGGTGATAACGTTTAACAGTGGAAGTGCAGGGGTACCAGGTAATGTGGAAAAAAAACCCCTCAAGAACTCTGCTCTACAATATCTATGTAACACAGAATTGGTTTGCTCAATTTTATAATGCCTAATATTACCTAACTACAATGACAGTCATTATATATAAGAAATACTGTTCTACTAAAATACAATTACATAATTACAAAGGAAAAGGTATTTTAAAATACATATTTTTGTATCATTACATATTACCAAGTGTAGAAACCCCTGCAATTTTCATTTGTATCAATATTATAATACTAGAAAAATAAAATTGGCAGCATAGTGGGAAGTGCTGGTATATCTTAGCACAGTATGTGTCAGGCTTGCATACATCCTAAGTACAATGTGCTTTGCATGTGTAAAATTCCCAGCAAACACACAGGGGAAGGCTACAGTGAATATGCAGAGGTCTGCCATGCTGAGAATACATTAAGACCTGCGTGCTATCAACCAGGGCTGGCTCACAATATGTGTATATGTGTTGCAAACACTGTTCAAAATGCACAATTTGGATGTACAACTACTTTTAATCAACTCTAAATGTTCAGCCTACTAAGCATTTGATATATATATAACATTGTTAGCAACTTGTGTCTGCTATAGAGCAACACACTGCTACGTGCTTGAATTTTTATATATGAGTAGGCCTGATAAGTTCCACTGTATTGCTGGTAAGAATTATGCTTAAAAATTTAAGACCAGAACGTACATCTATGTGATTTGTTGAATTAATCATGATGCTAAAAGGCAAATTTTACACTGTGTCCTTGTACTCTTGTCACTTCCACAGTCAACATATTTATGTATCTGTTGGTTCAAACTGATTTTCTTAAAATTTGACTTTATATAGGAACTTAAATTGTACAAATACAAAGTATTTTCCTTGAAATTCAATCCAGAAATCCATTAATGCTATAAAAGTCTTCCTCAGAGAAATATTTGTTCAGGTACCATTTAAGGAATTGAATGCCTCTTTCATCTTTGCAAGAGATTAACAATTAATTTCTTAATGGGTTCTGATGTGAAAAGATTCCACAGCAAGATTGGTGAAAGAAAAATAAAAAAAGAAAATCAAACTAATATGCCCTAGAAAGACAAAACATGAACACAGATGAAAGTAGAAAAATCTTTAAAAAATTGTAAATTAACAAACATTATGAATTTGCTTGCTTAGTGTGTGTTTTACATTCTTTGTTTTAATAAATCAGACTTCAATGGAGATGAACTGAGATAGTTCAGAGAGTGAGAAAACTTTTCAAACCAAAATTCATTGCTTTTCCAATCTTAAAATTCAGTTTTGGAGGACTAGTGGCTAACAAATATCATTGCAGTCAGAGGAAGAAGTTAAATATCTCAAACAATTGTACTCCCATGGTTTTAATCTACTGTTAGTTTTAGAAATTATTATATGATTTCTAAAAATTCATATGTCTATTTTATGGTAGTCAATGCTTTGTATTGGGTAGAATATTGTCAGTAGATTTATTTGTGTTAATATGCAAGGAATATCTTAAGGCTTACATCCTGTAAAGATTTAAACAAACATAGAACATATATTGAAGGTATATATTGGAATGCATAGGACTTTTCACATAGTAAAATTTTACACACACTTAAATATTTTTTAGAAGAGTGGTTTGCACTTTCAAATTAATAATTTCTTCAATGCAAATGCCAATTTAGAGAGAACCGGTTTTGAACTGAACTGTTTTTACACGACTCTTAGGAAAATAACCCAAACCCTAATAACTATAATAGGCAAAAAACATGTCTCAGATTGGAACTTAAAAAAAAATTAAAAAGATCAATAATCAGCCTTAAAAAAGAAAAAAAAAAAAGAAATGAAGCACTAGCCTAATCAGGCTGGCAGTTGACAAAACCTTTGTACTTAGCAAAAAAATCCTGCTTTAGAATTTAGCAAAATCTCATGGTTTGGCAGATTTTTGCTCTTCAAGTACTGACATTTGATATAAGATAGACTTATGAATTTTTTGTTATGCTAATCTCTTCTCCTTTAAACTGTATTTCTAGCAATATATGCTAAAGTGACCATGCAGAATAGGTTCCTGATATTAAGTAAAAAATCACAAAAGCATCAGAGTATTTTTGCAAATGATATCTAATTAGAAGCACCATCTTAATCGTTTTAATGAATTTTCTTTTTTCAACATGATCTCTACATAATTCCCAGGTTTATTTAAAAAATTGCCACAGGTAATTCCTTCCAACATCTACAAACATGTTCAGTCTTTAATCAAATCTGCTTTTCAACTGATACAATCCAAATATTAATCACTCAGATATGTTATACAGAAATGTGTATCACTTGTACAGGGTAAACCATTCTAGACACTACATAATCCATCTCTGAAGTGGTTTATAAATTCTAATGGTCCAAACAAATATGTTATATCTGGGCACAAATATAACAACCTTCATGTTATACCCAGGTCTTAGGCTTAATTTCAGAATCATTCAACTTTTGAAGGCTAATTCAGCAGACAGAGTAATCCATGAAGCACTTATGGAACCTTAGTAATGTAGGAGTTAAGTGAAGTTTTAGCATCAGAGACAACTTTTATCCTAAAGATAAACCATTAATTTGCAAGAGGTCTGAATTCAGTTTTTCAGACAACATGCCCATTCGGTGAAAAGAATGTAACATCTCCAAACCTATTCCACCTAGAAACTAGATTTTCCTATAGAACACTTGAATCTATTACAGTTTTCTCTCAAAAAAATTCAAAAAAATAAAAGAAATCCCTAGACTCTATCAACAGGGTAGCTTCTATTGGCAAATTCAAGACACACCAATAGCTCTGATGTGCTGACAATTACTTTCATCAGTTTATTTCCTAATCAGTCCATTACAGAACTACTTATGGACTCATTCATGTGTAAAAGAGAGAAATTCTGTGTTTTGGTTTACAGTCTGAAAGCTTAATATTGCTAATTTTATTGGATGGTTCATCATTCCATTGACATATCCAATCTAGACTATTTTACTAGAATAAAAAAAACCATCACACATAACAGGCCACATACCACTAAAAATATAACTCTTCCTAAAAACAATCCTGTTTAATAAGGTACATACACAAATAGATAATTGTTTCTTTGAAAATGGGACTTTCAATTTCAAATTTAAACTGTAGGAAGCTAAAGGAAACTTAATTTTGAATATTTATGGCACATGTAATGGTAGGGAAGTCCATGATGAAAAATACTGATATAGATGAAACTACCACCGTTTTGTGACAAAAATATTAGTTTGCTGTGAACGATTGACATTGTTATGGTGATAGGAGTGTTTCATGAGGCAAAAAGAGAACTTAAATTGCATTCTACTAAATAATGATGAAAGTATAGACATAGTCAGTTCTATAAAGATTAAATGGGTAAACTTTTAAAGCTCTTGAAGGAAGAATTTATTGTGTACAGGATAGGTACAAAGAGGTAGGCTGAAATAAATGGCGTATTTTTTTGCAAACTGAATCCAATGGATTATACTTCGTGTCTTCTCAGTTTTGACATACTTCTGTTATTCATAACGTATCTGAACAAAAAAACCACTTGCAGGGATATTCAGTTTTATTTGAATTTTGAGACCTTAGAGCAAGGCATTTAGTAAGGAACCACCTCACAAAAATTAATAACAGGACTTTATTCTAGACCAACACTATACTAACTTTGGATTAGTTCTGTTAGCTACCTGAAGGAATGTTTGAGAGGTAACAGCCAAAGGCATCACAATCAAAGCAGGGAATAGGCAAGAAATTCCTGTTTTATCTTGGTCTGAGATGTGAAATATCTTCCCTTTTTTTTTTTTTCCTCTCTCGTGAAAGGAAGATAAGAGTCTATATATTTACCCTTCCAGAGGAAACTGCAAAGTTAAAAAATTGTTATCAGAAAGCATCACTGTACTGAAAAGCTGATATATATAAGGTTAAAATTTCATACCCCAGACCAAACGTCCCAAGTTGATGCTTGCAAGCACTCAGTACCCATTCTCCATGACTTTTATTGTCCCTGATCAAACTCTCTCCACATGATGAGATACCCCTGTAGTATCAACTCTGTCTCCAGAAGTGTCTCTGGGAGATCTGCGGATCGTTTTAGAAAAGTAGTGAAAACTGATTAAGGCAAGCAATCAGCAAATGCACTCCCATCAACTCCATTTTGCAATATCTTTTACTGTTACTTAGCCAGCAAAACTTCCAATTCTAATGCTTAGGACAGTTTTAGGGTACGAAAGTTCCAGACTGCATTGCTGCATTGTAACCGTGATATCAAGAATCTGCCAAAAGAACAAAAAAAGAGAGATGCCCTGTGTAAACAGCCATAAAGCTTTGGGTTAAGTACCATATATATTACACCTTTTAGGTTTGTCTACTTTCTTTAAATACATTTTCTTAATAAAATATATACATAGAAAATACACTGAAAACTGAGAAAATTCTCCACTATATAACGGTCCTTGTTAAAAAGTGAGTGAATCACCTACATTTATACTGCAAAACTATTCAAAGAGCTGAAATAAATTAGTAAGTTTGGCACTGATCCTGCAACCCTCTTGACCAACTCACCTAAGTGAGCAATTTATTACATTCAGTGAGAGTAAGCATTCTTAAAAGTTAAATGCATATTCATCTTATTTGTGCATTTGTACAATGACATAAATAAGCTGTAAATGAGGAGTAATTTGTATAATATTTATATTTTTCAGTACAGGGTCTTGAATTATGATGACAGAAATATTTAATCCCTTTCCATTCCCTGCACTGTATAGCTGTGGGGACCACGTAAAGTGCCTCTTTCTACACCTGGGTGTTTTAAAAATATGTGATGATCAATAAGATCATCTCTTAATATAGCTAACGAGTTGCAGAGTAAAATCTCCAACTTCCCTGGTTTAACAATCAAACTTCAGTCACTCCATTAAATGCTTCTGCCAAATTCTCACATCTATGGAAACATATAGCCTCACTGAATTCCTCAGACTAGTGTCAATCCCAGCTGTCAATGAAAGATAGGTTTTCCAGCTGTAAAATACAGTAAAAGGGCTCCTCATCTAGCACTCTCAACAGCCCAAAATCCTCTCATGGGCAACTCATAAAATCTTGTGAAAAGTTATAAAACTCATACCACAGGGAACAATCTCCTACAGATAGGAGGATTGGCAAAATGACCTTAAAAGTTTATGCCACCTATAATTCCTATGACACTTTTTTTGAAGCCAAATGCAAGCAGCTACTTCATTTTCTGCTTTGCTGTTTTAGAGTTAGCTTACTTGAAGCAAATAGAGAAATCATGAAATAACCAAAAGCTCTTTTTCAGTTCTAAAATGAATATCCTTATTGCAGGTCATGTGGATTACAGTTTATTATCTGTATTTCATTACATACGAAAAACATGTGAAGCCCACCCCCC
>VZRE01007258.1:134048-176564 GCA_013396775.1 Cephalopterus ornatus
TCAATCTGAAATTTCTTTAATCTTTAACTTATCATCAGAAAAGGATGAGCAGGTTTTAAGGGGATGGCAAATGTCTTATTTTGCATTTTCAAGACATTTTCATTTTGTTGAGTTGAAGAAGCTCTGCACTTACTCAACTCTCTCTTTTATTCTGCTTAGCAACACAGAACATCTACTCCATTATCTAAGAATAAAGTTGAAATATTACACCTCTAATTTGCAAATAAACAAGGAAAGAGACAAGTACAAAAAACAGCTTTCAAAAACTTTGGTTTTCTGAAAGAAGGAAGAAAATTATCAAGTAAGTTATTATGCACACTAATAGGCTGGTTTCTTCCGTATACAAAAGAAAACTATTTCTCAATGAATGTTAATATTCTCCTGAATATTAACAGGAATTACTGAATTTGCTTTTCCTTGATAAGTGTTTTGGAACTGTGTGTGTAAACAGATCTTAAAATATAATTTTTCAAACATATGTATATTCCTAAATATGTAATATAGCACGTGTATTCCAGACTTTTGAAAATAAAAATAAGTTCTAGGCTAAAGGCTCACAAGATTAAATTGTAGAAAAATTATGAAAAAAAGCTAAAGCCACCTCCTCTACTTAATACACTAAAGAATACCATAAGGAAAGAGCAAAAAAGCCACTGAATATTAAAAAACCAATTGTAGACCCCATCAATGTATATCTGAAGTAAAGATGTCAAGAAGATAGAGCCAGGCAATGGGGAGAAAGTGATGTACAGGAAGTTCCACCTGAACATGAGGAAGAACTTTACTGTGTGAGTAACCAAGCACTGGAACAGGTTGCCCAGAGAGGTTGTGGACATGTCCTCACTGGACATATTAAAGAACCATCTGGAAACAATCCTGTGCCATGTGCTCTGGGACAACCCTGCTTGAGCAGAGAAGATGGACCAGATGACCCTCTGTGGTCCCTTCCAACCTGACCCATTCTCTACTTCCATAATTATAAACAGGACACCAATATGCTGATGTTGGAATTAAGAAAACTCCTGAACTGCTGAGTAACCTATGCTTGTTTCAACCTTCTAGTTGTAGTGCAGACATAACCATGACTAGTTTTAGTGTGGCCAGTTTCTACAAGAAATTATATTACGTGGTTTGAAAGGATAGATAACAGGGGCTCATTTAAAAAAATATTTCACTAGACCTTTATGTCTGAGTCCTTAAAATAATGCAATGTTTGAACTTGTCAGCAAACAGAAAGCTTTCTGGGAAGAAAAATGAAGTGTTTGTTAACTGCATAGTTTTTCACAGATAATCTACTTATTGACACTTTTTTTCTCATATCACCAGTCAACTCACCAGTCTGTCTATTTTCTCTCATAAGATATTCAAAACTGGCCTTTTGTTTCTATCTAAGACTTAAAGAAATTCACAGTTAAAATGGGATGAACCCTCTCTCATAAATTGCACAATTACAAAACTAGGTTTCAGTCATTGCTTCTGGTTTTGTTCATCCCAACATTTTTCAATAAATAACTCCTCCGGAGTTTATTAGAATCACAGAATTATAGAACAGTTTTGGTTGAAAGGGATCTTAAAGATCACCTCATCCAACCCTCCTGCCAGGCACAGGGACACCTTTCACAAGATGAGGTTGCTCAAAGCCCCATTCAACCTGGCCTTGAACACTTCAAGGGATAGGAACTTCTACTAGCTCTCTGGGCAACTTGTTCCAGTGCCTCACCAGCCTCACAGGAAAGTATTTCTTCCTCATACCTAAACCTAAATCTGCCCTCTTACAGTTTAAAGCCATTTCCCCCTTGTCCTCTCATTACACGCCCTTGTAAAAAATCCCTCTCCTGCTGTCTTATAAGCCCGTTTTAGATACTGCAAGGCTGCTGTAAGTTCTTCTCTTCTCCAGGCTGAACAACCCCAACTGTCTTAGCCTGTCTTCATTGGAGAGGTGCTCCAGTTCTCTGATCAACTTTGTGGTCTTCCTCTGGACTCACTAAACATTAATACATATGCTCCCATTAAAAAACAAGAGAAGGAAACCAGAGGCACGCTTTCTGATCTAGCTACAGTCTGAATAATCATTTGGTTTTCTAGTGAGCTACTAACACGTATCTTTCTCTCTATCTGCAAACTGTGTCACAGATAAAGTCTTGGACAGGGTGGTATTCTAGCATTTCTGAAAATTATTGAAAGTTAAGTGAAACTAAACTGATAGCGAAGTATTGCATTGTGATGGAAACATAAAACACCTCAACATTGGAGAGATATAAGGTCATAACACACAAATTGTACCATTATATTATTAAAAAGGAATACTCAGCAATTTTCTATCACACCCTGAACAAGAGGTATGTTTTGTGGAGACTGTTTTTTTAAAAACAGAATCAAAACCAGAGTTTTGGGGAATTTTTACTATAAATTAATAGAATCAACACACCCAAGATATATCTATTATAGATAAATTATAGTCAAGATAATACAGATTTGCCAGTACTTTAGATAAAACCTGATATACTGGGGATTAGAGAGATCTATTTAGTTGACTGCTAAAGTACACTCATGTTAAAAATGAACAGTGATGATAACCTTGGGAAAGAAATAGGTGATTGCAAGGACTTCAAGAGCACACTCGCCTGTCTCAAACACTGACAAGGCCACAAAAGGAACTTGCCATAAGATAAGCCACCACACTGGGAACTTGAGATAAGCACAGAAGAGAGGAATTTGTGACAGAAAGGTGGAGGTGCCTGGTGGAGGTGCGATCTGGTTAGCGCATCCTGGTTAATGCATCCAGACAAAAGTTCCCGCTGTGGCAAACTGTTGGAAAGGAAGCAACTGCTCATACACATATCACCAGTCAAACAAGGACTACACCAAGTTATGGGACAAATGGTGTCTGTGACCACAATGACCACCAAAGCATCCCCAGACTCATTCCTGGGGCCTGCCACCAGAGGACTGCATATAATCCACAGTGTTAAAATTCCACTCCCTGGGGAGGTACCTGGGTGTTCCCACCTGAACCTGAACGTATATTAACATGTCGAACTCTTTGTTTGGTGGGCTTCCGCCACAGATCAAGATTGTGACCATCACTTTGACATATAAATTGCAACAGTCAAGTCGTGTCGCTGGATCTGTGGGTGGTGATATCTTTCCTCTCCACTATCTACTCTCATCCTTTCTTTCTCCTTACTTCTTTTCCTTATATATTAAGTAACAGCTTTATACTTCTATATTGTTATATTACTATAGATAACAACAACTAAACTGGCTACATACTTCTTTTTCCATTGCAACCAATTTGTTCTAAAATATACATATATATATAAATATATACACACACTGGTCATTCAGTCTCTAATCTGCCTCAAGGGATCTGTTAACAAGGACCTCAGTTACCCTGTCTCAGTGGTGAGTCATAAAAGTGATGAATTATGAAGAAAAGAAGGAGAAAAAACAGATCAAAATATGAAAGATAAAAACTCAGAAAAAAAAGAAAAATTAGAACACAAAGAAAGTTGAAATATTCACAGGGTGTAAGAATAGAGAATAAGCCTTGGAAAATTATTTGCTGAAATACATTTTGTACTTAGTGTATTTTTCTTAATACATATTCTTTAATGCACATCTATAACAGACAATACTGCTAATGGAAGATGCCCACATAAAGAAATCATTAATTTCTACAAAACTTCTTACAGTCACTTAAAAAATTTCATCTACAGTGTGCTTTTTACCATAACTTAGAAACTATATTTGTATACCATTTTAAATTTAGATAATGCAGCAATACCATTGTCACATGGTATGGAATAGCATAGTATGTGTTACATGTGTAGGCCTGGGCCAAAATGTAACCATATGCAAAAAAAGGCTTATGATGTGGGGACCTATGAAAGAGAGATTGGCGATTGAAAGATCCATTTAGAGAGCTCTGACATGTGGAATCAATAGGATCTGTGACAAATGAGAGGAAACACTTCTCTAACTATGTATGGTAGCAAAAGAAACAGCCATGTAATCAGCTAGGCATTTATTATCCAGCAGTGTTAACTGCTTTAATATACCTCTTTTTTAAGAGAACATTCCCATTTAAGCAGTGCTTTGGAAAGTTGAGTTTTAAAAAGATATTTATAATAGAAGAGTTCCCAAGAAGTTTTTTCTTTAAATCACCAGGAGATATGATGTAAAAGTGATTATTGCACAGTATTCCAGGACACAGAGAAATTCAAAGGACAAGTTTCACAGCCATAAGGAGCTGCCCAAATTATTTAGATCTGAATTTTGACAATGAACTGAATTTAAATTTCAGAGTTCTATAAAGCATAAGGGTGGGTTTATTTTTCATAAAGATTTATAAAGTCACTATCTTGCCTCAGGCAGTGGCCAGTGATGTGCCAAGAGCAGAGTAGCATAAAAACAGGGCACACAAAGCCAAACTTTATAGTCCTTCATGGGAAATGGCAACCTACATATTAGGATTTTCCTCTGAGCCAGACATAATTTCTTCAGATTTAACACACAGAGAAATATTGTACTTCAATTCTTAATTGCATTTTGCATCACTGAAAGCGCCACAAAAAGCAGATTTTGTATTCTGCTGATGAGCTGTCTGCATTTGTTGCACAGTTAACAGTGCTCTTGGTAATTCATTGCACTGCTCTCAACAAGCACTTGCAAACACCAAGTTTTTCTTTAAAAAAGCTTACATATAATTAATTCCAGTTTTCCAAAATTGGTACAAAAACTAAAAACATAAGACATAGACACTAAAAATATTCACTAAAAATAAGACTGGAAAATACACTTCATGTTATTAAAGGGTACTCAGAACTAACCAGAATCAAAACTGAAAGGATTTCCAGTAGCTAATTCTACGAGTATTTTCTGTGCAGAATATGCCCAGTCATGAAGGCGAACAAAACTATCCTGCAATTTTAATTGCTACTTCATCTCACCACTTTTCAGCAAGGTAGAAGGTATTTTTCCAGTAGCAGCATGTGGTTCAGACCGCACAGGCAGTTATGCTGTGAGTTTTGGAAACTCCTTTATATTGGGATGTTGCTGTTGCTGCTGTGTTGGATTGACATAACTGCTCAAACAGCATTTTATTCTCTTTTCAGACACTGAATTCTCACGGTGTTCTCTTGTTTATATAGATATTTATACATATATATATATATGGAAAAACAGATAAAGCTGTATTCTCATGCACTATATAAGTTTAAATTTTATCTTGCTAAATATCAGCTAGTATGCCAGGATAGGAAATTAATTATATTTTAATATAATAAAATAATGAAGCAATCTGATTCTTCTGCTGCACTTCAGTTTTCTGCTCATTTTGTTTCAATTTTGGTGGTAATCTTGTCTAAAATAAAATTTCAAAATGAAACAGTGACTTATAAACACACATGTTTGTATCTTTTTAAGTTGAGGCATGAAAGAAATTGAAAGCACAAAAGATCAGTAGCCACTTCTGATACCCAACTTAAAATAGTATGAAAAATATAGGTCATTTCACTGAGTATTGCATCAGAGGGTCAGAATAAACATTTGTACAGCTATCTGCTGTACAGATACCCATTATAGTTCTCAAATGGTTATGGTATAAAAAAATCACATTTTATAAACCACAATACTACATTATTCAATGAAATAAAGAAATCAAATGCTAAAGATATGAAAACAGAATTAGCCTAATTCTCCTTTATCAATAGATATGCAATCTTGCTAATTTACACTAAAGATCAAATGTCTGCAAAACCAGTCCTTCAGTTCAGTGGTCAACCAGAGAAATACCTAAACCTAAGAACTTTGTATGCTAAAGATTCTTTGCAGCTTAAAAAATATGAGTAATATTTTTTGTCTCTTGAAAATATAGACCCCTACCCACCAAAAAACCCAAAACCACTGAAAGCCAAAGCAACAAACCAAAAAGAACCCCAAACCGCAATTCAATCAAGCAAAACTACAAAAAAAAAAAAATTTAAAACAGCCCACCACTCAGGTTCACACTGAGACCTTGGAACCTCCCTGAAGATACTCTTTTTTAATGGAAATGCCAACACTGTATATAATACTGCTAACAGATTTTTTTTTAATATAATTTATCTTCTCTGCTCCTCTTTTCCATTTCTAAATTGAGCCCTAGAGGCCTAAGATGAGTCTGTTGATCACATTTCTTGTCAACTAGCATTTTCAACTTGGTGTGGATTTTCAGACTGACAATATAATTTTGTGGCTCCTTCTGTTTTAATTTATCACTTGAAGTAAGTGCACTTGGTGGATACTTATCAAGTCTCCACTTCCCTGGAGGGCTACAAAATACAATTTCCATGTTTGCTGTTGATGGCCTAAATACAGTACACATGAAACAACAAGAAAGGCCTTCTTAAGGTAGTGGATAAGATGTCCATAAAACAGTAGCTCTAGGGGCTGCATTAGAAGAATAACCAAACAGATTTTACATTAGCGGATTTAGATAATTTCTAACAGATTTAGTGCAGGAAACCTGAGGTGTCTAATGATATAATTTATAGTAATATTCAGTGCCTAAATTACAGCAAAATATTTTGCTACATGCTATACCTACTTTACAATATTCCATAACTTTATTCCATTTAAAAACATGCAATTTGGGAGATTTTTTTTTTTTTAAATCTTTACAACTGCTTAGAAAAAAAAAAAAAACAAAACAAAACCAAATAGTAAAAATATTGTTCCTGTAAGGTTTTGCTCTGAAACGTGTAACTATTGAAAATGTGAAACATCACATTCCCCAGCGTGTGCAGAAGATACTATTCAACCTAAATTTAGGATAAGCTTCTGTCTTTTGTTGAAGACATTCACTCACTCATTTTAATGTTTCAGTTTGGATTAAGTTAAAAGAATACATAAAGAAATTTCAGATTCAAATATTGAAATATAGCTAAATTCTTTCTTTCTTTAAGCTGAGATTGCCGATATCAGAATGTAACTATTTCTGTTTCTTTCTTGAAGTAACTTTGAGTTTCATCTCTAATTTTCAGTGATTCAAAACTTCTGCAAGATGTGGCCAGACATGAGATGACTGTACGCAGAACAGGGACAGTGAAATACTCAGTAAAGGTTACATAGGTTCCCTACATGCCTTCACCTCAAGGTTGAAAATCAAATAATCAATACAAAGTCTTCAGCTTTATATCTTATCTTAGATCTATCTTCAGCAATCATGTGACACAAAGTCATGGGCATAGAACTAGTTCAATATTGACCCAGATGGAAGAACGACATTTGCTGAATCACGAAGATTAATTTTTGTACCAGCAAATTCTTTAGGAAACACCCTTTAGTGATACCCTGTTAGATACTACAGTTGTGGACAACGATCATAAGACATTACCAATAGCATAAACTAATTTAAAAAATACAAAAGCTTTGCCCTTCAGGATCTTTTCATATTCTGTTCTTCACTGCCTTTGGCACAGGAGGACCAGTGAATAGATAGCAACATCTTTGTCTGCATACAGATGAAGAAATGAAGACTTCAAAAGTGCTGGGACCAAAATATCTTCTAAAGGGTAGGAAAAAAACCTGGATGTTCCCCACTGAGAGCAGCTATACTATATATAAGAAACTACTATTTCCAGTAGTTAGTAAAAATCTAGAACATTCTAAATATAATTATTAAACTGGAGAGGGGCAGTCAGTAACCATTCTGTAATAATTGTTCTTAGTTCCCCTCATTATTTTTCCATACATTTGAGTAAATTAATTTTGATATTGCTATATTCATTGAATATAACTTTTAACCACAGTAATAATGAAACTACCACAGAAATATTAGATGCACTGTTCAATGCAACCAATTTAGTTACTATGTCAAGACTTGAAGTTACCCCTTTCGAATCAGGAATTATATACACTTATTCCAGAGGTAGAATGATTTAATTACTCTTCTCAAACCCTGTTAATGCTGAGGATTTTAGGTGTTTCATTATCTTATAGACTCTAAACCAGCAATGTCCATTTTATTTCAGAAATCTGATTTGCTTAAACTGTGAGGTAACAGACTCTCAGGCTCTCTTTTGGCACAATCATGAATCTCCCCTTAATCTTTCCTCACCATTTTTCATGTCCTTTCTTATTTACTTGGGGTCATTAACATTAGTAGTATCTCCATTTGTCATAATTTTTAATTCTTCTTCCTCGAATTCTATACAGTTCTATACAAGAACTTGATATTCTTTAAGATGTGTGCTGGGAGATGAAATCTGCTTATAAGTGCAGAATAGAAAATTAAGGCTAGTACACTCAAAACTTCAGCCCTCAAACCAAAATAACTGATCTTCTCTAAGTCTTCTTTTGAGAAAATTTGTGGGATCATTTTGACAATTTGGAGATTTCTATTACACTTTCAAATTTCTTTTTTATAGTTTATAAAAATCTTGTTACACTTGTGGACAAATTGTGCTCTACCTATTCCTATTTCTGATTTTCTGATTCTGATTAAACATTGCCTCTTAGGTTGCTTGAGATTGAAACCACTCCTACTATTCTTTCTTTTACTTCACATGATTGTAACTTAGCATATGTCCTTAAAAGCTCTGGCAAAATCTGTTATCTTAAATATAAGGAATAATAAACAACTAATTAATAATGTTACACCATTAAAATGAAATTACTAGAAAAAACTTTGGGATTTTTTCATATGTCATATTTACATTTATAGTTGTCTTTTGGGGAATCTTGTTTTATTATATCAGGATTTGATATATGGAATAGAAACACTACTTAAAAATAAGCTTGGTGGAGTTATCAGTAATCTCAATCAGAAGGTAAATTAACTGTTATTCTTTTACTATATTAAATAAGTGTATTTACTTCTTCCAGACATAGTAATTTCCTGTTTAATACTTAATAAAAAATAAGGATTCTTTTTTTTACATCTTTAAAAAGACAATGCTTTCCTAAATTATCATTATATCTGTGCAGCAGCAGTAAGAGACTGTAAAAGACCACAACCTGATTAAAATACCCCAAAATGTAGAATAATAGGAGAAGTTGCATTGTGTACATCAAATTTCAAAACATACAATGAAAGGAATGCACTCCACAGAATTTGAGGTCCATCCAAATAATTTTTTTACAAGCAGATTCTGTGCAGAAATTGAAACATATCCTATTCCCCTCCTTTCTTCCTTTCACTCTGTGACAAAATGTTCATAGTAAAAGATCTATCCTCTGATTAGAAAAAAGCTGTGATACCTCTGCAGGTTCCCTATGGCACAGCCTTACCAAAGCCCATACATGATCCAACATCATTTGTCATCTCTGCAGTATATTTGCTATAATTCTCCTCTTCTGGCTTTTCTTTCCAACTAGATCACACAAAGAATCTTTGAACAAAATAAGAAAAACAAACTATTTTAACTGAGGAAAAATGGCACATAGGTTTTAAGTGCTACATATAATTAATTGCTTTCCCCAGGTCATGTAAAATATTTATTCTGCATAAACAACCTTTGATTCTTTTTTACTAAATTTTACTTCATCTAATTCTTCAACAATCACTTTTTACCTCTTAAAACCACCAAAAATGATGTTTCTGCCAAGTATTTTCAAAATGGTTTGATATTAAATGTCTATATGACTTTTTCTTTAGAGCATTTATTGATTCTACACAATTAAATTGGGGAAAAACTTTACTCTGACATTGAGTGCTTTATTCATACATCTAGGTTTTATTATAAAAGCCAACAACAATTTTACCACTAGCACAGAATCTAGACCACATTAGCATAGAATTTAGTCTTCATTTTGGAAAGTTATAGAAATAAGAAGATTTAAATCTGGCCCAAATAAGCCACCAGTCCTGAATTCTGAGATTTTAAAAATAATTATTTTGAATCTATATTGTAAGTCCTCCCAGACCCATCTCTAACTCAGAGACTGATTGCTCATTTTAAAACATAAGATATTTTATGTAGCTCCTTTTTTCAAGCATAATACCAAAAAATTATTGCGGACAACAGCAGAATATATTTAAGTAGGCATTTTTCATGACAAGAGAAGAAAATTGAAAAATTAAGAAGAAATTGAGGTCATAATTACTATAGCTTATCTAGCAAAAAATTACAGTTCTAACATAAATAGTGGGGAAACACTGAAAACAATCTTATTAGGTCCCTTTTGGCACTTTTATTCGACTTATTTTATACAGTTCCTTTGGTTCACAATGCTATTGTATTGCCTTGCGCAAGTTTTTTCCCATTGCCTCACAACCGATGTGTGTATGCATGTGTGTGTTTATACATGAATGGCGTAAATAGAGTGCATAAACAAGCATGTTCTAACCACCTCTCTCTCTCTGTAATACCATTAAAATTCAGAAAACATGAATTACAAATGGCCATACAAGAGAGAGAAAATCTGACTTGATTCAGTCTATTTTTCTCCATTATCAGCATTTTGTTTTCGTTCTGCTTACTTTTTTCCTATCTCTCTAAGCTGAGGTCTCCTTGCATACTACAATCACGTGAACACTGTTCTGTGTTGTGTTGTTGGCAGTCTGTAACTGTTTGAGGAAGACAGTTATTTGCACTCCATAGAAAGGAGGATTACACCAGAGGGCAGGACACATGCAACTTAATACCAGAAGTAGTCATGAGAAATATCAAGTGTGATATAACAATTTTGAATAAAATTCAGGTTCAAAACTTTCAGAAAGGTAGGATTCATGAGTTTTCTGATATCAGTTAAATATAACTGTCTTGAAAGCAATGACATAATTTTGGAAGAAAAAAAATACTTCAATACAAACAGGATAAAGATTGCTTACAATTGCACTTAGATTAACATGACTATGTTGTGCAAGATCATAATACAGAAACTAATTTGGGTCTCCTTTGTAGAATTGGCCACAAGACTTTTCATAGAGACAGATATGTCCTAGAGAGAGAAAGATGAATGCATACAGGTTTTTTTTCTTGAAAGATGTATTATTTTACATAGGCACTTCAGATATACAGGGAACAACAATAAGCCATAGTAATCTCACTACCAAAAATACAATTTCATTTCAGTTTTATGTTACTAGTACAATTAACATATATGCAATACGGTTAATTTTCAAGGGAGAAGGTGAAATTAATAGCTATAATCAGATTTCTGTAATTTTAAAAATATAAAAATTTATACCCTAAGTTCCTTAAGTAACAAATTATTACATCAGGTTCATCTCAATATTTAAGTAAAGCCCTCTTCCAATTAGTTACTGATAAAACATAAATCTTTCCTTAAGAATGGTAATAAGTATGTTTTGCATCGCATTTCTGCATCCTTGTTACAGGCCTGTTTTTACCTGTGGGGGAAATAAACAGCTTTTCCTATAAATTGCATCTGCAGATTATTCTTCAATACATACCTGATGTATTCCATACAATTAAAAGAGGACTTGAAATTAAAAGCATCTGGAACTACAATTAAAAGTGGCCCAGGAAATAGCAAGCCTAGTGCAGAGCAACTGTGATAAGCACAACCACGTGTATGCAAGAAATCAAAAAGAAACACTGTGTTATTGCTGACTCTCCTTCTAAATGGCAACTTTATAATATTATTTAGCTTCAACAAAGTTATTTTACTTCAATTTCAATGTTACTTCACTTCAGCTGAGGAAAAAAAAGGAAAAAGAAAACAAAAGCAACCAAGAAATCTGTCGAATTATGTTAGAGGAAGTTAGTTCCTCTGTTTACTCATGAAATCCAACAGTAGTGACTACTTGCTACTTATCAAACCGATACAGTGGAGGTTGAAATTATTTGTACAAGTAATTCTGTTTTAGAATTACATATTCTATTTTAGAACCTCTTGTGAAGTCAAAATAGGTGGTCAGACACCAAAACCCAGCCACAGAAACCCACCACAGTAACATTCTTTAAAGGGGATTTTAATTTAGTCTAAAAATAAGGAAAGTGATATCAATATTTACTGATATAATCTATATAATCACATCAGTCATTCTGCCTAATGTTCCCACAGTACAAGAATAAATGATCCCCAGTGCTGTTAAGGAAAAGAATTCTGGGCTTACCTCACAGACAAGTAGCAGTAACTAAACTAAGCAGAAAAAGCACTAACTTTTTTCAAAGTCTTAAAATACATTTCAGTTTAAAAAGAGCCTCCAAATGTTTAAAAGCAAAGAAACTTAAAACACTGAATTAGAATTTATGAAGGAGAAATAGGAATAGGACAGATACTGCTTCTGCCTGAGGTGCAAAGACCACATCAGATGCAAAGGACTAAGAAAGAAAACTGCTGGGTTTTGGATACCTTTAAAGAGAGAATTTTTACAAAGCAGAGGCTTTGCTCTGTTTCCCATAGGTTGTAGGTTTAGAAAAAAGTAGTAGAAGAAGGGAAGAATCATTGTTCCTTATGACAGGCAACAAGGACTTAATATGGCTTCTCATTACTCCATATCCCACTATGATATCCAAATTTCCCCTCTCCAACTATAATAGCAAATCAAATTGAGGAGTTTCTGGCAACTCCAATTCTATTCACTCAAAATATCTCCTTTAATCCAAGTTTTGACCCCTGTAGATTTTAAAAGATGCTATTCTGTCCCAACCTGATGCAGCCTGCAGACTGAAGCAAATACTTCAGAACAGAGAGAGTTTAATTTGAATTTACAGCTCCTTACTTCATAATAATACTACATGTTATGACTGTGAAGATGTACATATAAAACTATATTATATACAAAGAGAGATATGCATATCTGTGTATCAGTACAGGATTTAATAGTACTTAATTAGTTTAGAAAACAGCTCATACAGTTGCATCAGCAGCACATATTTACTGGTGGATTTAAAAATAGTGTTTTTAGAAGACAAAAAGACTTTGCATGGGTCATTAATTTTGCAATGAAAATTTCAACTACTACTCCTTATGCTTGGACTTCTGCCTTGTTAAGTAAGCAATACAGCAATGACAGTTTGGTTACACCTTGTATTAATGTGGCCTATGTAGGTTAAGTAATCTACATCTTGTTTCATCATAAAACCAGCTGGGAGAGAACAAGAAAAGACCTGAGATTTGAGAGGGGTAAATTGACGTGTGAATTCTGAGAAAAAGCACAAAAAATTCCATTCAGAAAAAAATCCCACAACCAAAAAATACATTAACAGAATGGAGTCATGTTCTGCCTCGCCCCCCACCCCCTGCCAATGCCCCAGTTCTCATTCTGTCATTCTTCTACTTGTGCCTTTCAGCTACAATGAAAAGGGATGGTAGGTGAACATACAAAAAAGACTATGGAGCCCATGCAAGTATTCCATCTTCCTGCAGTCCACTATCTTTGCTACTTGATAAGGTGATGAATACAATTTTAACACTAGATACTCTCACTCCTCTAATAGGGAGAGAAACTTTAAAGGAAATAAAACAGTGGAGAATATCCATAAACCTGTGACAAACTTCATTTCTCTGAAGGGCATGCACTTAAACATCTGGAAAAAGGGAAATACAGTATCCATTTTTAAGAAGGGAAGAAAGGACAGTCCTGGGAAGTACTGACCTGACAGCCCCACCTCTGTGCTTGGGAAGATCATGGAACAGGTCCTCCTAGAAGCTGTGCTAAGACACATGGAGGACCGGCAGGTGATCCGAGAAGCACGGCTTCTCCAAGGGCAAGTCCTGCTGACCGATGTAGTGGCTTTCTGTGATGAAGTACCTACATCAGTGGATAAGGGAAGGATTACAGATGTCATTTATCTGCTCTTCTGTAAAGCCTTTGACACGATCTCCCCCGATATCCTTCTGTCCAAATTGGAGACTGATGGATTTGATGGGCAGACTGTTAAGTGGATGAGGAAAGGCTGAGAGACTTGGAATTGTTTAGCCTGAAAAAGAGAAGGCTTCAGGGTGACCTAATTGCAGCCTTCCAGTTCCTGAAGGGAACTTACAGAAAAGATGGCAGAAGACTATTTAGAAGGGCATGTAGTGACAGGACAAGGGGGAATGGGTTTAAATTGAAAGAGAGTAGGTTTAGATTAGATATTAGGAAAAAATTCTTTACTGTGAGGCTGGTGAGGCACTGAAACAGGTTGCCCAGGGAAGTTGTGGATATCCCATTCCTGCAGGTATTCAAGGCCAAGATGGACGGGGCTCGAAGCAACCTGGTCTAGTTGAAGGTGTCCCTGCCCACAGTATGGATGATCTTCAAGGTTCCCTTTGAACCCAAACCAGTCCTAGAGCAGCTGTCTGGTTGTGATGTCAGATGAGACCTGTGAGGCTCCTAAAGAAACAAGGTCTAGGGCCGGACTCTCTGCTCACCCTACCTGAGGCTCAAACCACAGGCAGGATTTGGGGATGAGATGCTGAGGCAGCAAAAACACCCACAATATAGGTTGAAGTGAGATATTCATTGATAGCACAAGGCCAAAAAGGCCTTTAGAGAAGTCACCAAATGCTAAGGAGAAAAGAAAGGCAGAGAGATACAAAAGAAGTAGAAGGATTCTGTCTCAGTAGGATAGGTAAACACTAAGATAGGAGCTGAAGTGGTGGTGACATTCCATTTTGTATGCCAAACCCTTAGCAAACAGAAGAAGCAGATTAGAGAAAGTCCTCTGTGGATACTGAAAGGGAAATCCTCTTTGTTTCAGTTGTGAGGCATTAACACGTGCCTCTCTGTAAGAATGTGTATGCAACTTCCTCAAGGAACACGCAGCATATACTTGTATATGTATTCACACAAACACACACATATATGATATAGAATATATCTTGTTCTGTTAGTTTCTAGAAATATTAATATATAAGACCCAAGCAAATTGCGAGACTACCCAAAACTTCACATCACGTTTTAAAATAATTTTTATAATCTCTAGCTGTCAAGAAAAAAAATTAAGATTATTCTATGAAGTGGGTTTTATTATCATTAAAAGAGAATGGTAACTTATTGACGTATTAGCTATGACTAAATATCAATTTTTCTTGCCTTAAAAATGTCTATAAACCATGACAGAATATTTTACTACTAAATTATAGGTAATATAAGAGGTGCCTTAGAAGTAAAATAAAAACTCATAATCATTGTGTTATTGATTTACTGATTTATGCACTTAAATACCTATTTATTCATAATTCAGACATTATAAAGTTTTTTTAACACATATAGTAGCACCTGTGCCTTGTCAAAATTAACTAAGCAATCTTTCATCTTTCAATTTTTAAAGAATGCACATCTGTGCAGACTCACACAAAAACTGACTGTACAGGACACAAGAGGAATTGCCACACAAAGCATGGCACAACAAGACTTCTGCTGTGTCTTTTATTCTCAGAAATAAATGAAGGCAATTTCAGATTAAGCCCTAGTCTTCACCTTTTAGGAATTTGACGAAATTTATGTTAAAAATCACTGATAAAGTTTTTTATTTGTTACTGTAAACTTTATCAACACTGACAGGCTGACATCATAGCTGATGAAACACAATATGCCAAAAGAACTGCAGGTAGCTGATTCACCGTGCCATAAAACAGAAATAAGTGAAAGTAAGAATTCTGTTTCAGTATATATATAATGTTAAAACTGGAAACCAATGGAAAAGGGTGAAATTTGTGGGACATAATAGGAATATTACTAGAGCAAAATCTTATAAGGAGCAGCTGAGGGAGCTGAGGTTGTTTAGCCTGGAGAAAAGGAGGCTGAGAGGAGACCTTATTGCTCTCTACAACTACCTGAAAAGAAGTTGTAGCAAGGGCAGGCTGCCAGTCTCTTCTCCCAGGTAACAAGCATCAGAACAAGAGGAAATCACCTCAAGTTGCACGAGGGGAGGTTTACATTGGATATTAGGAAAAGTTTCTTAACTGAAAGAGTGGTCAAGCACTGCAACAGGCCGCCCAGGGAAGTGGTGGAGTAACCGTCCCTGGAAGTGTTCAAAAAACATCTAGGTGAGGTGCTTTGAGACACGGTTTAGTGGTGAAGATGTGTCAACGCTGGGTTAACGGTTGGACCTGACGATCATACAGGTTTTTTTCAACCTTAACAATCCTATGATTTTATGATTATTGTCTTGGCCACAGTGATGAAGTGCAGAGTTTATAATGAGCATACACTAATTTTTGGAATGTAAAGATAAACCAATCTGTATGAACAGTTACAGGATGGTGTATGGTATACAGGATAGATGGAGTGGTATTTTGGCATAGGGTTGAGACTAGTAAGCTTTTTTTACCCTTATATGAATGCTATCATTATCTGCAAATGGCTGCACTGTGGTCAGGGCATGAAGAACTTTTCAGAAGCACAGGCAGAGAGAGGTAAAGCAGTCACAGCTAGCTGCCTGCAGCCAGGGGAACTTCAGTCAGTCAGACTCAGGTATTCACTACCCAGTGGGTAACTGGGGGAATTGGCAAAGACTCCACGAGATGGTGGTAAAGGCCACCAAGTGCTGAGGGTAATGGCCAGGGACAAGGTGGGGATATTGCTGAGAACTGAGATCTTAAATCCTTAGAGTTCCTAACAGCCTAACTGCAGGCTTCAAGGGTTTTATCTGAAGGTTTAGTAGACCATAAATCAACTCTTTTACTCAAAAATATAGGAGAAAACCCTAGGTTTTAGACTACAGGGCTGTCCCTGTCATAATGCTGTAAGCAGTCAGGTAGCTGGGGTGCTCTGGCTGACCAGAGCGAGCACTGTCGTGTAAGCTGACAGGAAACCAGACAGATTGCCACTTGAAGCTTCCTACCTTTCTGCAGAAATATATAGGAACTGACATGCCTCCTTGAAGTATTTCATTTCTGATGAACGAGTACACGCATACCAAAAGATGGCACTTCACTGAAAGCTGATTTCTTTAAAGTGTAAAATGTCATTTGGAAACAGTAAAGCATCTGCTGGGCAACAACATGCATATGAAGCACATATAAAAGTTCAAAGTAATTGTGGACAATTAAAAACAAAAGAGAGAAAAAAACTGAGCTCAGAAAGTCAGGAAACAATCCACTTTCTGACTATTATTTTTTGATCAGAAAATCTTATTCTGTTATTACCCTCCCCTAAGTCTTGTTTTGTGTCATAGAAACACTGAGGAGCTATTCCTATCAAGTCTTAAGTCATTGTTCATTTTTTTTTTCATGAAAGACAGGAAGGTAAAGAATGTAAGGACAAAAGCTGACTGACAGTTAAACTGTATTTGCAATAGTGCATGACAAGAAATGGAGAAGAAAAAGGTGAACAAAGGCCAGAAATGAGGATTTTTTAAAGAAGTTCAGAAAATATAGTAGGACATATGCCTTAATTGCTATTATATTTTTCAAAATTAAGAGTAAATGACATGAAGTAGGAAAACAAAAATATGATAGTGGATGAAAAATGCAACGATCATTCAGTAAAGGTCAACAAACTGGACCTCTGAAAATTTGCTTTTCTATATCACTCCAAATACACGGTGAAATCTGAGATCTAAATAAGATTGGGAACTGAAGATAAAATCTTACACTACAGATTTATCTTCCATATTCCTTTGCTCTTTTTAATCATTAACAGCATAATATAAATTGCATCTGAGGAGGGGCTAGGTCTTTTTTCAATAGAGGGTTTTTTTGCACATCTCTGAGCAAACAATAATATGAGTGAGTGTAATTTTAGAATGGAAACAAATCATGATAGTTCACTGCTTTATCTGTGTGAGTTTTCTGGGGGAAGCCCTGGGAAGTGTTTGCAAGGCTAAAACCAGCTCTTGTGCTTGGAAGAACTTCATAAAACAGGTTCGCGACCTCTGCTGGCATCTCTAAAAGAACACTTTATGAGGCTCTTACTTATGCTGTACCTGCAGCTTCTGAAATGTTCTCCAGTTACAGCAGTGTATGGTTTTGCTGGGAGACAGCAAGGGAAGTCAGAAGACTTCATACACGAGGGCGTATCTACTTCATGTCCCTCTATAATATGAGACCCAGTAAATGGGTTTCAGGCTGGTAAGGGAGAGTGTCTTATAGCAGTTTCATGTCACATCTTTGTGTGTGATGTCACAGTTAAAGAGCTTAAGGGATTTACAAAAGTAATAATTTTTTTAAATATCAAATTTACATTTTGATGAGAATGAAATTTTAAAATATCAGTTGGCAAGTGGATTGGTTTGCAGGTATACCAAAAAACAAAACTAAGATTTATTCACCTAATTTCCTTCTTTCCAAGTTCCTAGGTTAATTTTACCAGGTAGGAGAAAATTATTTTTAAGCATTGCATAGCACAGCATCAAAGAGTTTCAAAAGTCCCCCTCAAGGAGGACATGCATTTAACAAAAGCAGAAATTGATTTCTTTTTTTGTGGTATTTTACAGTTTCAGAGAAGCTGGAAAATCTAGACCCGTTATTTCTTTTCCTAATAACCAATACCAGGAGATGCACTCCAGTGTTGATCATATAGCAACTGGAGGAAAAAATGTCCCTTTGAGCACAACACACTGTACATTTCCCTATCAACCACCACTATTCAGTATCTGATGACCCATTTAATGTATTCAGGTTTTATCCCCCCTAAAGCAAGGAAACAACAGAATAGTGTGTTTTTAGTTTATAAAAACATATGTGCTACTCACAAGTGGGATTTTGTTGAATGTTTGGATAAAACAAACTGAAACCTGAAGAGCTTTTCACTTTCAGCATTAAGACACATCATTTATATTTTTAATATTAAGGCATTAATGTTGAAGTAAGTTATCCTCACAAGGAATTCAACCCACTGTAAAATCAGTCATTTGATGCAATATGGCTACCTGAACATCATCTGTTTGTAATATTTCTAAACATATAATATTTCTAAACAAATAATCTTAGAAACAGCAATACAACAACAGCAAAACAACAGATCTTGAACTCTGAGCTTTATTTTTCTTGAGCTGGCAGTTGGATATATGGTTCTCACTTCATTTTGGGACCTGATTAACCACATAGCTTTGAAGTCACAGCCAGGCTGTGGTTGTATTTTGGCTACTTGTTTCGTAGTGTAGGATTGCAAAGATCACCACTTTGGCTTTGAAACTTCGTGTTCACCGTTTATGTTTGGGGTTTGTTTTTAATATAATTAATAATGGAACAAGGGGGTGTACCTATGTACACTAGGGTTTCAGACAGCAGCCAGACTGAGTATTGCTCACCAGTCCCAGCCAGACATACATTTAAACAGTGAAACAGCTGTGCTGCTTGGGGGAGCAAAATGTTTAATCTGTGTGTAGAAGTTAAAAGTCTTACTTCTTTAAAAAACAGGAACAAATAAAGAAAAAACCCACCAAGCCTGTCCCAGATACTGTTCTTACTTGTTTCCTGTGTGTTGATTGAACTAATGGCTAGTCTGGATTTCTTCTGCAGCTTTGAATTTCTAGAGGATAAAAATAGCCTAGAAATGAGGAGACTGAGGGGAGACCTTACTATGGTCTTAAACATAATCAGGAGGGGAAGTGGAGGGGCAAGTACCAACCCTTTCACTCTCAGGACCAATGACAGGACTCAAAGAAAAAGCATGAAGTTGAGTCAGGAGAGGTTTAGGCTGGATATCAGGGGAAGGTTTTTCACCCAGAGGGTGGTTGAGCACTGGAACAGGCTCCCCAAGCAGTGGTCACAGCATCAAGCCTGACAGAGTTCAAGAAGCACTTGGACAACAATCTCAGGCACAATATATTTGACACAATGGATTTCTAGACAACCTATTTTTCTAGAATTTACTAAATTTTTTTAATTAAGATGAGCAAGGACAAATTTTAAATCTTAACAATTTTAAATAAAATGTCTTCCTTTCTGATATATGTCAAGGATATCATAAGATGCAAAAGTAAAAAAAAAAAAAAAAAAGAAAAAAGTAGGATTTTCTCTGCCACAAAGCTTCTTTTTAGTTTCTTAAATTTTTTTCCGGACTGTAATATTTACACATTAATCATGCAATACATTACATAGAAGACATCTCCTTTTATATATGTTGGCTTTTTTCATTGCAAAATCATTATGACTGCACACATATATAGACACTGTTGCTATCCTTTATTTCTTTTCTTATGAAGGTTTAGTCAACATCCAAATTCACTCCATGTTGCATAAAAGCGTACAAATTCTTTAACATCAAAGAGAATACAAAAAAAAAAATCTATCTGGAATTCGGAAGCCTCATAAATAATTTATTCTTGAAACCCGACAAGAAACATAAGGTAGTTGTAAACAAAACTGAAAACATATTTTATAATCATTATTTTCCTGTGTTTTGGAAAAGGACATTATGGCATTCCTCTGACCAACAATATATTCTCGCTAACAAGGACAGTACAGCCTTAATGATCTGAAACTCGTTTATCTGGGAGAAATAAGATTCAGTCACACAAATGAATTGTTGATAAACTAGGGTCATTGAGCAAAAGATCCTGCAGAGTCTGTAAGATCCATAGGACGGAAACTCTCTCCTGCAGAGTCTTTCTTCTGAGAAACAAGTAAACTCTGCAGGCTGAAACATTTCTGTACACAATATTTTAAACACAAGAAACCAGATGTACTGAAGCAGTCTCCCGATGGACACATCAAAGTTTGAGATAACTGTATGTTTTGGTTATCGTAATTATGCAGTTAGATGTCTATTGTGTTTGGTTTGTTGACTTTTTTTTCTAATTAGTGCTGCTAGTTCATTTATAGATTTCATTTTACATTTCTTTAAGGATTCCTCCTATTTTTTTCCCATTTGAAAAATTCTCAGTTGTACTAGACTAATAGGCAAAGATCTAGAGTAAACTTTATTTTGCAGTGCTTTACTCCAAGAGGTGAAAAAAGGTAAAGATCAGTTACAGACTCAGAATTTTTCTGTGTTCCCTATTGATTTCTCTCTGTGTTCACTGTTTTTTTTCACAAGGGCAGCAAAATAACAGTTCACCTGTGATAACAAGCACAATAGCAGCAGCATCTGCAAATGAATGAAAATGCTCTAGCAACATAAACAGTATATTACATTAGGCTACAATAGAAAAAACTGTTTTATCTTAATAAGAATTATTTTCCTATAATTTCAAATTATTTAGTTTTTAGTAGAAATAGGAGAATTTTCCTGCAGGGGATATCAAAAGGTAGAACCATCTACTATTCTAATACCCTATAATAACCAAGATAAGTGAGATTTAACAACTCTGCAGGACTTAAGTTTATATCCTGCTTGGAAATTATAAAGTACAGTTGCAGGCAGCCCTCTCTTTTTCCTGTGGCTCCAATGAAAGAGTTGTGATGTTTATTACATACTGAGCCTTTTTACCACAATACAATGCATTTCTGAGATTGTTGATCATGCACTTTAAGAATTATGTGTACTGAAAACATAAAGGACATTTTTTTGTTAGATTTAAATCAGTACCTACACACTTGAAAGCAAGAAGAAATAATTAAGGACGGTTTACTCATGTTGATTAATTAAAAGTGTCTTTAGGTAGTAAATATGTCAATTAAAATGAAAACCGACTGGAAATTTTTGAGCTTTTCTTGGCAAAATCTTTGCTCCTCACAGCTGACCCATTAATTCATACCAACAGAAATTTTTATTTTTTTTTTTTTAATGAATTACAAGATTTTAGTGTGCCTCAAAGGAAGCTAAGGTAATCCAATGTATTTTAGACCTGCCTGAGAATAAGTTGTCTGTCCAGCTATTCGGGTGCCATCTAAGCTGGCGCAGGGAGCAGGCATGGCTTTGTCCGTACTCCTTCAGACTACTCATAATTCACTATACAGCTGCGGAATCTGTTAGTTTAGTATAGGCCTTTCTCTTTATCGCTCTTACTGGACCAGTACCTCATCTTCCTCATGGGCACTTGGCGCACGAAGAGACAACAAATGGAAGAGTGATAAGTAAGCTGGCAGGCTGGTGCAGCACTCTGGCCAAGGAAGGGAGCTGGCAGTCTCAGAAGGGAAGGGGAATTTAGACATAGTCTAGGCAGACATGTAAAATGATGGTAGGCTGAGAGTTGAACTGAGTAAGGGCAGAAGCTATGTGGGGGTGGAGCAGACTATACTGATCTGGAATTTGCAGATAGGAATAAATAACTGCGAGGCAAAGCCTAGGAGGCTAAGGAGGAGGAGAGAGCTTTTGTAACAAAGCAAAATTGGCAGTTTCCAATGCATTTTGACAAGTCAGCAGCACTGACTGTCATACATGCATACATGCACACGCAGACACATACATCTATACCCTAATGACATTTTTCAAAGTCAGAAATTGTTTTGTCCATCTACCTATGTCTATCAAGGAGGAGCTCAATCTGGTGCATTTTATCTGAAAATCCATAACTGTGTATAACATATACTAGTACAAAAGCAGCATTAGTTTTACAACAGTTCTTAACGCTGACAAAGCTAAATATTGGGAGAAAATTATATTTTTACCATTCTGAAGTGTTACATATGACTTTTTTTTTTTTTTTTACTTAAGGGGATAAAATAAAAAAAAAATCTCCTCAGATTCAATTAATTGATTCTGAGTGAATTCTTAGAGAATGCAGGAACGGAGTGCAATGATTTTGGTAATTGTTTCCTTTTATTTATTTCCAAATATCTGAAAATGGAGAAAATAAACTACCTACTTTTCAGGATATTGAAGCAAAAATACTTCAAAATGGAAAAAAAAATAATATGACAGTAAAGCTTCACCTCTTCTAAAAATGGCAGCAACACAAAAAGCTATTAAAAAACTGTATCCTGAGACAGTATAGACCAGTGCTGTTCAACAGCAGCTGACTCTTTGGGTTGAAATCAGTGGGAGTTATACTGTTTACTTTAATGGATCTATGATTTTACTCCTTTTTCATAGTAGTTGTTTTCTAAATTGCTAGTTGCATTCACTTATCAATTTTCTTTAAGTAGCACAGTATTTACAACAGCAGCATGTAGTAGCACGAATTGGGTTACCGACACTCCTTTGCTCAGGACTGCATTTGCAGTTAATACACTAGTGACACATTATCATGCTGTGGTAGAGTAGAGCTAACAATTTCACCAACACGGCTTCCCTCTGAAAAGGAGTCCTCTAACGTCCTATAGACATACAGATCTTCTGCTGGCCCAGAATCACTGGTAGAAGAAAATGATAAATTTCTACCTCAGCTGCACCCAAAT
This sequence comes from Cephalopterus ornatus, assembly GCA_013396775.1. Taxonomy (NCBI): domain Eukaryota; kingdom Metazoa; phylum Chordata; class Aves; order Passeriformes; family Cotingidae; genus Cephalopterus; species Cephalopterus ornatus. The sequence goes on from VZRE01007258.1 coordinate 157,158, forward strand.
ATAGTGAGAAGCAAGAGCACTTGGACAGAAAGTCATTAAAGAGTGTCCTAGAAAACATGCCATTAGCAGAACTTGGCTTGTAAGGTTGAATTGGTTTTAAGTAGAAGGGAACACAGGCACTAAGCCATAAGAGGTTTAACTCCTGACTAAAATATGTGCCATTGCTATTTGTAAAGATTGTTTACTTGAAGACTGAGTAGTTGTCTCGAAGCAACTCAACATATTTATAATATTTCCCTTTTCCATCAGACCTGTTAATTATATTTTCAGTTTATGTCTTACAGTTTACTGGAAATGTCTCTGGACAAAGGGTTTGTTTCTGTATTTAAAAATAAATGAATATGTGTACTAAGATAATACACACGGTAAGCAATTCAAATACTCATTTAGGTTGGAAAAGACCTCTAAGATCACCAAATTCAACCCAGCACTGCCAAGTTCACCACTAAACTATGTCCCTAAGCAGCACATCTACATATTTTTTAAATACCTCTAGAGATGGTGCCTCCACCACTTCCCTGGGCAGCCTGTTTCAATGCTTGACAACCCTTTTGGTAAAGAAACTTTCCCTAATACCCAATTTAAACTTTTCCTGGCACAACTTGAGGCCATGTTTTTTGGTCCTATCCCTTTTTACTTGGGAGAAGATACCACCTTGTTACAACCTTCTTACAGGTAGTTGTAGGCAGCAATAATGTTCCCCCTGAAACTCCATTTCTCCAAGTTAAACCCCAGCTCTCTCAGGGACTCTTCATCACACTTTTGCTTTAGACACTCCACCAGTTTTTTTGTTGTTTTTTGAAAATGTTCCAGCACATCTGAATCACAGTTGTGATCAATTTACATGTGTCTATATTTGTGCAGATTACTAAGTTTTGCTTTGAAGTGTAAATAGATTGATCAAAACTAAAAAAAATTATTAAAGTCTTAGGCAAAAGAGTGAAGCATAAGGAAAAATCTAATATACAAACTGGGAAATATATTTTGTAGAACTTCAGATTATGTTATCTAGATGAACTACTAGCATGCCTGCAAAGTTTAGTGCTGGCAGAGATCTGCAGTGGTGCTGACAATGCTTTACAAAATTAATTTGCTACTGCTCTCAAAAACTATTTGTTGTAAATGACCTTTACTGCTGAAGATGAAGACAAAGAAAGGACAGGAGGTAAAAATGTGGAAATCAAAACTAAGGTCAAATAAAACCTGCTGAGCATCACACTTTCAAGTCTGCAATAGGCTTTGTAGAGATCAGTATAGAACCACATGAATCTATATATGGGATTAGATGGGCATGATAATTGTTCTAGCATTAGACCTGGAAATTTGTTAAAAGCAGATGCTCAAGCAGATTTACATGTAATGAAAGTTCGATGTAAAAAATTCATCATCTCTCTACAGTCTTTCTATTTAAACTTAAATATATATGATATTACCAGAGATATTGAAATTTTCCCTTTTACCTACAAGGTTAGGTACCTAATAACCTATAAGGTCATTTTCAGTCACAGTTCACTGGAGTTAATTTTAAAGCATAATATTGAAGTCAAGGTGTCTTCACAATTAACTAGGCATTAAATACAAATGTAGTCTGACATATATTGAGTTGAATATGCACAAATAAACCCTTGAAGGCAAATGAGAACAGGCTTAATAAACATTAAAAACAAAGTGTCTGTGAAAGTGCATACTCAGCAATGTGCATTATTACATCTCAGTTGCTATTGGAGAGCAACAAAAATTGCACCAAGTTTGTGTCACTGTGAAGGAGATTCAGTTAGAAGTTATTTTTTTGAATTGATGCCAACATTTAAGGAATTTTAGCAAATTATTTATCTATGGGCATAGTTTACAGCAAGTTGTGGTATAGTAATTTATCTTCAGGAACATGCAGGAAAACAGTTTCAGACAATAGTTGGATATTTTCTGGAAAAAAAAAGAGCACTGTATAGTCATCCTTCAAGTTACCATATTTTTTTCAGATCCTCACCAAGAATAAGATGACACAGGTTAACTGCTCCCTGTGGCTAAAGTAACTTAAACCTAAAGTCCACTATATATGTATTTAACTTTGTAAGAAGTAATTTTCCCACTGTATTTGTTTCCTTTATTACCATTACTGAGCAGAAGTGTCAACAGACTCTAGAATCACTAAAGAAGGGGAGAAACCCCAAGAAAACAGTTTTCTACATCCATCTAATTACCTACATATTGTGCATAAGTTTTAATGCAACTGTATTATAAAAGAAATTAAACTGAAATCATCAAATTTTACAAGGCAGGGAATTTTACTTTGATTATTTGGTCAGTTATCGCTCTAGTTTTTGCTATTTACTCTCACATTTTAGTGACTGGATAAAATGCTATTAGTAAGATATACAGAATCTCCCTCATCTGTTTAATCTAATTCCTTATTTCCTGCCTCTCAGAAGAAAAGAAAGAATTTCCTGATCATTAAATTTCATCCATTTTCTATTTATCCTCTGACATCTGACTTAAAGGGCAATACAGAAAACGGTGCTTTAACTGTATATATATGTATATATATCTCTTAAGAGACCTTCAGTTTGTCCAAAGCACATTTAATTCAATAAGGAAGCTTTTTGAACTATAATAAAAACAAAACTGGCTGGAAAGAGGGTTTTCTTGTCGTTCTTGTCTGGGTTTTTTTTTGTTTGGTTTTTTTTGGGGTTGTTTTGTTTGCTTGTTTTGTCTCCAGAAAAACTTTGTTACAAATCCAGTAATCTTTCTTTGAAATGTTTCACTTTTCTTTTGATAGTTCTGAAAACAGACTTAGCTTGGGGAGTGAAATTCTGGGTCTAATTTAATTATGTTGTGAATTTGTGTGAAAGTTTGCTAGGGTATGAAATGAAACTGTTTTTAAAGCAGTCTCAACAGGGGAAGCATGAAAGAATGATGAACATCAGAAATGAGGTTGCTGTGAGGTTTGTAAACTGACTGCAAGAAAACTTTTATACATTATTTTCTTTCTACTGCAAAAACATCATACATGCCTCTACTTAGCACATGAAAGAAAGAAGGGAAAAAAAATGAACTTAGGCTAGAGGATTCAAAGAGAAACAATACTGTAGCTCCGACCACTTGTTTTGTACCCTAGTCTGAAACAGAGGCTGCTTGAAGACTAATGACTGCTGCAAGCTTGAAACCTCTGGGTATCTTTACTTTTTCCAGTGTTTCCACAGGGTAGATTCCACTCCATAGTACTTCTAAATAAGGGCTACGCTTGAACATACAACTATGCATTAAGCAAGGAGTGATACAATAACATCTCATGCGTTGTACACATCCTGAAATATCTGTTTTAGCTGAATCCTAACAGTTTCAGCTGCAAATGCATCACTTGAAACAAAAAACAGTAAGCAAGTATGAATACTGCTAACCTGAGGTATTTTCTAGGTCATATATGTACTCACTGAATTTGTTTCCTAGGTTAAAAATTTCTATACACCTTTTTATTTCCAAAACACAATAGCAGGCAGATAAGCTAAACATAAGAAAATGCCTTTCAGCTGTAATTTGAATTCTACTGTACCCATAATTCAGGACACCTTACCCTATCAAGGTAATAGTAACAATTTCATAATGACCGAGGGCTTGAATTAGTACTGTTGTAACAGTTTTGTAATGGAGGAATTTGATAGAGAGTGAAATATTTGCTCTCACAGTCTCTTCTGGTGAGAAACATAAATGAAAAAACAGGAAAGAACCACAGTCATTCACAGATCAATGGATCACTTCTACCATTACTTCCACTGAAAATGTTTATCATACTTAACTGTACGTTTCCAAAACAATTCTTAAATTTTAAAAATGGGAAAATCACCAGAGTGGTTAAACACAGGAAACATGCTGTTTTTGATTCAGAATTATCACAGATAAGAGTACTCTATCTCACTTTTCGAGATAGATGGCTTTAGACACTGCATCGAGGAATTAAAATATTATATGGATGACATTGGTGACAATAGCAGGAATAATCTTTCCACTCTGACCCAAAAAGAGAATCAGAAAATTATTTACTGTTTCTGAAAAAGCACAATAGAACACTGCAAAGTCATACAAGAGTCAAGAGTCATTTTAAGCTGAATTGAAACAGGACTTCCAAATCTCAGTTTTCATTCAAGGTGGAAATTTAATCTGTATCTCTTCTAGTTTTAAGAACTTTGAAAATATAAGAGAGATTGCAATTCATAATAATACATTGCTCTACCTGTAAATATCCAGGGATATTTAGCTATAATGCTCCATACATTTCTGTGGTCCTGTAACTGACCTCTGGTTGACATCTAAATATCAGAATGAACTGATCACTTTTAATAGAAACACATTAGCATGACTGGTGGAGGTATCAGCATACAATAAGATAAAGAATTTAAAGGGTAGTGTGAAATATAAATAAGACTACAGTTTTTCCCCCAAATCCAGAAATTACAGCTAGTAAATTCTAGTTTGGCCCAAATACATGACCTTTGAAATGCACAAATCAAGAAGCAAATCTGTACTTCGTGTGTACTTCTTGTACTGTCTTTCACTTCTTCCAGTTTCTTCCACTCAGATTCTACATCAAGATTTCTTCTAAAATGCAATTATCATTATATGAAACCACTACAACATAGGTTAAAAATGGCAAAGGCATAAAATAAGTACAATTATGTATTTTAAGAATACAAAATTAAAATACAAATTAAAAGGTTTAAGGTGTCAGGTGAGAAAATCTATATTAGGATGCACTGTATAAAAATATATAGATCTGCTGCGATATATAACAATATCTAGTTGACCACAGGTATGATTAAAATAACATAGTTTGTATGTAGAAATATAGTAATAGGCTTTGCTAGAACAAATAAGAAATAAAGCACTTTTCATCAAGAATCATTGTTGAAATACAACAGAGCTTAATTTCATGTATCAGCACTTTTTCCAACAATATAAATGTTATTGAGATTATAATATTGCCTTCTCACCTTTTTTTTTTCCTCAGAGAAGACTCTACTGGCAATTGTGAATGTATTTTGTAAGAAATATAATTTGATTTGCTAGTGTGCAAGGTCAACTAAACTGATGTCTTGCATCATATAAGTCTAGCAGTTTTTGGGGGGAACATTATGTAGCTGCTTATTAAAAACAATAAAGTCTGTTTTCATTTTTCAAAAAAAATTACTATTTAGAGAAATGGCAGAAAGAAAGAAAAACATTTTTATATATGATAGACATGTACTAACTTGTGAAAGATAATTTGAGTAGTCAGCAAATCCCTACTGGCACAAACGTGAGGAGACACTGGCCAGAAAAATCTGTCTGGTTTTCAGAATGTGTAACACTTCTCTTAGAGAAATAAAAGGATCTCTCACCAAAATCTTAGCTGTCACATTACCATTAAATCAGTGCCTGCTAGCAAGCATGTTAAAAGGTTGTTAAAGGTTTTCATTGTAAATACTATTTTTCTGAGAGCTTAAACAACACTAGCAGAAAAGGGCTCTGGGCTAAAGTGTGTTGTATTGCATATCTCTTAGACAGTCTGTCTTCAGGCACCTATTTTTTAATTCCTTTACTGAGATAGGTCCTAATCTTGAAAAGCAAAGCTTAAATGAAAGCAGTGGGACAGAATCCTTAAGAATGCTTAAGCACTGGGCACACAAGGTGCAACTTGCAATCTTATCCTCCTTGCTGGGATCTCAGTCAGAACTTGGTTTCTTAAAATCCCTTTAAATTGAGTTGATTCAAGACAACTACATTTTTAAGACATTTTATTTGGATTAATAGCTGATTTCATATATTTCCGTGAGAAAACTCTTTATGAGTATTCCCACATAGGCATTTCTCCATCTTTCTATTGTAAAAGAACCAGATGTGCCACTGATAAACTCATCTAACTGAATTATTGCCGTTCTCCCCAAGAATAGCTACAGAAGAGCCACCATACAGGTACTTAGTCACAAGAAGTCACAAAATTTGAGAGAAAAATGCACCAATTAAAAAAACGTTAATGGAGTGACATCCAAAAAGATGATGTATGGAAACAAGAGGAGCAAATACTGAGTATCTTTTGAAAATAAGAGATAGCATTATTGCCTGAAAAAATACAAATTAACATGTCAAATTAAAAAGGAAAAGCCTCTCATTACCTACGCCATGATACCAGAAAGGTAGGAGTAAGCCTAAGCTACACTTCCTTTGTGCCACTAAATAAGTACTAGTACAAATCACATAGAGTATGCCCCCAAAGTATGCATGAAACACAATAAATTTCATTGTTCCTAAAGACTGGCATTTTTTCAACAAGAAATTTAAATGCCATTAAGTTTTTCATTACAATTTTTTGCCACTTCTAGAGACATTCAGAAACAGAATTCATCCTTCACAAGAAATAGGAAAATAGTATTTGACAGAAATAGTTAAATAGTGTTCCATCTACTCAGCAAAAAAAGATTTAAACATTGACCAACTCTATATATTAACAATCTCATATCTACAAGAATTTTGGGTCAACATCTCCCTTTCATTTCAACCATAGCTGTTGGAGTTCAGTGTCTCTGCAAACAGGGTCATAAGTCCCTAATAGTAACTGGAGGCAAATACTTTGGATCATTATTTATTTAAAAAAAAAAAAAAAAAAAAAAAGAAAAGATTTCTAATGGCGTGTTGTGGAATAATGACAAGGTAGACAGGACTGTTCTTAACTAAGCCTATAAGAAAGAACTAGTAGAAGACTTCCATGGAGCCCAAGATCAGATCTAAACAGAAAAGAGCTTCATGACAATGAAACTTTGTAGGCATACAACGAGCAAAAGTAGTATTGAGAATGTGCTTCTCTGGTTTACTTGAGGAAACCAAGCCTTCAACATGTTAACTTAAACATTACGTATCTGAGCATAACTAGATCTGATTTTGATCTATTTCAAGTTTAATGCTGCAGTCTCCTATACAGAAGCAAGATGAAGCTGGATGAATGAATTTTGCTTGAGAAAGGGAGAAAGATACTTTAACAATGGAAAGACAGAAAAAATTGTAACAAAAAAAGGGCAAAAATTTCATTAACATTTCACAAGTGGCAACTGCTGAGTTCAATAAGAAACAATGGTTGCAGTGACTGTGCTGGTCTACTTTAATTAAAAATATTGTCTTCCTTACTAATAAAACAATTGAAAAAAAAAAAGAATTTTACAAAAGAAAGTAGGCAAATTCAGTATGTAGTGTACAAAATCATTTGTTTTATAATTTTATTTTTCTGAAGTAATCAAAGAACTTTTCTAAAATCTAGGGTGGTTTCAAATAGTTTATGATTTTCTCTCTCACAGGGGCATCTGTTTAATAACTATTAAAATCTGTTTTATTTCATTTTATCCACTACTCTATTCCAAAAATTTAATTTTAATGTGAAAATGTAAATAGGAATACCTAACATACATGTAATCTGTAAAGTTCAACAGGAAGGGAAACAATAAAGAGGTGTAGAGGTTAAGTAATATGCCCAAGGTCAAATATATCAGCAGAAGAAAAGTCAGAAGTTCATAGATTTGCTGAATTCTTATTAATTAGCATTACATTGACACATTTTGTAAAACTACAGGTTAAGATTGCTTGCTGTGTAATAATGTATCCTAATAACTCTCAGTGGGAACATCCACTTGAAGGAGAAAGGAAGTGATGAGAATGTGAATAGTAACAAATCATTAGAACGATAGTATTCACTCAAGAGTTGTAAGATAATTCGCAAATGAAACGGCTTATTGACTACTTGAGTATAAAGGTACTGAGATCTGGAAGATGTAAATTGCAGAGCAAATAAATTTGAATGAAAAGTTAAATAGCAGATATAAAAAAAGACAGCCTGTCTTTTGACAGATTTTAATATACTGAAGTCCATATTGGTCAAGTTAGCATAAACTATAATACAAAACTCAAGAGTGGACTTTTGCAAAGACCGTTTCTAGGGTCTGTGCTGTTCAACATTCATAAATGATCTGGGAGAAGGGGATGAGAGTTGTTGAGAAATGTTCCTGATCAGAGTTATTTGGGTTAGCCAGGACAAGGACAGACGGTGTAGAATTTCAGAAATTCTGTGCTCACAAGCCTGAGTGACAGTAAAATACAATGGCAAAATAAATGTAAATAAATGTAAATAAATGTAAACTGATGTACAAGGGTGAGGGAAGGTGGGAAATTTAAGTGAGCTTGGAGTTGACAGTCACTGTGGAGAAATGAGCCCATAGCTGAATAACTGTTCAATATCAGTATTCTTTAAGAAACTAAGAAGGAAAAGCTGAGTCATTTTGAAATAGTATAAATCTAAGAACTTCTCACACTTTGAAAGTCATATGTAGCACGCAAAACCCAAAACAGGGCAACAAAGTAGGATACTTCTCTTGAAAAGATCTCCAAACAAGGTTATAGATGAGGCTCACCAATCACTGGTGGAGTACAGGGAAAGGACTGTTTACAGCTTCAGTAAATCCAGTGGAATGTAGATTCAAATTAAGATAGAAGAAATCACATTCAGAACAAAAAAAGTGTAGTTCTTGACACACAAAATGAACAGGGTAGTAGACCTGTGCAACTTGTTACAAAAGTATCTATTCTAACATTTAAATAGGTTTATGGGAATAAATTAATGGAATAAAACCCAAAAAAATCTTAATCTTTAGAAACTACATACATCTGATGAAATTTCATCAGCTAAAAGTGCTGGAGGCTGAGGAATCTTGTTCTTGTTTTTCTCTGGATATATTTTTATAATCAGTGCCCAGAGAGAGGTTGCTGTCCAGACAATTTTTATCCTAATCTGATATGGCCATTCTTGTTTTGCTATGTTTCCCCTAGTCGTTATTTTTATGCAGCTCCCTGAAGTGGGCATGGATGCCTTTGAGGCACCTAATTGTGTTGATGTGTGATACACATAAAATACTCCATTCTCAGTTTTGGATTAGTCTTGTAGGAGTAGAAAGGAAGAACAATCATAAAATGCAAGTGCTACTGCACTTTACTTGAAATGCTAGTATCTTATAAATGAATCACTAGAAAACTGCAAACATGGAATCTCTCTGAAAAGTTAACAAGTCTTCCAATGTGAATTGCCCTTTGCCATTGAAGAATATCTTTTGGCAACAATTGGAATACCAATGAGATTAAACATAGTTCCTCTAAAGCTTTTCAAATGAAAAAACATGGCTTTATCATAGCATTGAGTAGTAACACTTCATTTAATATGCACATTAATTATTGCTGAATTATAATGGAGTGCCTAAAAAGATGTATAATGTTCACATTAATACTAAATGAATTCATTATGATCAGTGTAATTACAATGAATACTAACTAAATTAATGGCAGCTAGACATGCTAGAAAAAGTGTTACCCATTGACTTGACATGTCCCAAACAGAATATATTTTGTTAATGCATTTGTAAGAGTAGTGTGAATAGTTTGAATAGTAGTGTGAAGCAGAGTGTTTAGCAGAGGTTTTTTAGTATCATTGAACAACAAATGGTTTTACTTTATGTTGGGTTTATATATATATGCAACATGAAAGCATTATCTCAATTAAATAAAAATAAAGCTTCAAGTCAGTCTGTAAAATAGGCAGTCAGGGAACAGACTAAATATGCTGCTGTGCCCCAGATTTTCACTTCAGTATTCATTCTGGTGTGCACTCTACAGATCAACCATGTTCCAGGCAAAGCCTGATGTCAGGTGGTATGTTTAGCATGCTTCTGCATTTATATTTCTTGACCTGTTGGCCTAAGCCTTACATAAACTATTCTTGCCGATGGCAAAAGAAATCTGGCTTGGGGATTGTATCTGTAGCCACATGCCAGATGTCTCCCGGGCTCTTACAGAGCATTAATTGTGCACCAGTTTTCAAGGAAGAACACAGTTTTATCCATGAGATAAATTTTTAGCAGATTCAGAAAAATAAAATGTGAAGCCTAATTCAACAGGAGAAACAAAAAGAATTACTTACAATGCTCTTTTCAATCAATGAAATGCAATTTTGCTGCCATCTGTGAAAGTAAACAAAGCAAAAGAAATAAAATTTCACATAAGTCACAGAATTATAGAAATTTTATGTACAAGTTAACAGAGTATAATTAGATGTTATATTACTAATAGGCAACTAAAATACTATTACACTTATTCTTCCTCTACTTTGATTCAATACTCTGATTCAAAGGCAACATCATCAACTGGATTCCTTCTTTTGCATTCACACATCTAACACAGCATAAACTGTAAAAAACATTCATTGCTTTGTCCAAAAAGAAAAAATCAGTGGATTAGTAGGGCAAACAAGGATTGAAAATGCTTCCAAACCCTTGACAAAGCATCAAAACACAGCTTGATTCTTTGTTCACACAATAGAAGATACAAAGAAAAAAGTATCATCCTTTAACTTTTCTTGTACTGTATTTCAGAGGAAGATGAACTGTAGCCTTCCGGCAATCGCTAATGCAGTGTTTGTATTCTGTGTTGAGATTATCCACTTGGGTGCTGCACTGAAGCTGCCTGGGCTATTTTGACACTGCATCCAGATGCTCCAATTTTGCTTCAGTGACTCAGAGCAGAGCCAAAATGCCTCAAAGCAATGTTCAAAGGGTTAGGTCCTGATGAACAATTAAAGTACTCAGAAGAAGTGTTTCTGAACATCTCTGACTGAAGTGACTTAAGTGGCCCTAGTGTGACATCCAGGCAGGGAATATGTAATAGAAAGATTCACTTCTATGCTTCCGGTGAATGTGGATTTTGCCCCATTTTTATAGGAAAAATAAAAACAAAGTCCAAGGACAAAAGAAAAATACTCCATTATTTTAACTGCAGTTCTACAAAGACTGAACAGCTGACTGCTTTATATAAACCACTTTAAAAAGTCTAGTTAGAAATATTTTATTAAAGTTGCACCTTGTTTGAGACCTAAATAATTTACTGGTTGAGCAAGACTTTTTTTTTAAAACTTTTTTTTTTCTTTCCTTTTTTTTTTTAAATATTTAAATGAATGGACATCCTGTAGAGTCTAAGCATAGTTTCACACAAAGTAAATATCTATGTACTTCAGTAACCAATAATAGAAAACTTATCTAACTCAAGCACTAAGTGTTATTATTTCTTCTGTTAAATATTTATGGGGTTGGAAAATTATTTTGAAAAGTGCTCTTCATTTAATTGGAGATTAACTTCATCCACTAAATACTACAAAAACAGAGAAATACATAAGGCTCCATCACAGGCTTGACTCAGCAAGAGAGGCCCTGAAGCAAAAAAGTAGAGGCACCTGATCATCTAACGCTTAGACAAATAATACATTTTATAAAACTTTCTTACTAATTAAGAACAAAGACTTTTAATTTTATATGTGCTGAATATAAATTTATTGTGAAGAAAGCATGCTTTAAGCTATTTCATTTATGATTTCATATTTTTCATTCTTAAGATTTTGCTTGGTATGGAGAAAAATAAGCCAGGAAAGGTTCCCATGTTTGCAAGAGTTTCAGTTTGGGATTTCTTTAGGTTAGGTTTTTTTTAAAGTTCAATTTTAGTCTTCTGATACACGATGAAGTAAGAAAACAATTTCAGGTGGCAAGTGTCAGTGAAGAAGGTTTTACCTGAACATGTGCGTGATTTAAGCTGGACGAGACATATTTGATACAGAATACCTACTGTGTAGCAGGTGGGAGTTAACTGTGGAAAATCTTGAGAGACACATGCTGAGATAACTGAGGGATGTCCCAGGTTTGTCTGCTCTGCTAATTTCATGGTCAAGTTACAGGTTTCATCAAACCCTGCATGCAGTGCAGAAGTTGTCCATGTACTAAAACTTCATACTTGCGTTTGCTCTGTATGAGCGGATAATCACTTTAAAGATTTATATCTTGGATGCTTGTTTGTATACCACTAAATTTATTTTTTCTTGTTTTGTTAAACCCATAAAGTACGAGAAGATTCTTAGATACAAAATAGAACATGTATAAGAATTACTACTAAAATAATGTATCACAGTTTTTTAATATGCCACTTAAATCTAAGAATGTGGGAGTGGGAAGAAAGAAATAAAGACCGATTATTTGCATTTTATGATTGTTTTGACCTCTGTAGTTCAGAAAACATTTTCAGTCTTAAAAATAAATCATTGGCTGAAATATCCTAATTTCTCAGAATGGAAACTAGTTTTAGTTTTATGGACTAAGAAGGTCCAGCATTATCGATAAAGACAGAGGATTGGTGAAAAATAGAATTTAGTATGTTTTATTAGCAATAGGTTTTGTTTGAACAATGAACTATAAGAATCCAATGCATTAATCCTTTTGCAAAAAGGTCAACAAATAAAAAAAACCCAGTTAGTAAATAAACCTAACTCTTCCAGAAGCCATGTTGATTTCTTTGGACGTTCTGATCAGAAGCCTTCTAGAAAAATGCATTATTTTGGGAGAACTGACACATATGAACAACTCTGGGTTCAAGTATGTTTTCTATCAGCATTTAATAAAAAAGCTCCAGCAACAATCAAATCTATCAGATATTTCAAAGCAGTCTTCTGATTTAAAGTGAGAACATCAGGGTTACCTAAATATCTGCTATGGTATAACTGCCTTTCATAGCAGATCCAGATTTCTAGGACACTTAATGTGTATAGATTATTCCCTTCCCCCATGAAATGCACAGTGGATCTCTTTGAATATGTGCAATCAGAAAAGGAAAGAATTTCTTCATTTTCCTGGAAAAACTTCAGAAAGGGAGAGCTGAAGAAAACTAGTCATGAAGACTTAAGAAGCTTGACTTGATTGTTTGGATTGTGCCTTGATCTTCCTAGTGTATATCTCTTGTTATGTTCTTGACCACTCATTCACTGATATAAAGTAAAACGTAACTTCGGCAACCCAAATTAAAACCAAGCTCTCTTTCTATTTAGGGAATGGCACATTACCATTCTTCTCCTTTACTACAACTGTACATGAAGGGAAAATCATCCACTAAATTAGGATTGTACTTTATTTTGGCTTTTTCTTAAATTCTTTGGCAACGTAAGAGATTGAGAAAAATGATTCAGATTTCATAAATAGGCAGTGCTGGTTTTGTGTTGATCTTTGTGTCTGAATTGAAATAAACATTCATGTAGCTAGGAAGTTCTACTACACTTTCTTAATATAAGCACACTAGTTCGGTTCAGTACAGGTTCTCTAATTAAAAAGTGTTAAGAAACACACAATTACATGCAGCAGGGATTTACGCATTACTAGTTTTTCAGTTAGATGCCTTAACAAAAGGGACTGTGAAAAAAGTCAGTCATCTCTCTCCCCTACTCCCTCCCCCCAATTTAAATAAAAGTATGCATTTACTGAGTAAATACAACCATACTTTGATTTCATTTGGAACTGAAAGAAATATTCAAGAAATATTTAGGAACAAAAAGAACGGAGAAGAATTATCCTTCAACATTCCCAAAAGTTGCATTTTTATGCAATCATTAATCTGTACACTTGCCAGAGACATAGGCAACTCTGCAGAAGTTATTTAAACACAAAACTAAAGAACTGGAAATGAAAGATTAGGTTTACTCACTCTTTGTAAATCATTCATGGAAGTAAAGAGAATCCCCCCTCTCTTCACTTATTCAATAGCTCTGTGGTTAGGGCCTCATCTGATATACAATGTGGGACAATCAGGTTCAAGACCTTGTCTGCGCATTCTTGAACCCACATTTTCACTTTCCCAAAAGAGATCTTAAACCAGTGAGAAATCTATAATTGGCTTCTCTCAATCCCCATGGAAAAACCTGTTCTGCATGGATTATTTAAATACTGAGTCAAAGAGAGAGAATGACTCTTTGGTCTGGTGGTTAAAGAATTCACTTGGGAGGCACACAGCTAGGTCAAAGTAGCAGTTCAAATAGCTCAGGTGAGAACATACCACTTCAGAATATCCATTGGCTTGGTGCTTCCCCTGGAAAGTAGAAAATAAAGGTTTATATCTCAGTCAGGGGGAAGGAGTTAAAACCTAGTCTCCTATATATAAGAGTTACTGCATTAAAAAACATATGGATCTTGAGCTTTGCGGGGGTAGGGGTGAGTGGGTGGAGAGGGGAAGACGAAGAAGAGAAACAGTTGCTATTTCTTTGCTGCTAGTTTTGTGAATCTGTTCAAAACGAAAAAGAATAAAGCCATTACAAATTCAGTCTGAATTTTGACAACACTTACATTGACTGCTTTTTTAATTTTTAGCCATCAGTTTATTTGCTAGAAACATATTCATATATTTAACTCAAAAACACATTTTCCTCCAAGTAGGCTAAGATTAGACTCACAATTTAAGACTGGATTAAAATTTTTTGCATGTATGAAGCTGCCCTATATATAGTGTATATATAAACAATAATCCTTGTGGAGCTAAGATTGATTGCCTTTTAAGAACTATTTTATGAACCAAACTGTTAGACTCTGGGAAGTGAGAGGGATATATTACAGTAGAAGCTCTATTATGTTAATATTTCAAATTGTACAGGGTACAGTAATACTTTTTAGCATATGAGAAAGGAATGATCTTGCTTTTTTCTTCTCTTTTTTTGGACATAAAATAACACAAATAATTCAGTATAGTTCTTCTGGAACTATTATCTTTCAATTTCCTGTATGATAGTTGTGAGTCTCCTATTGTATAGTGTTTGTGCAGTATTTTATATTTCATTTATCATACAGTATCTCCAAACACATTTGAGTCTGTTTTAGGAGAAAACAAAACATTACATAGAATAACAGAAAAATAAACCTGAATTCCTGATTACTTGCCATCAGCACTGACTGGAGAATTCATTTCCTTTCCTGACGTTAGATACAGAATTTAGTTGTTGTTTAAATTTGAATAAAGCATAATTAACTGATAGTACTTATTCTTAGTTTTCATTCATTGTCAATATGTCTCTCCTAAAACCTTCATGTTTTTCTGACAGCATTCAGAAGCTCCAGGGATATCAATGACAAGTTAACTGGATGTAAATCTTCCAACAGAAAGTAGGTTTCAAGAGCAAAATGCTGGTGAAATGCTAAGCTAGAAATAAAGCACAGCTTTGGATAAAGAAACATTTTCAGCTTAATAAAATTACTTCAATAATTTAATTTGCTCAATATATAAATGTTATATATTCAGAAGTATTCATTCTTAGGCCACTGCTATACAATATTATTGCCTGCTGCTCTGCATCTCTACAAAGCACACAAAGTCACTATTTAGTTCTTAACAAGATTGTAAGAATATGCTGCTGCTTCATACAGGATTTTTTTTTTCACAATATGGGTACATGCAAAAATAATATAATCTTTTCAAATTTGCCCGCTAATAACAAGGGTAAATTATATTTTTTTCAAACTAGCTTTTTGCCAATGAACATGCTCATTTGCATAAATTTTGCTCCTCACGGGAAGTCTAACTTTTTATGATTCCCATGTTAAGCTCTCCCCCCAGCATTCCCAAAAAAGGAATTTAGCTTTTCCAGCTAAAGAAGTTAATGCATTTTTCAATTAAAATTTCTTGGGGGAGGGGGAAGAAAGTTTTAGTGCTGGAAGTTCCTAGTTTTCAACCAAATCAAATAAAAATAAAATCATCTTCAATATAAATTTGCTTTATGAGAATATTTCAGATATATAATGGAAAATGAAGAATTCTTGATAAATGGTGTATGCTAATAAAATTTATGTTGTTTTTATCTCAGATATAGTCATGGGATAACTATTCAATGAAAAACAGTGGGTATTATGGGAAAGTTCATCCTCTTATGACTGACAGATGAAGAAGGTGTCAGTATCAATAATAGTGGAAATTGTTATTTGGATTTTACTGGCTATTGTACCAGGCCACTGATAAACATACAGTGGTCTAGAGGTGCTTTCACATAAACAATAACATCACAGTGTTTAGAATTTTGCTGTTTAACTATATAACAAATATATCACAAAAGAAAAATATTGCCAAATGGGCTCCAAATATGTGTTTAATATATTATGGATTAAATTGTAGAGAAAAAATAAAATATTAAAAAACAACAAAAACAAACAAACAAAAAAAACCCCACAACAAAAAAAGTATCTCAGTATGTTATTCAGATATGCTCATAGAATGAAAACACCTTAATTCATTCAATAGATAAGCAAACCAGAAAAAGATTCAGGCTTTATTAATTACTTTCATTAAAAAAAAAAATAAGTTCAGAACTGTATTAGTTACATTTACAGATGTAATTTTCCAAAAGCACTGTATGATTTTCCTACCTGCTCACTACTGAACGACAATTCACCTTAACTTACTTTAATTGCAGCATCACTGAGAAGAAAGTATTAATGGTAAACTCAAAACAAAGCAATGAAGCTTCCATTATAGAAAAGGAAGTTTATCACTGAATCCTTTATGGTCAGGATTGGGTACAAGATTTTACCAGAACTAAAAGAACCACACACCAACAAAAATCACTTCAACAACACTTACACAGACTGTTTATAGCAGATACTGTATAGCTTTTGTTGTTTTTAAACTTTGAAATAGAAAAGGAGAAAGTAAAAATTTATGGCTGAGTATAACAATATGCAGACTTCTTTTGTATAGAAATTAGTTCAGAAATCATACAGCAATCCTTCGTGACTAAAAAATAATTAGATAAGAAACCAATTAAGAAGTCAAAGCTAATATAATTAGTTTTGTGGTACATTACACCATACTCTTATACAAAATTTTTCACTAATTTATACATATAAAAGAATTACTAAATTGTTCTTGGGTTATTGGTCTCTTAATCTTGCATATTAATTCAGATAATGTACCACAACAATTAGCTACTATTCAATTATTCTTATTTATGTAATATAACCTCAAATTTTGTTACTTTTGTTGCTGAGAAAGAGGAAGAAGCCACTGTATTTCTGTTGTCATCTCATTTCCAGTCCTCATGAGGCTCTTTTTTCTTATCAAAGTGAAAATCTTTCACAATCATTAATGCCAGTTTTTATTTCTTTAATTAGGTGTTTCTATCAGGACCTTTTCAGTGAACTCTTCACAATTTAATAAACTTCTGCTTCACTACTCTAGCTGATTGTTTCGGAGTTTATGCCAAACACATTCCTGATCTGCAAAAAAGCCGCTTTCAAGGTCTTTCATACCCTCCATAATCCCCTAGTAATTACAAAGGCTCTATTTGCAACAATAAGCAAGTCTGAGAGGAGTTCTATAACCCTGCATCACACATCAAATTTTACTTGGACATTTCAGTTAAATGTGCTTCCCTTGAGCCCCAAACTTGCATACAAAATCTGTGAGATGCCAAAACACAAGAACTGAAAGGTTATGATGAAGGTAACTATGTCTATACAAAACACTGAAAAAAATGAAACACAAAACACAGCTCGGATAAAGGCTTTAGTTGGGGAGCAGTTAAGTCCTCATTAGAAAAGCAAAGTTGACAGAGCTTAGAAGCACTTATTTTATAGCTGATAACCATTAATCATCTTTACAGATCTTTTTCTCCCCTAGGATTTTAAGAGTGCTTTTTGAATGTTCCTCTGTAATTACTCATACTTTTACTTTTTTTGTTTGCTTGTTTAATATTTTTTTTTTTTTTAATTTTTTACTTTTTAGGGAAAAATGTCTCTCTATGTGAAAGAAAAGACCTTGCCAGATTTTTTACTTAGTTGCAACCATTGCTTTCAGGTATATGACCCATGACCTATCACAAGTTACCTTTCCAAATACTGTATATATATAAAGGAGAAAGGTGCAATACCTATCTACACAAATACAGAATCCTCTTTGTTCTCTTGTCTTTTTCCTTCTTTGAACCTCCTCTATCTATTGCTTGTTGACCAAGAGCATACTTGTGGGGGTTTTTTTTCACCAAGTTCCATCTCTAACTCAAACCAAAAATTATAAGGGTCCAGAACAAAGTAAATCACTTCTATATTCCTGATCTTACACTGGTCTAAAAAGCTTCAGAAAAATCCCAAACTGCTTTATGCAGTTTGCTGCCAATACAGCTGGCCTAAATTATGTTAAATAATGTCGGAGGATGACAATACTCTAGAATAAAAATGAACCCTACTTTTGAAAGGACATCTATAATGTTAAGATCAATTTTGTTTAAAAGGTTGTGATATTAATTTCCAATATATAAGATGCCTTCTGTTAACTGTTAACTTAAGTTTTCCAACTTATTATGTGCTGTGTTTTTCACTCAGTAGGGGAACACTCCCTAAAAAGAACTGGGAAAGCCAATACCTGTTAGCAAAAATGAGACTAGGGAACTGTGCAAATGATTTTCCACAATACTTCATCAGTGAGTGACATCTGAAAGAAAATCAAATGAACATTTTTTATCTCATTTCTTTTGCTGACATGTTAAACTTTAACATAGATACTAAACACAGAAACAAGGAGGAAAAAAGACATACCACTAATGTGTTCATCACCTTTTGCTTAATAACAAAGTTCTTTGAACAATCATCAACTGTATGGAAATTTCACCTTTACATTTCAGCTTTCCCTGAAGGCTATTTAACCCCTATTTCCCAGGAACTCTCTTATCTATATTACTATAGGCAGTTTGCTGATATTTCTGTCTCTCCTGATGAAACTTTTTACTCCTTTCAATAACTATTCATATACTCATTGAGCCAGAGACACTAAAAATTATTCTATTCCCTGTTTGTTGAAGCAATTTACATGGGAAACCCAAGTTCTAATTACTGTGCTAATGAATATTTACATATTGCATAGAAAGTGGAAATACACTAACAAAGGAAATGTCTGAAGGTGTTACAATTAAGGTACTCGCAGGAAAGAAGAGGAGATGCAGGTTCAAGTGAGATTTGCCTTCCCCTTCAACACATGAGCTGATTATTTTAATAGCTTTTCCATTGAATGAAATAGGCCTGATTCACTTCTGTGATGCAGTTCATAAATTAATTCTGGATTTAACCATTTGTTATTTTCATTAGTGCACTGGGCCATCACAAACCATATGAAGTTCAACAAGGGCAAGTGCTGGATTCTGCACCTGGGATGAGGCAACCCCAGATGTTCATACAGAATGAGATGCTGGAAAGCAGTGCCATGGAAAGGGACCTGGGGGTCTTGGTCGATGGCAAGCCAGGAGGGCCAACTGTGTCCTGGGGGGCATCAGGCAAAGCATTGCCAGCCGGTTGAGGGAGAGGATTGTCCCACTCTGCTCTGCACTGAGGCGGCCTCACCTTGAATATTGTGTGCGGTTTTGGGCACCACAATATAGGAAAGATATTAAGCTCTTAGAGAGTGCCCAAAGGAGGGCAACAAAGATGGTGAAGGGCCTTGAGGGGAAGCCATATGAAGAAGGGCTGAAGTCACTTGTTTTGTTCAGCCTGGAGAAGAGGAGACTGAGGGGAG
>VZRE01007258.1:176615-210531 GCA_013396775.1 Cephalopterus ornatus
AAGAGGAGAGGCAGGCACTGGTCTCTTTGTGCTGACCAGTGACAGGACCCAAGGAAATGGCCTGAAGTTGTGATAGAGGAGGTTTAGGTTGAATATTAGAAAAAGGTTCTTCACCCAGAGGGTGGCTGGGCACTGGAACAGGCTCCCAAGGGAAGAGGTCACAGCATTAAGCCTGACAGAGTTCAAGAAGTGTTTGGACAATAATCCCAGGCACATAGTGTGACTCTTGGGGATGGCCCTGTGTAGAGCCAGGAGCTGTACTCGATGAACCTTGTGGGTCCCTTCCAACTCAGCATATTCTGTGATTCTGTGATTCTGTAAATTTACTGCTTTTAAATTACCTGTAATCACATACTTTTGGTTAATACACTCAACTAGACACACCTTTCAAACTGCCACAAATGCAAATAATACAGTTTGAAAGAATTTCACTGTGTTTCTGGAAAGAATTGTAGGTAAAAGCTATAAAGAAACGTGCACATTTTAATTTGATAACCTTATGTTTGCAGATGCAACATTTGGGTTCCATCTCCACTCATGGTTACCATAAATTTATTTTAAAAAAGAAAGATATCAACAGCCACTCATGATGCTTTGTTATCACAAGTAAGCTCCTATTCTCTAGCAGCCTGGAAACCAGTGCTAAAGTGCAATGGCATAAGGCACTTTGTAAAGTGTTATTTAATAAATAAAACAAACACAACATGGGAATATATGGCTGTTTCATTAAAGTAGCCTCACCAGAATGCATTATAATAGTTTAGTAGGAATAGGACATGATCCATCAGGGATGACAATAATTAGGCTTTTATCAGAAAAAAGCAACTTCCCCTTCCTCATAAAGCATGAATGGAAAATGACAAGAGTTAGGGAGTACTCCAAATGTATAGAAACAAGGAATGAATATGACTTCCATATGAATAATTAAATGATTACCCATGGGCTGTATACATCCAATAGTGAAGGTGCATGCCTTTGCTTTCATTAGTACAAATACTAATATTTGTATTTCCAACAAATATTAGAGACCTTTTTTTTAGCCTTCTTATAATCCCTCCGCTAACAAAGTACCATTTAAAGCCTTGATAAAATTCCTAATGCCTCATGTATCCTAGTCATCGACTGCCTTAGGAATAGGTACTTCAAAGACCCAAAAGGACATCAGTAGGCCTTTGGAATTGCTGCTGTGGAGGTAGAAAGGATTAGACAATTGAACAATTTGCCTGGTCTGCCAGAAAACCCTTCTGTTGTAGGACTCTTGAAGGTGGAAGAACACCAAGTACCAATTGCCACCATGATAGTGCATCATGGGCAGTACCAAAGAAATCAAGACTCCATGATCCCCACTCATAAGACGATCTGCTAGCTGGAGAGCCATGGAGTGGTCAGCAAGGCTCTCTCATCCTTTAACAGCCCCATTTGTCCTCTGTATAAGGCTAATGGAGAATGGAGATTGACAGTGGAGTATCGTGGCTTGAATGAAATTATCCCACCTCTGTGCTGCTGTGCCAGACACATTGGAGCATCAGTATGAACTGGAGTCCAAGGATCCCCTAAAAAAATATAGGCATAATTCCTTGGAATGGTATTTTGTGCACATCCTTTAAATTTTTTCTGCATTTAAACAGATATGACTTTCTGAGAAAACATTAACTAAAGGGAAGAAAAGTGCAATTATGGGACAAAAAGGTAAGAAAAAATAGTGTGTATAGCATTGTAGCAGCTCTTCATCTGCACCATGAAGATAAAATTCTCTCCCACAGACTGGCACAGATTTCAGACTGGATATGAAACAAGATAGAATCACTAGATATTCCTTGGACACCCACTATATATTTCACGTAACTAAATCCTCTACCCATTAAAATTATATTGAAGCTTTCAGTAACTCAAATTTTATCAGGATTTTATACATATCCTATTAGTAAGAACAGAAATTATTCAATCTATTTAAAAGACTTGATTAATGAATTATACACTTTTCTATAGTACCTATAATAAGCTTTCTATCTTAGTGAAATGTCAGAAAAAGTAGGTGATGCTACATGAGATATGGGAAATTTACTGTAGTTTAATTTATACTGATACTAGAATATGGAAGTTTGTTTTGTTTTGGTTTTTTTCCTGTTCTTCTAAACTGGTAAGATGGTTGTATGCTCTCTATAGTTATTTTTATGTTTTCCCAGAAAAGCATTAACTGTCTAACATTAACATACTAAAAAGATAAAATCAATGACATTCTGGTCATTTTTATCCATACTGTCTTATTAAAATTCAGAAACTTATCTTTCACAAAAGATTAATGAATTTTAGTCTTTCCACTCAAATGCTTAAAAAGGAAAAGAAACAAACCACCCTCCTAAAATTTAAAGATATTAATTTCATCTTCAAGTAGTGTACTAAGTGGTGTCTCTTGTGGTCTAGTTACTGGTAGGAGAGAAAAAGGTCAGGTTCTTACAATTGAAACAGTAATGTATAAAACAAAAGAACTGTGTTTATACACACAACATATAAACATAATCCCTATTGAAGTTATAGTCACATTATAACTATATATAGAGACTCCTGCATTTATATGTAAAGATCTGTCTGGAAGAATTTACAAATTGCTACTTTATTTATTTCTATCACAGTGTCTGTGATGTTACTTCTAATTTTCTTTGCTCCTGTGAAGCAGCATACTGAACTCTTAAGGGAAAAGAAAACATACAAATGCTATTACAGTACACATTTCTAAGCAGCAGGAAGTCTGTAGTAAGTGTCAGAGATTGATCACAATTTTATTGCACATATAAACAGCCACTACCAGTTGTACCGTGCCAAAGGGTCGTGGTATGTATCATCCATGCTGTACGTTTAACCACCTCAGATTTTCAGAGAGGTAACAGCAAGCTTAAATTACTGAAAACAAACTGCAATTAATGAAAACTTTTTGATCCAAGTTGATCTCCAAAACCGGAATAAAAATCTAAATCATACTTCTTTCCCAAAAGTGAGAAAAAGGTGAGCTGAATATATGAAAAAATATGTGGATGGTGAAAATTTAGAGCATTTGTACAAATGTTAGATACACGCATGTGCACCCCTAACTAGATGCATAAAGAAATGCATGTATGCCATAAATTTCAGACATGCACCATAGAGTTCAAGGGCATGTTTTCAACCATAAAAATGTATGAGCAGGTTGCTAGCAAGCATTCTGTAAAAGTATTTAATTCATAGACTGCTAGAATCACATGAAAACTGTAAAATTTCAGAATTTACACTGCAATGATTGTATATAATCTGATTATTTTGTATTCAGTACAGAGATTATTACATTAATAACCACTTTAAGAATGAAAGCGTTTAATTCATATAAATGAGGTACACTTCTAAATTATTATAATAAATTCCTTAGTCTGGAGCATCACCATTTCTGAGATCAGCTAGGATTCTTGAACTAAGAAAAGGCCACTGCATGGTGCCAGGCTTTTATGAAGTAATTTCTTTGTACAGAAAAGCTTTACTGCAGAAAATAAGGAATTTAGAGTAATTATAGAATCCTATTAAGATACTGTGAATTGAAAGTATATGGATACAGCAATTCTATTACATTTTCAACAAAACAAAGTCCTTTGAGTCATAGTTTTCTTATCCCTCAACTCATCGAAATATCTATCTGCATTTGAAAGAAGTATCACATATGCACTGGCTGTTACAAACACATACTTTTGGGACTGTATCACGAATCATGTGAGAATTTGTCTTTCTTATAGAGTGGTTGTCACTGAAAATTACCTTGATGCCTATCCAGTATTCAGAACACCACTAAAAACACTTTAACTATGAAAATGCCATATAGTTATGTTTCCTCAAACATTCTCAAGGCTCTAAAGTATTTCTCAAAATATTCACTAGTGAATTCAGATAAGGATATTCATAAAAGAGTTAAACTCATAAGAAACACCACCTTCCAAAAAACATTTTTCCCTACTGTAGTAAAACAGACAACATAAATTTAATGAAACCAAATATTCAATAGACAGGTTTTAAAAATGATAGTCTTCTCTGCTTGAAGAATGTTCATAACCCCATTAATATGAATGAAAGTTAACCATGCACAGGAAGAAAAGAATGCATTTACTGTATGTATACTTGTTCTTTGGAATCTTTGAATATTTTATTTTAATAAATATATTTTAGGAAGATGTCTAGTTTATCAGAACAAAGGCTTTGGTTTCTGTTTAAAATTACTGAGGCGCAAGATAAGACCAGAAAAGTTCACCCGGCCATGTATATTTTACTGCAAACATGTCATTTTAGACATCTTTCAAAGATGTATCTGGATCTGAAAAGCAATCCTACTGAGGTATTTTTTCCAGTGCTCATTGACATATTCATGTAATGTAAAATCAATCAAAGCCAAAAAGCCCTTAAAATACAAACTCAAAACTGAACTAAAAAAAAAAAAAAAAANAAAAAAAAAAAAAAAAAAGACCTATATACTTGATTTGAAAATATGAGGTTGCTTTATTTTGTTTTTCTAGAACTTCTGTGTTAAGAAAGTTCAGCAACCAAATTTATTTTATAATTATGTAAAAAATTGAAAGTACTACAAGAGTATCAATGTACAGATATAACTCATGAACTCTTCTATTTGGATAGAGAAGTAAGTGAAGTCACTAAGAAGAGTAGCTGTAGGTAGGAGCAAGAAAGCAGTGCCAACTTGAAAATTAAAGTTCAGCTTCCTGAAAGGTGACATGGAAGAGACTTACTCTTTTATAAAGGAGTGACTTTCAAGTCCCAAAATGTCATTCATAACCTAAGAATTACAAAAGCCTCCAAGTGTTTTCAAAATTACACTCATATTTGATACCTTTAAAAATCTTACATAAATTACATAAACAACTGTTTTATCAAAACGGACATGAAAAAGTCATGCAATACTGGAAGCTGGAAGGAAGAAAGGAAGTCTAGAGGTCATCTAGCTGAACCTACCTACACAAACATACAGTTTAGGTCTGGTTGCTCAGGACACCTCATGAGCAAACACTAAACTGGGTTCTGAAGATCTCCAAGGATAAAGCCTTAACATCGTCTCTGGAAAGCCTGTTGCAGTGCTTAACCATTCTCACTGTGAAACCGTTTTCCCCTAATTTTTAGCAGAAATGTGCCTTGTTGAAAGCTTTGGTCGTTGCCTCTCATCCTTTTATGATTCAGAAGATACCCTGAGAACAGCCTGGGTTTCATCTTGTCTATATGTGGTTATTAGTTAGATGGAGCCAGCAGTAAGAGTCCCCATTTAGCATGATCGTGCTATGTAAATGAAAAGTGCGAATAAAGATAAATCTATCATTTTATTATACATGACAATTTGTTATGTTTAAAACAAGCATTCAGATATTTTTACATCCAAATCTTTCCTCTAATTGTGATACATTTTGAACACCAAGTGACCCACATCAGCATTTAAAATAATATGCAGAATTTGTAAAATACCTATGAGTTGTAATTTTTATGTTAGAGAATAAGGATGATACTTAAAGCAAATGTTAGAATTCGAAAAAAAAAACACATACCAAACTGCCAGTCAAAGCAGTTAATAACTCAGAACATTTGCAGTGGGGAAGCACCTAAAACTTTGTAGTTATCGTATCAAAGTTTATATAAATTTTTATGTTGTTACTTTCTTTTTAAACATTGCTAGCAGATCAAATCCAAGAATATTTTGGCAGCCTAAAATTACACTTTTCTGACCTTGACATTAGTATTCAACAGCACTGATGAGAGAATGACAGCTTCTCCATCCTACTGGGTGATCTTGCAAGCTTTTACCTTCATGACTATGGAATTTCTGTCAAATATGCTTTCAGCTGAATGATCACATTTTTTGAATTATGAAGTGGCTGAAAACTGTGCTAATTGGGTCCATATTTATGTCACTCAAAGATTAACTAGCCTTAATACTCTTCAAAGTTAGATACATATTCGTAATTTTACTGCATATTAGCTGTAACATATATTTGGCTTGACTGAATCATTTACAATACCTAGAGAACACACATAAAGTATTACTGGAAGTAGTTTTAATGTATTAAGATTAGAAGTACGAATAACATTCCTAAAAGTAAGGAAAAAAACAATAAAGTAAACAAAAAAAATAGCAGTGATTAGTAAAAACATCCATCAAATCTTATGTGTAGTGCTACGGAATTTAGTGGAATTAGAAATCAGAAAGAAATTACAAACTGCAAAGCAGTGTTCACTTATAGGGAATCTGGGCTCTGCACAAGAATTACAGTGTTCTTGAGTACAGTGAAGAATTATCCCTGTGACAAACTCATTTATGCCGTTTCTCCTACCCTTACTGAGTTGCATTACCAGATCTTAGAATTAAGAGAATTGAAGTTCAGTAGAGGAGCATAGAGTTGTGCCATGGATATCTTTGGTCTTTCAAAGCTCAGCAATCTACTTTGACTACCCTGAACCTGAATTATAAGTATTGCCAAATCCATAGGAACAGTAATATAACAAATTATTCTGTTACATCCGTGGATTACATGACCATTGATAACAAAATGAAGTTTCAAAAATATAAAAATGAGCAAATTATGCAAAATGCATAATTTTTGAAATTAGCTGTAAGAATCAGTAGCTCAGCCATTCTTTAGTTTGTCCCTGTAATTTAGCCAGCATTTGACACAGCCTGAAAAATTCTTAAAGACAACTGTCCTGTGTTAAACAATGGTAGCCATTTAGACAAGATATTTCAACACCTCATTCCTTTTATACCTTAAATGGAATTCCCTATTTTCCCTTCCCCTGCTTTGTGCACAGTCCTGAGTTAGGAACTGGTATAGATGACATCTGTGTCATTTATTTCTCCCTTTATCTTTACAGTTACATATGAATTCTATTACATAGCTTAAGACAGCATGATTTATTTTTCCATACTGTATCTAAAACCAAATTAATCTCTAATGTTGATAGAGACTGAAGAACCTACCATGCTCATTAAAGTGCATGAATTTGTAGAGCAAATACACACAGTTTTAGTCAATTCTGCTTAGTCAAAGCAAGATATCTTACTCCAAAACAGTGAAGTTAAAATTGCCTTTATGTTGTACTTTTGTATTTTATGTTCTTCTATGACTTTTGCTTTATCAGCGCGCTTGTAGCAAGCGTGGGTAGAGTCCTTCACAAATCTTCATTCGCGAAGCCTAGCCATGATGATGATGATGACTTTTGCTTTATACAGTAAAACAATTTCAAATTTTTTGACCAATTTTGTTTGCCTGTAGAAAGTTATTAGGACCCACACTTGTCCTGTACACACTTTAAAGTAATGGGTAATTATCTGGAAATCAATCTCTACCATCTGATGCTGCATCATATGTCTTGCATTGTATGAAGAATAAGTATGTTTTTTGGGTTTTTTTCCCCCAATTTTTTGCCATTTTTTTTCACAAGCTGTTACATGATTTTGCACACCTTTGCCGTTTAATCCCTAGAAGGTGAAGAAAAAGAGAATTTTCTTATATAAAAATATGCATCTTATTTCTGCCTGGATCAAAATAGCAGTGCTTTCTTCGTTAATTTATTAGTAGCATAATCAATCCGATGGCCAAAAAAAGAAAAAAAACAAAAAGCATACAAAAACTTTACATATTTCTGCAAAAGAAAACAAACTACTTAGAAAAATCAAATATTAAAAATTCCTGGGATGCAGGGAGATTTTCCTGCATCTAAATTTTTATCAGCATCTCAACAGCATTTCAAGGATAAAATGAGACAGGAATTTTGCTTGTGGATTTTAAAAAAAATGAAAGAATTGTGTGAGAAGGAAGAAATGAATGAGATGAAAAGTTAGATTGGCTCTTCTAGCTTATTTCTAGCACAGCAAATACAACAGTGATTCCACTTTTTCTCTTTCTTTTAAAGGCTTATCACCATTTAATAATTACATTGGGAAAAAGATCCAACAGTACCATTAGAGGTGTAATTCAAAAGTTTAGAAAGGTACTTCTGTTCACTTGCAAGTAGGAAAGCTGAACCCTTTTGGACAGAATACAGGAAAACAGCATGCAGAACAAAGATGGAAAAAGCTACTTGAAGAAGAACCACTGAGGATAGCCCAGAGGATAGTTTTGGGAACAGAAACCATCTGTGACTCCTGCAGTGTTATTCAGGGTTTTAGGGAGACATATTTAACCACTTGGGAACTAATCTCTGAAATGCTAGCGTACCTCTACTCTCCTCTTTTACAAAACTGAACAGGCCTTATTTTCCTGATTTACAGTGGGGGTAGGATCCAGATTCTATCTCCTTGGAGAACACTATGTCCAGCTTTTCAGCTGGCTAGGGACAGATTTATGGATAACTGAGAAACAGAAGATGAAAAGACTTACTAAAATCTCAGTCAAAATGTACCAGTGGATGACACTCCTTCCCCAAGATGACCAGCCTTCCCCAGTATTTCAGGAGTCACTATAACAGCATGAATGAAAATCCCTAAGACGTCTCATGATCCACTGGCCATACAAAATCCCAGCATGGAGTCTGAGCATTCTTTTTTGTAACACAGTGAAGTAGCCCACAGCTCAGAATCTATGACTCCACAGAAAGTACCTGATTGTAAAGAATAATCACAGAATGGGTAAGGCAGCAAGGGACCATAGTGGGTCATTTGGTCCAACCTGCCTGTTCAAATAGGGTCAACCTAGACCACATGGTACAAGATTGCACCCAGATGGTTCTTGAATATCTCCAGTGGGGGAGACTCCACAACTCTCCGGACAATCTGTTCCAGTGCTTGGTCACCTGCACAGTAAAGAAGTTCTTCCACATATTCAGGTGGAACTTCCCGTGCACCAGTTTCTATAATAATAATTGTTAAGTAACAGCAATCCAGGGGTTTTCAATACATAAATGCTAGATTTAGATTCCTGTAGTCCACCTAAACTATTGTTTATGAAACAACATAAGATCTTTATGTCTTGCTTTTAAAATTCATTATTAAATTCAGTATTTGAATCCCAGCATCACTAAAGCTCTAAAGGTTAACTCTGTATAGCTCACTTTAATTAATGACATGTTCTTCCTATCATAGACACATCTCTTTTTCTGTACAATCAGCAGCTTTCAGCTTTTTCTGTATTATCTCTATAAGACAGCTTGATAACTTGATAATTTGTTAATGACATAATTACTTCTTATAAATCTATCAAGTCTACTAACCTCTAATTGTTACTCTCTGCAGCTGATTTTTGAAACTGAACTCAAGAGATTATATTGATTATTGGAAAAGAGCCAGATGTTCCCATTGAAACTGAGGGTAGAAAAAGTCACTGATGAAAACCCAACTAAGTCTAATAAAATACTAGTAGATTATTTTATAGAGTCTTTTAAACAGTAAGTCTAAAATCAAATTTCCACTGAAATGTAAATAACATTCTAAAATATTTGCAGATGTGTCATAAGCCTGAAGTTAATTAGCTTTGTGCCTTTATTGTGATTTTTTCCTTTAAGCTAAACCCATAATTAAGAAGCAAACAGCAAAAATATCCACTAAAATTTTGCAAATCACTTGAAACAGGTTTGACATATCAAAATAAATTCAGTGTTAACTTGCTTATGCTTATGCAAACGAAACAGGTTACTTTTTCTTGTAGCAGCTGGCTTATATTTCTGACTTTGCTAATAGGATACAGTATCGATGTGCCTCACTCCAGTTAATGTATCATATACTACTGTGCTACATTTAGCTAAAGTCCAGACACAGTAGGATTTGACATTATGAACTACAGCTAATGATGAGATCCCTCACAATCCTTTCTCCTTTTCAGTGGTATAAATTATTCACTAGTTCAAAATCTTATTGGTAGACTTTAGAATAAAATCACATGGCAATTACTGCCACATTCAATGGTTTGCTTTAAAAACAAACAAACAAACAAACAAAACCCCAAAACAAAACAAACAACCCCCTCCACCACCAAACTGGCAGGCATTTATGAGTAGCAGCAACTTTATTTTGAAGTAAAATAACAGATGCTGACAAAGTTTCATAGTACAAAGTTGATATACTTAAATTTTGTAGCAAGATCCTTCTAGAGTGGATGCAACCAGAACTTGTGTAAACAGAAACAAATGCTGTTTCCTTTTAAGACACTCAAACCCAAAATACTGTAGTTCAAAATTAGCAGTTTTGCTAAAAGAAAGGGACACTATAAATCTTGGTTCACGGTGTAGTTTTGTCTCCATATAATGTATCTAAAAATTTCTTCACAAATATTTAAAGGAATTTGATTCCAAACAGTATTTTGGCAAGGAAAATACCACTGAGATTTCAAGTGCTTACAGAGACACTGATATATGGGTTTTTTTGGCAAACGTAAGTTTGCTATTCACACTAAGTTACTTTACGTGCACCACTGTGGGACAAAACCTAATATGGCCTAAAAAGAACTTAATATATCCTACTTCTCATTAGTATCTTGCTAGATTTCTGAGGGAGAAAATTTAATTTTAAATATTTTTATCAGTTATTGAAATGAATAGTTGCAAGGCTGTGTTAAGTGTTGACTATGAATATTGTCTGGACAACAAACAAGTGACAAAATGAAGGAGAGGAATACAAACTTAGAATCCAGTACGTCAAAAGTAACTTTGAACCTGTGATACAGTCTCCAAGTAAAAGCATTTCCTACCCATTAGCTCATAAAGGATCTTTACTTAACCTGGAAATTTTTCATCCTCTTAACTTCTAATTCCTTACAGAACAAATCTGGATTCTTAATCATGCACTGGGATAGTACTGGGTGTATAACGTCAGCTATAGCAGAACCTACTTAAATAGTTACTGGATGTGGCTTTAAATGCTTTAAAAAAAAAAAAAGGCACAATATTGTTTATGCCTACATATTGCAAAGTTATTTCCTAAAAACTAAAAAATCACCCAGAACAAGAGATTATATTTATCAAAAGGTAAAGAAAACCCCCTAATGTTAGCTTATAAAGCTAACAAGTGTTATTTACAAGGGTTTCATCAGACTTAAAGCACAAACTATAAAATTTACTTCCTGCACTAATACCAAGCCTTCTAGGAAAATCAAAATGACACTTATTCTTGGTTACAGGACTCAGTGTTAGTTTTAGCATATTCCTTGATAATCTGCTAGAGTAGTTCGTTCTTTAAAACAATGCTACATTTATCCACATGACTGTTAAACCAATATATTTGGTCCATGTAGCCAAATATTACATTGCCTCCTGAACCAAAACCATGACATCAAAAATTAGTCTTCAGACTAATTTTTTGTACTACGGAAAACCTTTTTTAATGAAACTGAAGGAAGATCTCACGAGTACCAGCACATTGTCTTAATCATGGAATAGCAATAAAATTTAATGTTTTGGTGAAGGAAGAGTTTCTTTCATAAGCAAACAATCCTTCATCTGTGCCTTCAGACTTTGACATTCCAATATGTCTATTGACAATAGAAAGAATAGCGGGTTCCCTGCAGTGACATAAAGAAACAAGGTTTGTATTTCTCATGCACTCAAGCTGCTCTTCATTTCAGTCATTCCTTCCTGACTACAGCTGCCTCCAGAGTCTGCTAGACTCTTCTTAGGCTAATGAGCGTTATAAGTCCAGCTGTTCTTTACAAAGCAGCTACCTTTCCACTTCATCCCAGCAAAAGGCCTAGAAAAAACAAGCATGCTTTTTCCCAATTATTAGAAAAAACTTTCAGCTTTTTTTTAAATGCTTACAATCACTTGATTCCCTTCCAATTTAATTAGTGGTCCAAGGTTTTCATAAGCAAAAGTTGTCATTGATATAAAATGAGGTGAGTAGTGATCTGTTCATTCACAACACTTCAAAATGACTGAACATGAATAAAATGGTAAATTATAATTACATTCCTAAGAGAGTATATATGAAATCCATATTAATACTACATTAGTTCATCATGACTAACATTATTATAGCTAATACTAAATGATAAAATAATGACTACCAACTTAAAGAATTAGCATTTCTAATTTTCCTTCTAAAAGGAATATAATTATGCTTCTTTAGAAAGAATGCAAAGATTTTCCTTTTTAAGTGATTATTTAGGCACAAAATATGGGTTTCAGCTGACTTAGCAGGCATAGCCTCCTGTAGGGTTTCCTGAGGTAAACAGCACAGCCAGATGGGCAAGAGATTAAATTGTTGAAATTTTGAAGAAAAAATTTTGGTTTATTTTTAATTTAGAAAAAAGTATTTACACTCCATTCTAACATTTAGGAAATAATATGGAATATGAGAAAAATAGCCGTAGAGATATGACTTATCTTTTAAGTAAATCAGATTCAGCATTTTTCATGGTCTTCATTTCTCCCATGTACAATACAGTGTAGAGCAATAACATTTGTCCTATTTCTGCATCTAAAAATTCAAATTAACCCCAAGGAAATGGAAGAAGAGTTAAGACAGAAATTAAACAAATACATGAACAACAGGGGCCAACAGACACATATGGGGATACTGGCCTTCCACATATTTAAAAGTTTAGGTTTGCTTTCAAAATTACTTCTGCGGAAGGATGAAAGTGAATGTAGGATTTTTCTGAGCCCTAAGGCCAGTGGTTCATCATTAAATTTGCTTTCTATAATATTTACATGTTTTACATCACAGAATTGAGTCTCATGCGAGTGACGGCTTTAGCAGAGATTTTTATAGTAATAACCTATGACTAAAATGAAACTGTGTAAAAGAGAAGGGGAAATGTAGAAAAGCTACATGACTTTCCATTAAAAAGGCCTAACTCAGAGGTGGTTTTCATAGAAGCATCTGGGAGACTATAATTTTGTGTAATTTCTGAGGGACTTAATAGAGTGACTAAGAAGAGAGAAAACACGAAAATAAAATGTATATTTAAAATGAGGCACAACCTTTGTCTGAGAAAATTGTTAATCTACAAATTAAAAATAACAACAATGTAATGATCAATCTGTCAGTATGACAACCATCAGTTTTAACTAGTCTATTTTTCAGACTAAAGTAGCAACGTCTTTAAATTGGTAAAAGAAAAAACTATTGGAGCCTTGCACACCAGTTAATGATTGTGATTTGCTACGTCTTTATATGATATATTTGTTATCATGACATATTTGGGTCAGAAACATTGAAGAACACGGGCTGCTGTTTGGGAAACAATTTAAACTAATCCAGTCTTTAAAGCTCTACAGGGTTTACAATATTTTAGAGAAGAATTAACAGCATGGTTGAACCATTCCTGAGCACACATGCCCTTTCAAGTCAATTGTCACTATAAAAACAGTTTAGGTATGGAGCTTCTGCGATCAGTCTCTGATCTGGTTTTTTTTCTGTGCAGTGTCAGGAACAAAGATAGGATAAGCATATGAATTGGTCACCTTCATCTGAAGCCAAGGAAACTTCAGGCTCCCAAGTCAAGAAGCTTGTTTCATACAAGGACCTCACATTTGAACTGGAGAACTACTTATTTATCTAGAACACTGTAAAACAATGGAGTGGTAAAACCTTTTTACTAAACCTGCTGGGAAAAGGCCTACTGTACAAGAGAAAAATGTAATTAATTACATTCAAGTTTACATAAGTGTTATACATATGTATATGTCTACATATGCATATAAAATATTACAGGATATGATGCTTAGTCAAAGCTACTTCCTGTTTAAACAGTACTGGGAATTGAATGTTAAAACATAGAAAAAAGTATTTTAATAAATAGTTTTGTATTTCTTGCAAAAATTTAATACAGTGGAAAAAAACTTGGCTAACAGTGAGAGGACATTTATATTTGCACAAAGAGATGCTCTCAAGGCAATGTGTAATCTAAAGCTCTTGACACATTTTCACTCCTGTGAACAGTGACAAACTCTCAGGTGAAGAAGGAAAATTTTCATTAGGTTGCCTTGACTCTGCTAGTTTACTTGAATCATCATCTAAATGAAAGACTTAAGCGAGTGCTTTTGAAGTATGTAAACTGCTGTCAAGAATTCCAGGAGATATACTGGGAACAGGAATGAACCTTCCCACCCATAACCCATAACAAATTCACATTCACTTGTTAATTAGGAGGTGCAAACACAAAGGTTTGCTCTGCTTTCTCCAGAAGAATTAATACCAGCTCACTAGGAGTCAAGGACCTGGAAAGGGTGACCCACTCCTCTGCCACACTGCCAGACTTCTGCTGGGGACTCAGACCCATATGTCAACCTTACTGGGACCTGATGAGTTATAGTTTAGTGCATTCTGGTTTCAGAAGCTGTAGTGTCAATACTATTAATTTTATCCAGGCTTTACTAAGAAAGTCGAACGGCCTTGAAAACTGTTGTGCTTTTAGATCAGTGATACTCACAGCACATACTTTATGTCACCATTCAATTCACCAATTTTGCAATTATGGGTTACAAAGTTGTATTCAATTGTGAATCTCTACTATATTAAATATATTAAAGTAGTACATCTATCTAGCTAGCTCCTATACTAAAGTACTATTTTCTTAGTACTTTCACTTTATTTTAATAACTAAAAAACCCAAGATACAAATAAGATAATAAACATTAATGCAATGTTTAATTATTTGAAATACAGGTTCTAAAATGATTTCAGAAAACAAAAGGATAGACCCAAATGTTTATATTGATAATTGTGTTTTCTATTCCATCTTTCACAATGAATCACTTGTGATTCAAAAGAATTACAGAACACAGTGTAAAAAATAGAATAGAAAGTTTTTGGAGTCTTTTTCCTTTGGCTATTTTCTCCCATCTTAAGAACAAATCAATAATCCTTTAACTTCTTCTCACCCGCAATTAAGCCAAAAGTTTTAGTGATTCTGAGTAGGCTGCTCACTTACTGTAATAATTAAATGCTCAGTCAGAGCTATTGGCTTTGTATCACAGGTACCTGAGATTTTAGAATGAGGGTCTCAGGTTCTTGCTAGGTTGTGCTTAAAGCCTATATACACATATGGCCTTTGTGAACCCAGTTGCAAAGTAAAGTTTGTGTATACTTCCACTAGGCATGACAGCGAGCACAGATGACCAAAAGAACTGGAAAAAGATGAAATAAAACACAAATACATAAAGGTAAAATGCTCAAAAGCAAATGGGAAGTCAGTTTATGCAGAGTATGGGATAATGAAAGAAACCAATTTTTGAGCTATTAAAATGTTGAAAGGAGCCTGTAATGAAGCAATATAACAGTACCAGTAGGAAAACTGTAATTCTACCTTTGTACAGTACTGTGGAATTAGAAGACAGAATGAGCCAGTACTAAAGAGACGAGTTCTGATGAAATTAATTTACTCACAGACAGTCCATATTGCTCTCTCATCCACAAAACTGTACAAGTACAGACTCACTAAGGATTAACAAAAATGGTTGTGAAAAAAAATCTATATGGAAAAGATCCTCAAGCCTACACTGATGATAATCAAAGTGCATTTATAAAATCTTTTCCTCCTCCTACCATATCTCAAAGACAAAAGGAATCACAGAGCTTCAGAATGATGAACATTAACCAGACTCTCTAACAGGACTCTTCACAAGAAAGAACAAGTGCTAACTATTCTCAAATGCCATGGACAAGCCAGGTAGCATTATACACATAATGGATGTTTATAGAACAATCACAGTGGATTACAAAGATATTAAAGTGCAATTTTTTTCTCTGTTCCTTGTATTACTGATGGTAGCTAAACAGTTAATCAATTCTGTTTGTCAGTAGTTACTCCATGTAAATATGTTAGCAAATAATGAAAAAAAAGCAAAAGAAATTAGTATTTCAGTTTAGTCATAAGCAGAAAAGATTTTTCCAGCCCAAACAAAAAATCCTTACCAAATGTATCTGTACAAAGATCCAGTGAATAAACAGACAATTTGGTAACAAAGGTAAAAAACTACATATGAGATGCAAGTTAGTTCCACCAATGAAAGTGTTCAACATCTGACTGTAGACAGAAATCTTGCAAATAATTGTATTCTTTCTAATTGGCTGAACCAAATATCTATAAAATGGACCATCTCTGAACTTGGACTCAGATCCTCAAACATATGTGTGTAGGAGTTGGGTGACTAAATACCTTCCAGGAGCAGGCAGCCTCCATGTGCAATATCTAAATAAAAGTGGAAGGGGAAGGTTGATTTGTTTTTCACAGATCTGTCATCACTTTACTCCCAACCGGCTGCATAACCAAGTATATGAGACTTCCCTATTCACAGACCCTTCAAGTTTATTCAAATAGGATGATTACTGCTCTATCGGCTGTCAGAAAGTAAAACAAGTAGAGGAGACCTATTTACTCTTTAAAATTAGTTTTCTTTCAAGAAGAATGTACAAATTGTGTTTTACATCCTTGAGATTAGAAGCAATGAACAAAAAAAAGAAAGCATACTGTCTTTTAAATGCATTACTCCTGCAAAGAAAAAATTATCTACTAGAACTGTGGCTATTAATATTGAGGGCAAGAGCAATGCCTGCAGTAGAAGTAAGGCCATTTGTGCTTTTGGTATAACTTGTGTCGATCGTTTAAGCTGAAATAAAGAAAAAAGGCCACAAGTAAAAAAGAATGAAAAAAACAAGCAGCAAAACAGCTAAAGCAGGAAACAACAGTTTGAAGGAAGAAAAAAACTTTCAGTGCAGATTTGCTTCTTGCTATTTTGATGATTAGGAATGAAACAACAACAAAGCTTGCAGTGTTAATTATTGACTCTTCTGCAGAGGTAGTCACAGTGAACTTTAAATTATAAATGTCTGTATAATTTGAAGGAGGGGATGAATAAGGGGTTTGTAGAGGATGTTAAAAAAAATATGCAGCACTTTGGCAAGCAAAACAGCTAAGGATGCTCTATTTGATCAAAGTGGGAAAAACACTTATGCCAAACTGTCTGCTTTGTTTATAGTCATTGCCATTCTCTCATCATCTGCCTTCTTGCATTATTGTGCTGTCTACATTTTTTATTTACTGTTGAATGATCAGTGAATCAGCATCCAGCGTATTTTTCTACGACAGATTTATTTAAATCTATTGAATTCATGAACATTTTGCTTAGAGCAACTCCTGTTATCTCTTTATGAATGCCAGTTTCTTTACTCATAACCAGAAGTGGACAGCATATAAAGAATAACCAAAGTCTGAGATATGAAAAAGATTGTGAGAATTCCATGTCAAAATGATCACAACCCCCTGGTATTGTGCTTCAAAAAAAATGGTATTTCTCTCTTTTGGCAAAGGAGAAATAACTTTTTCACGACATAATAAATTCATTAGCCTTCCTGACCTCATCATTCCCAACTTAAGTTAGATATAGCATCAAAGAGAAGCACATCTGTTTGACAGCCACATTTTCAAATTGAGCTTGATACCAGTCACAGTTATTATATTATCAGTTTGAAATTTATTGTTTGAGCACCACCTTGTGGAAATGGCTATAATTGCGAAATGTTCCTCCAATTTACCCATATGCACATACATGATCTCAAAAGGCAACAGTGACATGTAAGCAGATAGCACATTGTTATAATAATTTTAAATAACATTGATATAATCAATATGAATGTAAATATTTAGTTAAAAACAGCACTGTTCCTCTGAATCTATTTTAAACACACAATTATACATTTTAAGTCATTCTTTTGTGAAAAATTTTGTGCTCTAAAGGGCCATATTATTTACTCATTTTTCCAGATAATCCTAATTACTCTAACCAAATATGTTTCACAGAGTAATTTTGCCATATTGATTGCACACATTAATATGCTATGTTATTACAGATAACTAGTCAGTCTTCTGACAATAGTCCCTGAACATTTAAAATAAGGACAACTGACAAATTCTAACATACTCCAGATTTTTTTTTTTTAGTTTTTATTTGTTCCTTTTATTAATTGTTTAAAATATTTTGACCTCAAACAGTCCAGAATTTACTACTGAAATAACTGGGTCACCCATTCATGGCATACTAAGGCAATGGCACATCCAGGATAAAGCTCAGGATAAACAAAATCGAGCCAAAAATAAAACACTTGGAACAAGAGTGCTATACTGATACAGAGTGCGATCACTTTCAGGATATATTTTAAAAATAGAAAAAAAATATTATTTGAACCAGTATCAAAAAAAATATATGTTCAAAGAAAGCAAATTTCAAACAAAGAATTAAGATAAATAGATCCATGCCTTATTTTACTGACTCCGCAATACAGCAATATGTTTTACTTTGAAGCTACTAGATTCAGTGGTTATGCATTTTCTAGGAAACCCCCCAAACTATTTGCCATCTAAAGAACAAAGGTAGCTAGTAATATTTAGTTTAAGTTTTTTCCATTTACTTTCAAATACTCTTTGTATCTCATCTAAACACAAAATCTGATTAACTGAGGTACAGCTGTAGGAGCCTTGCAGTCAGTCCTTCCAAAAGGACTGGTCCTAGACAGCCCAAACAGCCGAACTTCTGGGAGGGGTTTTTTGCTCACAGGCCTTTAGACAGCTTTTGCTATATATCTGTACTCATTTTGGCTAGGACAGAGTTAAATTTCTTCATAGGTGCTGGTATGGGGCTGTGTTTTGGATTTGTGCAGAAGCCAGTGTTGATAACACAGAGATGTGTTCCTGCTGAGCAGCGGTTACACAATGTCAAGGCCTTTTCTGCCTCTCCCTTCACCCCACCAGCAAGGGGGCTGGGGGGGCACAAGGAGCTGGGAGGAGACACAAGCTCGGACAGCTGATCCTACTGACCAAAGAGATATTGCATACCAAACGGCATCATGCTCAGCATATAAAGCTGGAGGGAAGGTTAGTAAGGGTGCCACCGCTGTGGGACTGGCTAGGCATTGGTCAGTTGATGGTGAGCAATTGTTTTTGTTTCTATCACTTGTTTTCTTGGGTTTTATTTTACTCTGGTTAATTTTTTCCTATTTTCCTTACAAGTTTTTATTATTTTTACTATTTCTTTTCAATTATTACACTGTTTTATCTCAACCCACGAGTTTTCTCACTTTTACCCTTCCTATTCTCTTCTCCACCTGACTGGGCAGAGTGTGAGTGAGCAGCTGCATGGGGCTTGGTTGCCAGCTGGGATTAAACCACAATACCTCTAAAATGCTCCCTGTATGTGTGATAAGGTAATCACTAAAATAATTCAGTGCTTTATGCACATTAAATATGGAATATATATGTTGCTCAAAAAGATGCATAGAGAGTAAAGTGTTTGCAATATAACAGATCTTCTTTGCTAATTATCAGTAATAAATTCCTATATATTTAGTTAGGCTTATGCAAAACCAGCTTCTTTTGTCCCTGGACATACTACCAAAAATGCACAAGAAATACAGCAGTCTTTCTATCAATACAAATCAATATATATATCTCAAGCATTTAGTACAAATCCATTAGACTTTCCCATGTAATTAAGTTAAACAGTTGTATAATAGCCCATCAAAATAATTTTTAAATGGTTATATTAATTTTGACAAAAGAAAATAAGGAAGAGAAATAGCCCTGCTAATTATTCAAGGTAGATAATCAAATAGATAATACCTCAATTGGCAGGTTTTGTAACTTTTGCTGCCTGTTATACCTCCATATTCCATGCCTTTCCATGAAAAATATATCTATGGGTCCAACAAACCTCAGTTCCCATGTCAGTTCTTGGTTATTTACTAATAATCATCCTAGCCTCCTCTGAAATCAACTAAGTACCAAATTAATAAAAATATATGGAAAAGACTATGTCAAAACACTTTGACATCACAAGTCCTGTCCACACAGATGCAAACAACTGTTTAATTTTTTTTTTCAAATAAGCGATCATTTCTCCATACTTAATATTTCCCCCAGCATCATTCCAACACTTAAGTGTATCAGTATATAAAAAGTAATAGGAATATATATCAATATACATCTACAACTCAAAATAAACAATTTGTAAATATGCACCACATACAAAATCAACACTGTCTTTGTTCACATTTAGGAGTCCCGAGCCTACAAACAGCTGAGGTAACTGTTTTATTATCAGCAATTCATATTTAAAAATACACACAAAAGTGTTTGCTAAAAGCAACAGGTTATGAAGCACTCCAAATATCCAAATCCAAAATATCCTTCCTTGTCTAGATGCATAAAGGTTTTTGTGTCCGAGGACAAAAAGGCAAAGTCTTCAGTAAAGCAATTTGGAATCAATGTATAAAAGGAGGAAATCAATAGGACAGATAAATATAATTTTACAGCACTGCTGATGAAGTTATTACTC
This sequence comes from Cephalopterus ornatus, assembly GCA_013396775.1. Classification (NCBI taxonomy): domain Eukaryota; kingdom Metazoa; phylum Chordata; class Aves; order Passeriformes; family Cotingidae; genus Cephalopterus; species Cephalopterus ornatus. The sequence goes on from VZRE01007258.1 coordinate 196,887, forward strand.
AAGGAGAGAGCAGTTTCGCAGCTATTCCACATGCTGATCAAAGCTGCATGTGAGAGAAATTCTAACCACCAAATCAAAGACATTATTAATAAAGGGTTTTGAATAAAGTACTTTCAAAAATCTTCCAATTTCCAAAAAGTGTAGTTATAGGTAATAAACAATCCATAGGTACTCTTAAATTAGTTCTGTAAGCAACAGCTTAAGTGCAAAGTCATGAGAATATAGTTTGTATTTTAGGTTTATGCCACCTAATTTTCCAGGCTTTATTCCATGTAGGTGGATTATATCTTCTGTAAAACATTTCCCTAAGCCATTTAGGCTTTAAAACAAATCAGTCATAAAACTGTTGGTCAGCAACTTCCTTTAAAGTTAGCTTCAAATATTTTTAAAGCATTAACTGTGCTAGGGGGAATGAGGAAAAACTATTAGAAACTGTTTTGTCTGTGTCCACAACCATGCAGTGTGGTTATATATTAAAACGAATTTAAAATCTTCTTCCCATATAGTCTATCTTCTTTCTCAACAAAGGCCAAAAATACTGACTCTGCTTATAGGTTAGGCAATACCCAGTAAAGGGTACTGGAGAAAGTGCGAAGTGACCTAAAACACTGGTATCAGTGACCTTCCTTGAACATGTAGTTAATGTTTTTTTTTTCCCCTTTGTTCTGAAAGGACAAACACACAGGCACTTTCAGCAGCTTTTCAGCTCTTCTGGGTGAGTGGGCATGTCTTTTGATTCCACACTGCACCTCGCGTGAGCAGATTGCCCCTGCACGATAACAGGTAGGCTCAGAGTCATGTTAAGGATTTTGAGATATGATTTCATAGCTTTTTCCTGAACTTGCACAGATGGTGACTGCCTTTTGATCCACCTGTAAATGGCCATTTGACTTGAGTATTCAAAGCTGGCTTCATGTGACACCTGCCATAGGACTTTCTTTGATAACACTGGCTAGTAAAATTATTTCTGATCAGCCTAACTGCTCTATGACTTTGCAGGTTATATACACTCAGGACAAGGATGTACTAGAATTTTGTAAGCTTTTAAAGCACGGATATCAATTCATGTTCAAGTCTTTCTTATTTATATTTTAAGGATAAGAGAAAAGAATATTTTTTGAGTCTTGTCATCTGCAACAAGAAATGGATTCCTGCATGCAGGAACACACTTCATGCCCGCTGTGTTATTTGCTACAAACTGCATAGGCATAACAAACTTTATGGAACGAATTATTTTACCCATCATCATCTAATCAGCATCCACCAGTGTTGAAATAGACTTGCTATGCACAGCCTCTTTATCAGAACACACACACACTGTTCTAACTGCTAAATATCGATAATTAATTTAATTACCATAATATTTAAAGATATCCATCATACTTTGTTTTCTACTGTAGAAGAAAGAGTGTTTTAGATTAGGAGAAATTATTACCTTGTGATGAGGTATGGTCAGCTACAAAAATAATTTTTTTTATTTTACTCTCCTTCTTTATGTATGGATTTGGAGGCATATCCCTTGTCAAGTGCCAGTTTTGGGTGTCTACCTAGCTGCCATGACCTTTAGTTCTGCTTTTGTAGCAAATACTTGAAACTGAATGATGCTTATTTTTATTAAAAATAAGTCTTTATACATGAAGTAAAGATTGGTTCTGGCAGATACAGCACTGGCTCCTGCAGGATTGAACAATCATAACAATTGTCATCCATGATGTTTTGAATTCATCAAGAGTGAAGTATGCTGATCCAGATCAGTCCTACAGACAACATTAGCAAACCTGTAATTAAGTGCAGCTTCTCTTGCTAACTCCAAGTTATTAAGCACTAAATAGGTACACAAGTTTTATTATTTCCAATCAAATCATCTTTGGATGGCACAACAAAGTTATAAAATCCTAATAGTAAGTCATCTATTTGATCTTTAAAGGTTCTTTTTCCAGTTTTACAAGCAATTAATTCACTCAAGCAGCTATGTAGATTAAATCTTATTATTTTTATATTTTAAAACTTCAGCTAAGAAAGGTATGTAGCACCAGGGAAAAAAAAAAAAAATAAAATCCAAACAGCTAAAAATTAAGAGAAGCTGCTGATTCTTCTTTCAATGCCTGATAAATTAAAAACAAACAAACAAAAAAACCCCCCAACAAATAAAAAAAAACCCCAAAACTCCCTGGTTATATTAGTTTCAACACATTATTCTCTTTAAGATTTTAATTTCAAACGAAATAGTTATGAAAAATGCTTTTCCATGCTTATTGTTGCAGACATTGCAATAGGCTTGTTCCCTTTCTTTTTTCTTGGTCCAAAACAAATTTTCCCAAAGTAATCATTAGATGTATATTCCCATCATGCTAAAAAATCATTTAGCCCACTGTGCTAGACATTAAGGAAGTTATATTGCTGTAATGTCTTCATACAGCTCATATCCTTCTGCTCACATTTGAATGAGCTTGCAACTTTAACCATCTGGGAATGCCACTCCAAGTAAACTATGTACTACTTAGACCTTTTTCAGTCTTTGATTATCCTTATGTATTTGAGAAAAAGCCCAATATTCCATACCTTCTGTAAAAAGAAGGTGAAAGGCTGGCTAGGTGTAGTTGTGCCCACTGCCCTAGGTTCATTTTCACACTTTGTTTAGGACTGTTTATGACAGGTTCCTCATCTTGATGTATATAAATTGTTAAATAGCAGTATTTTTAATCCAATCTTCATGTCATGTCTAACAGGAATTCTTCGGTAGAAAAAGTAAAGAAATAATAAAGAAAATTATTCTAGTCTTATGATTAGAAATCAGTGCTTTAAAATTGTGATATAAAAATATGTTAAACGCTTTTTTGACAAAACTAATACATGGCAAGATGGCAAAGCCAGAGGAAGTCAACCACATTAACAGTGACACTATTTTATATTTTTTTTCCTTAGCATGACATATGAACTACTCTGTAACTTAGAAAAGGAACAGTATGTCTCAAGGGCTCCCCTATACATTTCACTTTTCTTACAGAGATGAGACCTTTTGATTCACAAGTACTAATTTTGTAAGCTGAAACTTAAGATGATCCTCTTTCAGTACAGGTATTATCTACTGCAAAGTTTTTAGAATCATATTATTAATAAGCATATTCCAGCTGCAAACACATTATGATTTATCCACAGTCGTATTGAACTGACGTAACCTGACATCTTCACAGTCTATCAAGAATGAGTGCCCCAATGTCAGGATTTAGACAGAGGAACAAGAAAGAAGACCAGTAACCTTATTAAAAGGTGCTAAGGTGTAGTGTTCTATGTTTTGCTATACAGGACTCCATATATTTGCAACCTTACGATGCTAATAAGAAATAAAACCACTGGTACAACACTTACAAGAGCAAAAACTGCTTTCTAGCTTAGCTTGAAAAAATAAAAGAAGCTAAGGTATAAGTGCTAATGTGAACAGAGATCAGGTTTCATTGCATGTGCAAATAACTTCCACTCAAAGGAATCTTTTCAAAATCAACCACAGATTTAAAAAGGAGACATTTTTCCCAGTGTTAAATTAGTGTGTGTTAACCAGAGCTTAATTAAACTGTCCCAATGTGAGCATCAGAATGAACTCCATATACATTCACAATATGGTACTGGAAGTTAACTGAACAGAATCACATATTTTATATTATTATGTACCTGAGTTGTGTTAATAAGATACACATATACACCACCAAGCAGCAACTTTACAATTAAAATTCAGTCCTTCCTATTAAAAAAAAAAAAGTGTTGCCTTTTTAAGATAATCCCTCTTAATATAAATAATAATTGAATTCCATTGTTCTTGGCTAGAAGCTACCTATATTTTAAGTTTGCAAATGCCTGACGCTTCTGCTAGAGGAATAAACTCTCCATATAATGAAAAAATATGCAAAATATTTAGACAGAATAGGATGAAAAATGTGACAAAATTCAATTCCTAGATCATGTTTCAAGAATGCTCCATCTATACATAAAAAATTAATTAGTAGAGTACCAGCAAATAGTGCTTATGTGGATGTATATATTCCATATTTATTGTAGTAATATTATGTATCACCAAGGGAAATTACACAGTGCTGAACACCTGTTTTACACAGGGAGCCACTAAGATCTGCATTTATCTGTCTCAGGTTTCCTTTAAGGAAAAAAAACCTCAAAACTAAAGAGACAACTCCTTAACCCCTTATATAAGCCTTATGTAAAAGAACTTATTTAAATGTTTTTAGTAGGCACACAGAAACTCCATAGAAGTTACATCCATAGAAGCAAGCCAAAGAACTGAACCAGAAAATCTTACTGATCTTCAGGTTTATTCACTAGCAGTAAGTACAGTTTGGAAGCAAATAAAATTCAATTCAAGGGTATGGGCCTTTTTCTTAATATCATCTTTTCCCTTTGCAAAAAAAAGCCTTCTGAAATTAATCCCCAGCACTGCCTTAATGCTTGACAAAATTATTATTTTATTTGCCTTTATTAGGAAAACTAGTGTAAGATTAGCAGATTTTTTGTTTAAAATAGTAATTTTGTCTTTTATTCTATTACTGTTTTTCAGAAATGTTGGCAGAGAAGATTAGGATAATTTTAAATATGATAATTTTAACACTGGGTCCACATCATTGCCACCTCTAGGCTATCAGTGTATAAGTAGAACATCTAAAAACTACAGTGGTAGCAGAACAGTAATAGACAGTGACCAATGATCTTTTACTGCAGCAGCTTAATTTTTAATAACTTTTAATGCAAAAAGATGCACCTCTGAGATTTCATATATTTTCAGTATAGCTGCAATTGGAGCACAGCTTTGAGAAAAATGCAACAGAAAAATAGCAAATACTTTTTACACAAATAATGATTTAAAGATAAGTCACAACAAGCTAAGGACAAAGGTGCACTTTCTAGGTTATAATACATATTTAATTTCTCATAAAGTATCCAAAAGTACACATTTCCATTCTCTCCACAGATACTGCTGGACAGCAGGTTTTATTAGAAATCAACCCATCAAAAAATCTAAATGCACATACTGAATTTATGCTCTTTAATAACAAATAATATTGTGGGGTGTGGTTGATTGGTTTTTTTCCACTAGTTTATACAATTGCAATAAAGAACTATATAGTGTTTCCTACAAGATGTCAAAATGTGAAAATTGCACTATATATTGCACTATCACTTTTTCTCTTACAGAAATACTTAGAAATAGTCTAGGTTTTACAGCTTATATACATTTAAAAGCTCCAGAACTGCCAGAAGTTTATCAACTGACAAATCAGTTTATCAACTGATAAATGTGTATGTAGTCAGGAGGCTGTTAGTTCTTTTGCTTTGTGCATCACAAAAAGAGAAAGAAAACAGTTCCAAAATGGGGACATTTTCCAGAAGCACGGGCTTAACACAAAATGATGTAAGATCAAGAAGCCAGGGCACTTAAACTAAGCTGAAATCAGCACTGCATCCACCACCTTCCCTGGTTAGGTCAACGGGTGTTGCAAATACCGCTTTGCCCTCGGCTCCTATAATGATTGAAAATACTAGTGACATTTTTCATTTTTTAAAACTATGACAGATTTGGTGTTGTTTCTTAACACTGCAACCCCCTAATCACACAAAACCCATTAAATGGAGAGGCATACTTCTAGACTGAAAATCAAAGAAAATATCCATGTCAGAAGTGCCAGGAAATGCCCATATGTTGGTATCATTCTGTTTCTGGTAGCCAACCAAATCTGGAATGGAGATTCACAAGAAAAACAAAATCAGCCTGCCACATTTCAAAGCTGGTGCACGATGACCTTTTAAAAAATGCAATATTTACAAATGGTCTATCTGATTAATATGAAAGTAGGGCTTTTTTGTAACAAGAAAGTAGGACTCCAACTAAAGATTTTTTATAATTTTAAATAGACAGACTCAATTACTTTCTTTCTGTAGTGCTCAATTAATTTCTTTCTGTAGTGCTTACAGAATATTCCAGACAATAAGACTATATTACTACTTACGATGTTACCAAAATGTGAAGTAAGAGAGGACTTAAGAAGGGTGAGAAGAAGTGATACAGACTGTGTAGCACTACAGAAATTAAAGACAAAGATAAAAAAGGGGGTAAAGAAACCAAAGTGAAAGTGAACGAATATTGCATTCTGGTGTATCATAGATACAAAAAAGGAAGAAATACAAATGGAGTTGCACTTATTTCCAACAGATAAAGGTTTGGAAAAACATCAGTAGTAGCTTGCTACAACAATTAAAATGTAAAAATTTATTAATATTTTATTTTTGTTTGAAGTGAAGTCCTCTTAAGGTAGGTACCTACATCAAATTAATAAAAAAATTTGTACCTTGATTCAACCATAATTCTATCTTTTTCTAGATGCAATAAGGACAGATAAAATTCAGGTTTTGCAGTTTTCCTTTAAGTTTTGAAAATATCTGCAGGTGCAGATATTAAAATCCCAGTATAAGGGCTCACAGTATTAGCCTAAAGGTTAAAGAAAAAATAAATCTTTGATATATTTTCATGGCTTCTGCTTGCTACATATAGTTTGAAAACCATTTGCCCCAACTGACTGTTCCTAAAAACTGGGTGGATCAGTGGCAATACACAACCAATATATAAAATAATGATCAAGACTGTCCAGCCACCTGGTGCACTTATATAAAACTTAAGGTAACAGCAATGGTATCTTTTAATGTAGGAAAACGAGTGGTTTTGATGAAAACAGAGAACACTACTGTTGCAATTATCTTAGTGTGCTTGTATTCCTGAAAGGAAAATAAAGTATTTCTATAGAGTATCACAAAACTTCAATTTCTGCAAAAGTAGACTGATAATTATGCTCCCTTTCCCACATACGCTTTAGTCCCTAGCTTTTGATGTTTCACAAAACCAGTATGTAAATTTGAATCCTGCCTTTAATTTTTTTAAAATACAACAAAGTATTTTATCCATTTTCTGTTGTCTAAGCCCTTGAAAGATGCTTCCATTTCCTTTCTTGGTAGAAGCAGTCCATAACCGCAGCTTCTAAGTGAGAGCGATCTCTGAGGAACGGCAGCTGGGGTTAAGGCAGTTTCTCAATAGCAGTAATGCCTCCTTCATATTGAAACTGTAATACCAAATATTAATCACTGTTAACATATAAGCTAGCAGGCTCATAATTTTCCCAGCAATGCCCCATGCTGTTAGCAGGTGCTTATCCTGCTGAGAAGAGGTTAAGTGGATACTGCTGATTCACTGAGGCAGGTGGATTGCTACCTCTATTGCATGAAAGGGAGAAGGAGTGGCTCCCTAGGGAATGACAGGATTTTAAGATTAGAACAGCCATTCTTACCACAGAAGTGCAGGTACACTCTGGCCTGGGGAAAGTCTTCAGATGCATTTTGTTGATAATCTGTTAATAGTAACTAATCTCTCGAAGAGATTTTATATTACAAGCTCTGTTGGTTTTGCTTTTAAGTCTGCTCACATACACTATAAGTTAATATAGAAAATAAGTGCATTTCACTAAAAACAATTGCAAAAATAAACTTACAAGAGGAAAAGTAAACATCTAGACCTTTGGACTTCACAGTTTAATATATTTTCAGCTGTTCTGTGTTTGAAAAACAGCTAACAATGCATTATGGCACCGTGGATAAACAAAAATGGACAGGTGAGAACAAAAATCAGAGAAAATGTCTCAAGCTACATCTCTGTTAGACTTAGCAGGTATGATGACAAGTAGGTAGGCATAAAATCTGGCCTTTTTCTAGCTAGTTTCATAGTAAACACTGAAAAAAAGCAGCAGCACAGGATATGGCATACTGTCCTAGCAAGGATAATCAGTACTGAAAAACAGCTAAACCCTGTAGCACCCTGCTCCATTGCATGAATTAACTACCACAAGGTTGCTACAATATCATACAAACTATGTGTAGATAGAACTTCAGCTGCAAACCTATCATAAAAAACGTGAGAGAACAAGAAAAGAGCAAGTTTCCTTTCCCAGTACAACCCTCACAAGACAAATATAATACATGCACTCTACTTCATCAATTATTGCAAACATATCTCTGGAACACTTAAATACATGAAGTATGCAAAAATGAAAATAGCTTTCTTAAAGTGGCTAACTATACTACCTGTATAGTAACAGATAGTAATGTTCCCAATAAAGGCATTATAACCATTACCCCTACACATTGTTGTTGATTCAGAAAGGCCAGTATACATTTCAGGAAAAGACGGATTACAAACGGGCTAACTCAAAAGTCCAGTAAATTATATGCTTTATAAAACATGTTTACATAAAATAATAATTTGTCCTATATTTAATTACTTCAGAGGTTTATTCATAATGCATAGGCAAAGACTGGAAAACTAATTATCACAGGACCACTTTTTGTTATTATTATTTGAGCCCTCATGTCCTTACTTTCTTGATTGATGAAATACCTTTTGAGGCACATTTCTTCAGCTTACTTCAAAAACTTCTAATGAATCTCTCAATACATGATTCTCTCTTCAGCGTCTTGATTTGAATTAAGTATTATTGAATAAGGTGTTCCTATTGAATATGAACTAGAATGAGAGCAACAGTAACCTTTACTATGATAATGGGTTTATTCCCTTTTCTTTTGAAGCTTTATTTCCTATCTGTGTAAAGACCTTCATCTGATAATCTGCCCTAAATGTAATTGAGAATTAAGCTTTATCAGTCCCAACTATACAGAGGCTGGAACTAAACTATTACATCTTTCCTTGAAAGACTAAATACATTCTCTCATTATTGTGCCACCAATCAGCAACATAAAGTTGGCTAATTTACTGCAAGCAATGTAATATATGCAAACACTATGACAGGAGCTAGATTTTGAAGGTAGTACATATTGAATTTAGGAATGACTGCTCTACTGATGTATTTATCATTGGCTTTGAACGGAAAAAATCAGTCCCTGGAAAGATTACAAAGCACATCTTGGAATCCATTTCTAAACAAAAGACAGGAAGATAATTGGGATTAGTCTATACGTGTTTAACCAAAGGCATGTCATACCACCAACCTTACTGCCTTCTATGGTGAAATGATTGGCTATATCAAAAGCAAAATTGCAATCTCTTCCTCCAATATTTAGAATTCCAGAAATACACAGTGCAACAACACAACAGTAATGTATATAGTAGCTGGGGCTTTCATACTTTTGGCTAGGTTGATAACTCAAATGTTATCAAAAGTATGTCATGGATCATAACCACCAGAACATCTCTGCATATGGTACCATTCAGACACGTGCTGTCCACCTAGAACAGTACACAAATATGAGCAATTTTATTCAACACTCATACTAGATGCCTCTCATTTGCACTACAGTACAAAAAAAAAAAAAAAAAAATAAAAAATANAAAAAAAAAGAATAGAACATACTACAATACAGGGGGGAAAAAACCCCCACAAAAATCTTGTATAATTACTGTACTGACACTTATTTAATTTCTGTTCATTTACTCAAATCGGGTTAATGGCCCCAAACATTTAGGTTATCTGACTCAACTGAAAAATTTTACACAGTTCACAGCAATTCTTCAACTGCTTCAAAACTTCATTTCATGCTAACATCGACACATATGAAAAATAATATGAAAAATATTTTTGTCCAATTTTGAGTTACTTATGATAACAAGTAAATTCTAAAATCTTCTTGCCTTAATTGCAAACAATTACTCCTTACATGTCCAAAAACTGTATTTTAGGTTTTTAAGATGCAAAAGACTCATGGTGGAAGACACCATAATTACTGTTAAGGAAACCTTGACCGACCATCCAGGAGCCACCCTGGTAGTCACTCTCATACCACCGGAGCTGGGACTGGGCCCTTTGCAGCTACACACACCAAACTCAAATAGTCAGACCAGGCTTCCTTACCGGCTTGACACGAGGTTTCCCATAGCAGAGTCTCAGAGGTCCCGATCCTTAAAATAATTTAATATTGGCACAATAACCAAATGACAGAATATCAGTTTAAATTGGAGCCTCCAAGGAGGGACTCCGAACAGAGGAACCCCTGGGATTTTTACCCTCACAGTCTAGGAGGGCAAAATTCTGAGAGTCCTCACCTACTACTTTGAGTGCCACGGGTCCCTGGGCCCTTTGTTATGCCGAGAGTCGGCAGTTCATGGCCTCCTGTCTTGGGCTCTCCCCATCCAGAGCTCAACCTGCAGCTTGCCCTGCAGCTGCACACCGAGCTACCTGCACTGAATGTTTTCCTCAATAGACACCAACATATAGCAATTTTTCACAGTCCATACACTACAAAACTTGCCTACCAAGCCTCTGCAGCTAGAAACAGCGGGTCCTGTGTACCATACTGGTGAAAAAAGCTAATCTCACCTAAAACCTGTGCTGAATCTCAGGGAAACGATGTAAACGTTTCAGTCAAATGGAGAATGGGAATGCGGAATCTGTGATATGGATAAGAGTAATCTAGTTCCAGTAGATAAGTTTTTTGTTTGTTTTTCCTGTTTTTGACAAAGCCTAACAACAAAAACAAAGACTGTGCTCAAGTCATTACCAGTCTGGATTGCATCCCAAGTACGTTTCCTGCCCATTGGGTTATTAACTGAGATTGCACGCTTTGCACTGTCTTTCATGCGTTTGAAAGGACTTATCACAAAGCACAAGATTTCTTTTCCTTCTTTCTTTCTTTCTTTAGTGGGAATAGGAGGAGACAAAGCAAGTTTCAAATCACTGGAAGTACTCCCTGGTCAAGCCTGTCTCAGGAACAGTGCAAAAACATACATTCTTCGTACAAAAGTCTGCAAGCTTAGTTGAAAGCATGTTCTAAAGAATCATGTCAGGAAAATAGAATAAAAGACTACTTATAAATTATTATTATTATTATTACTACTTTTGTTATAATCCTTCTGGTAAATCTTCATATTTGGAATAAACTTCTATCTATAACTTTTTATGATAAATCATTAGCACTAGTAACATATGAATTTATAGCATATAAATAATATAATTATTTGATTTTCTTTCTATAACTAAGAATTTGAATTCACTGGCAGAATTACAGTAAAAGCTCAGTATAACCCTGTTTTCATCCTAGGAATACTGTTACATTTTATTGATACTACCATCTTTTGCATTCAGTTTGATTTTCTCCGTCTATGTCCAACTGTACAAACATTGCCTCTACAGAAACAGTTTCCTCATAAAGCAAAAGAATTAACAACTTTCAATCTGCTAAAGAAATGAGAAATTATCTTATTGGTGGTCTGTATAATTAGGTAGAAATTATTAATAAAAAATATTTTTTTATAATCATCCTGATTTTCCTTTGTATTTGACAGCTGACCATTTTTCATTTACTTTTCTCTGCACCATGAACTCCATACATTTTAAACACTGTAATAGAGAAATACTATGCAAAAATATTAAGCACTATTACTTGCAACTGAGTCATAGGAACACAAGCTGCAACATGCTGTTTGAAATTAACACACTATGCTTGTAAAGTCAAAAGAATTATAAACTTTAAATTATGACTATACAACATTACACGCAGTGGAATTCTTCCTAAAGCAGAGCTCTGTGGAGAACACTACTTTGAATGAAACTAAAATGTTTTGTGTTCCTAAACATCTACTACCTTTGAATAAGCCCAAGCAAAAGCTTAGAATCAGGCACCACAGTTCACAAACATTCATTTACTTCAGCTATTTCCCACTAATAACTAAGTTTGAAAATGAGTCAAACAGAAATGGAAAGCTGAACAATTAAGATTCTCCCCATAAGCCCATCTCTATCATTTTATTAAAGGCAACTGGGAAAACCCATACTGAATAACTAATTCAAAATTATATTTGTAGAAAACAAATTAATGTAATAATTTTCTTTCTGAAATTAATTTAAATCTCTGTGGATGTTCCTGCAAATTTACTCTTTACTATGAAGACAAAAAGTTATGAAAAGCCTTACTATGCTGCTTTAGGCACAGATTCATTGCCTCATTGTTGACTGTAATGGCTATTCCCATCCAGCCAGCTTGCTTTAAAGCAAATACGTTTTTGCTCCTATATTTATATCTGAAATTCTGGATATTGTTCTGCTGTCTCGCTAGACTATAAAATGAGATAATTTCTAAACCTCATTAAGGAGGATAAGTAAATCATGTATGAAGTTCCAGTTTTGAGTTTTTTACAATCTTATTTCAATTTCTTCCAATCAAATGGCTGGCTCCTTACATTTTTTTACTATATCCTATGTTTTTCAGGACTAAAATTCTCCAACTATTTCTAACATGTAAAAGAAGATATATTAGTTTTAGTAATAAATAAGCCAAGCTGGGAAACATATTATTCAATATACAACCTAAATATATAATACATTCTATAGAATAAATATTTAAGCACAAAGTAGTCTTTAGCTCAGTTCTGTATCTACTTCTGCTATACGTGAATTCACTGGTCAGGATGTTATTTTCTGCTTATGAACATTCCCTTGCTACTAGTAAGTTTTTAGTTATTTGGGTTTTTTTCATTTGTTTGTAGGTTTTTGGGGTTTTTTTGTTTGTTTGTGTTTTTTGAACCAACTTCTGATTTAATACTTTTTGGCATATGAATTATGTTCTACATCACTGAAGGCATGAAATTATTTCTTATTTATGTTCTTCTAGAATTTCTTACTGAAAGGTCTCTGTATTATTATGTAAATTGCATCCAAAGAACTTAAACCCTTTTCTATCAGGAAAAAAAGGTATTAACTAAGACTTTTGTAGATGATGGAATTTACTTGCTTTATGCTATTCTACCTCTGAACCAAAATATAGAACTTAAAATGAATTTTCTTACCACATAAGGAGGGGAAATACATTTTTTTCTTTAGTTACTCTGAGTTCAGCATGGCTGACTATAATGGAACTTGAGAGTACTTAGTGCTTTACAGGCATTATTCTGTAGATGTTATTGTATATGCAGCAATTCATTATTAATATGTATTCAAGTTATCTAATCAAGGCAGGACTGACAGCAGTCTAACTTCTAATTTGACATTTAACTTTAAACATTTTTAACGTAGTTGTGTCTTAAGCCTGTATTTCCAGATCCTTCCAAAAAAAACCCTTCTAACCAATAAGTCTATGAGCAAGAAGGAGAGAGATTATTTACAATGATATACAGTGACAGGACGAGGGGGAATGGCTTTACAGTGAAAGTGAAGAGGTTTAGATTAGATAACAAGAAGAAATTCTTTCTTGTGAGAGTGCTGGGGCATTGGAACAGGTTGCTTAGAGAAATTGTGGACGCCCTATTGCTGGAAGTGTCCAAAGCCAGGCTGGATGGAGCTTTGAGCAACCTGGTCTAGTGGAAGCTGTCCCTGCCCATAGCAGGGAGTTGGAACTAGATGATCTTTTAGATAATTTCCAACCCAAACCATTCTATCATTCTAGGATGCAAAATCAAGAATCATCCAGTGTTACACATGGAGCAAAAGTATATACTTCAAGAGACCAAAGTCATGGGAAAAAAAAAAAATAGATTCATTATTGTGCTGATTTTGGCGGGGGTAGAGTTAATTTTCTTCTCAGTGGCTGGTATGGGGCCGCGTTTTGGATTTGTACTGAACACAAGGGTTGATAATACAGAGATGTTTTTGTT
>VZRE01007261.1:0-24859 GCA_013396775.1 Cephalopterus ornatus
AAAGAGGAGAGAGGGAAGTAAGCCCCCAGTAAACACCCCCCTCACCCAGGCGTACTTCATCACCCTCCTCTTCACTTTCTCCTTCAAATGCCCTCGGAGGGCTGTCAGCCAGTGGTGAGATCCCAATTAATTTTCGTTTATACAGAATGCTTCCTTCAAGGACGAAGCTCTCTCTAATCCGCTCTTGTTTTCCCATAACTTGGCAGGAAAAGAGTAACTTCTCACAGGTGGCTGGGCCAAACACAGGCCAAAAGTATTAGTATTTAGCTAAGTTCGGATACACAGGGACTAGTGTTACGTGGTTTTGATGGGGCAAACTGATAAAGCACAGTTCTGTTCCCTGCTCTGGCATTTGTTCTGGCATGTGCCATAAGCTCAGACCCAGCAATCCCAGCAAATGCAGTCCTGCTCTCTCTGTATCCTGGAGGTAAACATCTTAGAGAGGAAAGGGGGGCACAGAGAAGGAGATCATTTCCTCTAGGACGTATAATGGAGCTCAGGACGGGGAGATACTCTGCCTCTCTAACCTCTCACCATGATAATGTCATCATTACTTAGAGGATTCCCAAGTCATTTTATAAAGAGACCAGTCTTACAAAATTGAGAACTGACAGTAAGCCCACAGGTTTAATGGTGTGATTTGAGGTTTTTCTTTTGCTTCTTGACACAGAATGCTTTTGTTGTGATCTCAGCATGTCCATGTTGGAGGCTTGTGTACTTTCTGTTTTTCCCTAGTTGGTGTCTTTGTTTTCTCTCTTCTCACTGTGCTGGGATCATCCCTCTTTGCTCTAGGCTCACACTTCAAGGGCTCACCATACCTCCTCCCAATGATGCTAACAGGAAGACTGCTCTTTGGCTCTGGGAATGGGTCACTTACCAGTAAGGAATTCACATTTACATATTTTCATATTTACAACTCATTAAAGGGTCACAATACATTTTTATTTTGCTTCCTAGACTCTTGTCCTACCAGTGAGCTTCATCTGCTCTGCATAAGGGACCTGTGTTGCTGGCAGAACACAGCTCCTGCTGCATGGATTTAATGTGTGCCAAAATGTTTAAAAGTCTTCCCCTCTAACAACTTTTTCCTTCCCTCAAGGGTGAGGACTGACATGTGATTTCTCTGCCTTTGGGGTTATTTTTGCTTGCCTTTTGTGAGGGATAAGTTCACCTCCCATGTCCCAGCATGATTTAGTACATTTTAAAATGGACTGTGAGGCTGGCACAATCTGCCTCCCCTTGGGATGAGCAGAGGTCTCCTCTCCTGGCCTGAGCTCTCGAGCTTGAGAGAGCTGTTGCTTCTGTGCCATGGTCTTGGCCAAACCTATCTGTTCAAGAGAGGATTTTTCTGTTCTCCAAGTTGTGCAGAATCGTATCACAGCCTTCTGGTTCAAGGGGAAGGAACTGGCACTGGCATTTGGACTGACTCTGTCCTTCTCTCATCTTGGGAGTGTCCTCAACTTCTTCTTCACCTAGCAGTTTGAGGCAAAGTTCGGGATGCAGTGGACTCTCTGAGGAGGTGATTTTCTTTGGTGCTTTTGGCCTGTTGTTTTTGAGACCCCAGGCCAGCTTGTTTTCTCCAGTTATTAAAAGACACTGAAAAAGGTAGTGAGGTTAGCAGGAAGAGGCACGTGATTATCCAGTTTTTCCTGTTGCTTTCTGTGTGCAATGCGTGGTGTTTTCTGCACTGATGCCAGAGAACCCTCTCTTAATACTCTAGAGTCAGCCTGACAGAGTTGTTTTCTTGACATATTTTAAACATCTGCAGTCACAGGTAATCAGTACTTAATGTAGGTTTACTCCCATGGAATAGAAACTTCAGAGTGAAAGCAAGGGAAATCAAGCGTGTTTGTTATTCTGTACTTTGGCCAGCAGAATGTGCTGGTTCTGCAGCAGTCTGTACTGTCCCAGCAGAAAATGCCTTGCACATGGCTGAATGAAACTGCATATTTAAATTACTGTGAGGAGCAGAACCTGAACTACATATTTCTTAGTGTGAATTTGTTCTAGGGCTTGTATCTTTAGAAGATTTGAGTTTCTGTCCTCTTCTTGGTGCAGTGAGATGGGATCTGTCTCTAGTGGAAGGGATGACTTGTTCCACAGAAGGGTTAAGTGACACATGGGTACTCTGGTGTGCTGGGATGGTGACGTAAGGGAGACCTGCTTCAGGGCCTCCTTTGTGTGCAAAAACTCAGTGATTATAGGAAAGTGTTATTTCCCAAACCACAAAGCAGCACGGGCCATCATCAACGGAAGAGAGAATGCATGTGTGTGATAAATCTCATGCAGAAATTGAAACCCGTTGCTCTCCCCTGATTCCAGCTCTCAGAGAAAAAGCTGTGGTGAGCATGGGGTGTTACATCCCATTAGTTTAGTGCTCAGGCAGCATTTGCAAGCACAGCACAGTGAGTTCTGCAGCCCACTTGGCTCTCTGGAAAGCAAAACAGGTACAGAACTCTTTCTGAGGAGGATGTCTGCAGCAGATGCCCATTGCCAAACTTGCTATGGCATATCCAGCATAACTGGACTCTGTACTCTGGAGCTGCGTGTGCTCACAGGTCAGACTGCTGTGGTAACTGCAGCAGGTCACACCAATGGAGAGGTACAGCCTGGCTTCCAGTACAGCCCTGGGATGCCTCCCCTGCTCTAGGGACCAGGAAGTTTCCCAATGTCTGCCCTGCTTTAGCCTCGGGTTTGTTGCACAGGCCTGCTGCAGGTCAGGAGTGTCAGGACCATCAGTGCTGTAGCCATGGGAGCTCGGTGGGCGGAGCTCAGGGGTGGGACAGGGTGGTGTGAGGGGAAGGGTCCTGCTCGGTGTGTTAAGAGAAGCCAAGAGTAGTAGTCATGGAAAATTCAGCATTTAACATTCAGTGGGGTTTATCATTCAGCTCTGTCCATGCTGAGGAATTTCTAACGCCTCTTGTTTTTCCAGGGAGCCTGCTCTGTGTGCTGGGGTTTGTTTCAGCCCTCACAGTCAGTATGCTGGATAAAGTGGGCATGAAGCAGCTGGGCTTGGATGGCATTATCCAGCAAGAATCCAAAAAAGTGGTACGTGGTGCTTTTCCATCTCCATCCTGGCAACCCCGGGTGCAGGAGCACTGCCTTTGGGGCGCAGGGTGGGCTGCGGCAGCAGGAGCCGGTCCCGGCCAGGAGAGGGCATTCCTACCCCTGGGTTCGATCCTGCAGAGCAGCTCTGAGCAGATCAAATCTGTGAGCCACCAGCCAAGAGTCTCTGCCTAGAGCCTTTCAGAGAGCACTCAGGACAGCAGTAGCTTTCTGAGCCAGTTACTTCCTGGCTGTAGGTGGCTCAGAGGAGGATTTTATGCACAAAATTAGCTGGTAGCCTCCTTCTGAACTGCTTTCTGGCTCACAGCATCTGTGATAGCAAACAACTAACAGTACTGAACTATCTTTTGCCAGCCCTTATCTTCTATTCCTCCTTGCATTCTCCTGTCTAGGAACAAGCATCACAGGCTTGTAATGTCTGCAATTTTTATGGCACTTTAATCTATTAGATGGCTTCCTTCTCATGATAGTACTCTTACTAGTTTCTGTAGCTCAGTGTTGTGACTCATGTTTATCCTGTACCTTTCTGCTGTGTCTCACTTAAGGATTTGCAGTGGACTCTTAACAGTGCCTGCTCAAAAATCTCTTGCAGCCAGAACCTTTATAAAAATAAGAAGAAAGTTTTTTTCTTTACTGAATAGTATTAAAGAAAGAATGTGTTAGAGTCAGCACATAACAAAATTTCAGTTAGAGATGCATGAGCTGCCTTGCCCTTTTTCCTGCTGTTACTCCTTAAATCTCTCGTGCCCTTCAGTGGCTTGCAGGAAGTGACACTGGTGTGAAGCTGGGCTAATTCCTGGTAAGTGAGGGCACATCTTGTCTTTGCAGCGGGTTCAGGACATCCAGAGCCTTCCCCTTCGCTACTGGCTCCTGGTCCTCACCATCATGTTCTTCTACAGTGGAGTGTTCCCCTTCATGGCCGATGCCAGGTACTGTCCTGTGGCTGTGACCCACTGACTGACATGAGCCTGCAGAGCCTTCCAGGCCTCAGCTTTGGGCTGACTGGGAAATATAGTTTCCTTCCACTTTTGAAATGTGGAGAAACATGTCTTTAACACCTAGTTGAAGGTTCGAGGGTTTTTTGACCTTTCTTTCCCTTCAAAGATGAGAGAGGCTTCTGAAAGAAAGCAAAAATACCTTTGAGGGAAATGATTCATCCAATATTTATAGCTTGGAACACTGCCAAAGGAGGATCAGGTTTTGGGAGAAGGGGAAGAAATACTTTATTCAAAAAATAGGCCATAGGCATTTCACCTTTGTGATAGCCCAGCAAAGTGGGTGTCTCCTGAGCTGGGCAGAGTGTGAGCTCCACAGGCCTGGGGCAGCTCTGCCCTGCAGCTGCTGCACACTGCTGTGTCTGGAACACAGCTGGGCTTGCTCAGCCTGGGTCTGTACGTGAGGAAGCCTTTGTATCCTGGTGAAGGCTTCATACTTCCTTTTTAACACCTTCTTATGCTTAAAACAAAGCAGCGACCTGCCCAACTAAACTGAGACTCCTGCTTCTGTCCTGGGGCTCTGCCACAGACTTCTCATTTTTCTGCTTTGTTCCCATTTGTGGATGGTGCAGCTTCTGTCACATAATCGGGATGAACTTTTATATTAGAAAAGGCCTACAGTAAAAAAAATAAAATTATTTTGGTAGTATTTCATTAGTGATGTACCAGAAGCCACTGTGAAATCAGGAGGGAAGAAACGTCATCAGCATGACGACTGAGGGGAAGTAGCCATGCAAGCAACTAAACCAGGCTTAAGGAGCTACAAGATCTCTAAATAAACCTCTCTGTAAGCTCTTATTACAACTGGATGACTGTAAATTCTGTAAAGAATTTGAGGAAGTTTAATGTAATTTCTGCATATCTCTAACAAAGGTGAAAGGCTGGCTTTGACAAGGGGTATTTTTTGCTGTAACCAGGTCTCCTGAAAGGAATTCCTAAGAGGCAGTTCCTAGTACTTCTCCAATACAAGTGTTCAATTTAAATGCTGATCTTTGCTGCTGGATAATTTTTAAACAGTTGTCCTGCCCCTCAGCATTCTCCCCCTTGTACTGATAAGGCTTTCTGCCTCTTAAAAGAGGATATCAAACTCCACCGGTGTGTTGTGGACAGGTGATGGCACATTGCTGCTCTGAGCTGTGCTGATGGAAGGGAACAAACTTTAACCTGCAGTTTCACTCTGCACTTGCAGAAGTGTCTCGAAAGTGGCTGTTTAAGCTACCGGCTTCTCTGTGGTGTGCACCAATTAAAAAGAAAATAAACCACCAAAGGCTTGGCACTACAAACTACCAGACAGAATCAAGCTTGTTTACAAGTCCTCTCATTCAAACCCTGCCTGTCCATATGTTTGTGCTCAGGCTTACTTTCTGTCAAAATAACCAGATCAAGAAAACTAATTGGGGGGGGGGTTCCCCCTTCATTTTATTTTTAGCAAGTTTATCCAGGATAAATATCCTGGTTACAGTCAGCAGGCAGTGGCTTACGTTGCTGGGGCAGTGTACGACAGCTCCCTCGTCCTCTCCGCAGCAGTTGGCATTTTAATTGTGAGTACCCAAGACCTGATGTGCTTGCTGATAACTTCCCAATTTTTTGAAATGTCCATTACAGCCCCCTCAAACAGAATTTCACCTTTTGGGGCTGAAAAAGCAGTCCTTTATACCCTTGCAAACCTGCAAGATACACTTCAGTCTGATCTAAATTACAAGAAGTGACATTAACCTGTTTTTCCCTCTGTCCTGTAGTTGTGCTATGGTAGCAGCAACCCATGGCACAGAGCTGTGTGTTTTGGGAAGTCTGAGACTGGAGCAGAAAGGACTGAGATAAGCTTTGCAAGTAGATGGGGAAGGACAATCTGCATGAAACCCAGGCCCTGTTTTGTCAAACACTTCCTTTCCTTATTTCGATAATTGTCAGGGTATAATGCTGTGTTTTCCTGTCCCCTTTGTTAAGGGTTTCACATGAGTACTGGACACCTAGTGTGATGTTTCAGGCTCAGTTCAGAGGTGCACAAGAGAAACTAGGAACAGCTGGTCTGCTGCACTACCAACAGCCAGGAAATCCCATGTTGCTGCCCCTGCTGCCAGCCCACTTTGCGCAGCCCCTTGTGTCCCTGACCCATGGGAAGCAGGATCCCCTGTAAGAGGCCTGCTGTCTGTTCCTGCCACCAGGACTACGTTGGACTGAGAGGCGTCTTTGCTGTTGGCTGTGCCACGCTGACTCTGCCTGTCTTCACTCTCCTGGCCTTCACGTTTGTGCCTCCGCTGGTCTCTACCATCTGGCTGGGGATCACTTACTCCTTTGCTGCCGTGGGTTCCCAACCCCACTGAGTAGCTTTGTGTCTTGTGGCTACAATCCTACACCTGGATGGCGTATTACCGCTGCCCTGGTGTCCTGCTGAACAGGTTTAGCAGACACAGGCTCCCCAAGCCTGAAGACTTTGGTTAGTAACAAATAATCCCAAAGAATCAACTTGGAGCAGAACGCAGAGCAGAGTGAGGAAGTGCTCGATACAGCGTGAAGCATTAACCTGGCTATGATTTGCTTATTGCTTTTTTACCTTGAATGTAACACCTGAATCTCCTTTGAGTCTTACCAGCTCAACCACCAGGCCTGACTCCCCTTCTAAAATCTAGTCAGGTTATTTCAGTTTCAGATAACCTGTGTTGTCTGTGCTGTCTCCAGCTGTTTGAGAAGGATGGGGAACAGTCTAGAACCAGCCAATAGGCTGGAGGGACAAGCACCAGATTTTTTGAGGTGAAGGTGTAAATGTTTATTTTGTGGGAATAATTCCTTTATGTCTGTCTAACACCTTTAAATCAGGCTCCGAGTTCCTGTTCTCATTGCTCCCCCAGGCTAGTATGTGGCCATCTATACCCCTTGTGGTCCCCCAAGCAACTTCAGGGACAGCGATGGGGCTGGCAACTTCTGTGCAGATGGTTGGAGTTGGCCTTTCAAATCTGATTGTTGGACAAGTTCTGGGAACAAAGTCCAGGTGAGAATGCTTTGTCCTTTTTTTTTCCAAGCAGAGAAATCACCAGTGCTTTAGTGGAGCAGTGTAAAGAGGAATCGGGATTTGTAACTTAATGCTGCAGGGAACTAGAGCAGTGCCTTAAGCATCTTAAGTAACTGGTTGTTCTTCCCTGTTTTGGCTTTCTAGTGAACTAAAGATCCTCCTGTGGTGCTGGCAACAGATGATGATCTTCATGTTGGCGAACACTGTCGCCTGCGTCATTGCCTGCATTGGCCTCAGTGTTGTGATAAAAGGTGAAGAAATAGCTGTGCATCACCGAGTTCCTTTTACTGATGTACTGGCTCTTGGGTGTGTGAGTAACTTTTAAAATGGGATGGCATAAAGAGAGAACCCTATGCTAAAGACTGACAGAGTGTGTCACACTCTTGACTACTATCAAGCCATTGGTGGCTGTATTTTTTTGCAAGACAGTGAGGGCAAGGGCCAGGACCCACCTGTGGCAATGTGTATGTACAGGAAAAAGTATCCTTTTGTCACCAACCGCTGCTTTGAATTTCCAGGATGGGATGCTGAACAGAACCAGAAAGGGAGCACCCATGGAGCAGGACAGAGACCCCACAGATGCAGCACAGCTCCTTGAGGACGAAACAGGAACCGAGGGCTCTGTCAGCTGAACCTTGGCAGGGAGAGAACCATGGCCCTGCCAGACACAGCACTGGTCACTTCTGCCTGAAAGCAGATTTTAGCCTGTGTACTTTAAACATCTTTAAAGGGAATCTTGTAGGGAATTGTCTACAAAAGGAGTGTTTCCACTTTCTTATGCCTGGCACATCAGTGGAACAGGTGTGCTTTGTGGTTCCTGGGCATTCTTCAACACCCCCTCACCTGCATGGGGCACGTTAAGGACCACGCTGCAGTCACTGAAGCTCACCCAGCTAACCTTGTTCATGAGCCGTTAGACAGCTGCTTGTCAGCCTTGCAGCACAGCTGCTTGCAGGGGTGTGCCTGCCTGCTCTGCCACAAGAATCCTGCACAGCAGCACTTGCTAACCCATACAGGGTTAGCCTGATGTTTCACTCCCTGCTCTAGATTAGCCTCTTTCACAAATCACATGCCTGTGCAAGCGACACCATCATTATTCTTTAGACAGGAGCCTGAATTAATCAAACTGATGACCTTTTGCACACAAGCCTAGCTTAACTGCATATTACTTTACTAGAAATGCTTCTGTAAGCCATGCCTGTTTGTTTCGCTTCAAAAGGTTTTGGTCTGGAATCCTGTCCTTTACACCATGGTGCTCTTACTCATGAAGGCTAAAGGCTTATTTTACTCAGCCAACTGCCCTTTGCACTGTGCAAACGCTCACAAACACAGTGTTTACAAAAGGACAAAGGAGGCTTTAAGAATGAAGTAAACTGTACCACAGCCAAATACAAGAACTGCTGAAGTGAATGATATGTAAGTTACTACAAATTCTGAAGAGAAAGAGCAGCTGTGCTCAAGTTGCATTTAATATGAACAGCAGTAGATTGAAAGCAATGTAGGTACTGACAGCATCCAGTAAAGTCACATTTTAAGACAAATCAACTCATCAAATCAAAGCTCGGTTAAAAAGTGATTTACCGAAGAGGATGAGCTCAGAGAGCAAGGTCTTCAAGTTTTAAGTTACACTGTGAGTTCATTTCAGATCACAGTTAAAGGATTTCCATTTTGGAGTTTGGTGCAGCAGAAATTTAGGGGGTCGGCTGAGAAGTCACAGAACTATAAAAGTCACAGGCTCCTCTAGTTTGGTGGTGACCCCCAACATCATCGAGTCCCACACCCCAGCTCAGGCAGGGGCAGCCAGAGCAGGTTGTCCAGCATCTGGTGAGAGTTTGAGCACCTCCACAGATGGAGACTCTGCAGCCTCTCTGAGCCACCTGTCCCAGTGGCTGACCCCTTTCAGGAAAAACATGGATCGTTGTGTTCAGATGGAATTCTGTGTGCTTTGCCTTGTGCCCGTTGTCTCCTGTGCAGAGCAGTCAGGCCCCCCCATCCTCGCTCCCTCCCAGCAGGTACTTGAGCACACTGGTCAGACCTTCTGGAGCAGCCCCAGCTCTCTTGGCCCCTCCTCCCGTGAAAGATGCTCCAGTCCATTTACCCCCTTTATGGCTCATCACTGCACTTGCTAAATCACATCTCTTTTGTACTAGTAAGCCCAAAACTGCACTCAGTGCTCCATGTGAGGCCTCACCAGTGTTTTACCCAGTTGGCATATCAGACTCCTCAGTGGCTTCAAAACATCCCTCAGCCTCCATTCACTGCACTGTTCTTCACTGCTGAAATCCTGCACTTGCGTTTTTTCACTGGAAGAATCCCATGATGAATTTCCAGCTGTGATTATGAAGAACCACATGCAGCAGTGCTGTAGATTCATGTTGGAGGCTTGTGTACAGAAGAAAGTATGTGTTCAGAGCTGATTTGTGTCTCCATACACTGGTTCAAAAGCAGTAACTTCAGCCTGCCTTGCCGAAACTAGCAGCTTTCTCAGTTTATACCATGTGATGCTGCAGCTAAACAGCTGAGGGTTGGTGCCGCAATGAGTGCTGGGTTAGCCAGTGAAAGTCCTGTACTTGTTTTTTTATGGAAGAAGCTCACTCAAAAGCCAGGCATTCCTGTTTACCATCCCATAACCTACCTCCAAATGACTAGAAAAGAAATGTTAGTCTTCTGTTTTGAAGAAGAGTAGTGACATACTTTCCTTAAAATCTGCCACTGGCTAACAAGGTTTGTGCTGGTGTACCACTGATGCCTCACTGCCTGCTCTGCCAGGTGTCACTGAGAAGCATTCCTGCCCCTCTCCCATGTTTGCTGCCTACATGGAGAACTTCTTTTGACTAGAGAGGGTTTTGTAGAAACCATGCTACAAAGATCCCTGCATGTGCTTTAAAAAACTCTGTTGTAGAATCTGAAGTTGGGGGAAATTCTGGGGACCTTTGGATCTGTTGCACAAAGACCATCTTCAGGGTGGGAGGAGTCCACTGGAGCCTCTCACAGGCAGAATTGTTCTGGACAGGCTGTTCCTGTCTTTCAGCTCAGGAGGATAAAGCTCAAAGCTGACCTAACAGCACGAGCCTTACTGCAGCTGTACCTGCTCACCTCTGCTGGGCACATCGACAGCTTCCTCTTACTCAGCTTTTATCAGTAATGTCTCCCCCGATGACAGGAAAGCCACTTTCACTTTGCTTGTCTTCCCCAGTTGTGCTGGACACCTGCTGTTGGGATTCCAGAACTCAGGTCTGAGCAGCTTTCTACCAAGCCATTGCACGGCTCTACTTTGCTTGAGTTGTCATGAAAATGAAAGGGTGGCATTCACAGAGGTCAACATGTTGCAAGAAATGGAAGGAAACAATTGGTGTGTTTTGTTTAATTTTTGTAGAGTTGCACTGATCATGTATACAGGTAACTTAAACCCCACCCCTCACCCTGTCCCCAGCCTTGGGCAACTTGGAGATGGTGGGCTCCAACAGGAGGAGGAGGTCCTGTTAGCAATATAAAGAGCTGCAGCTTGAAAGAAAGGGAAAGCCAGCTCAAGAAGAGATAGTCTTCATCCCCAGAAGTGAGATGAAACTGTAAAAGTAATGAGGGCTGCTAATTTAGCCCAGTAATTAAAACCCATTCTTCCTGCCCACTGACTGTGTTCAGAGGGAGGAGCAAGTGGCAGCTGGGCTCAGCCTGGGCAGCCAGCTCAGCCTGCTGGGGGCTTCTGCCCATCAGTTCTTGGCCAGCAATGAATTGTGACCCCAGTTCGGTCCTCGTACACCTGATCTCCGGTAATGACACAAATGGCTCACATGTGCGCAGGCCTCCCCACAGCCAGGATGCTGCAACCCTTCTTTACTCCTTAAGAAAAATAAACAATGGAAAACTCCAGTCTTGACATTTAACCCATCACCTTTTCCACAGCAAAGCAATTCAAAGCTTCAAGCCTGAAATTCAGCAGGAGACACACCTCAGAGGGCTTGGACATATTCACTGGGTGGCCATGTGGCTTCCAGCCTGTGGAGATGCAAGTTCCAACTGTGCATGCTCCACATGCTCAGAGGTGTCAAACTGTTCTCCCCACAGTCACCCAGGTAGCCACGACACTTGGACATCCACGGACTGGTGTGATCCCATTGTACATGAACAACTCCGAGAGCCTTCCAAGGGAACATACCGCAGCAGTTACTCATTTAGTGCTTAAATAATTGTCTCCACACAACAATCACTAGACAATCTCCAAGAATGCATGATGGATATCCCAAGACTGATTAGCCTGTATAAATCCTTCAAAAAACCCACAGGTAATGCTGCTTAAAACACCAACGGACAGGACATTAATCTTCCTCACTGGGAGTGCAAGGTAGGGTGTTAGGCAGTGATGCAGCAGATGGACAGATTCAGACAGTGCTCGCTTAAAAGGCTGTGCACAGCAGCCAGCAGTGGGCACAGGGGAAAACACACACTGCTCTGGGTTAGGCAGGTTCACAGGGAGCAGGGGATCAGCTGCAGCTGGGCTGTTCCCTACAGCACTGCTGTCTTGTCCAGGACAGATACGGTGACATGTTTAGGGCCCAAGCAGCAGTCCTGCCTAGAATCACACCTGACTCGTGCAGGTCCTCCTTTAGCCACTTCCTGGGCTGAGCTCACTATGCATACCGTAATTTTCCTTCCCAGAGTGAAACAGCAACCTGGGTAACATTCTATCCCAAGTGTTTAATGATGGCCCTTGTGGGTCCCTTCTGACGTGGCATATTCTGTGCAATCTGCAGTTTTGGGGAAAGCAGACGTAAGACACAGAGTTTCAGAGTTAAGCTCTATTGTAGTCTACTGCCACAGCTCGAAGGACAATCTTTCATTGCTAATGTGTTATCTACCAAGGACATTCCCAAATTCCCACACTATGCAGATCCCACCCAAAGCACTGTGCATGCTTCACAGGAGTTCTGAACTGTAAATGGCCAAACACAGCAGGAGCTGCAGGACTGAGGGCTGGCTGGGAGGCTCTGGAGGATGAACGCCACAGACACACAACACCCTGGCTGAGAGGCCACCATGTCCAGCTCACCCAGAAGAGCAATTTCTGTGGCTGTAGTTCCCTCCTGTCAGCCAAGGCAGTCTGGCACATGAGGGGGGTTTTACGCACTCACTGGAAGAGCAGAAGTGGGGGTATGACTTCTCCATATAAAGAATGTCCCCTGCTCAAGGGGAATTACTACATTATTCTACATTAAGCAGCCTTAAATATTTAAATTATTTGAATATTTAAGTTTATTTACAATCTTGGTGAAGAACATAACAATCCCTGTGTGATACAGAACATCATGGAATGTTGCCCCTAAAAAGGCACTGAACTGAACCCTCCCCAGGGATAAGAGGTGTCTGTCTCATGGGCAGCCTTGGGCAGGATGTCACAGCTCCTGAGCACAGTCCTCTGTGTGGAAGGCCTGAAAATATATGTGCAATTTTTCCCATTTCAGACAATAAAATTCACAAGTGTATCTACACTGAAATACATTACTGACTGATTTATAAAAGCAGACATCTGCAGCACACAATGAAGTAACAAAATACAGAGGTTTATTGACAATTGCATGTTCTGTTATTTGATTTCCAACCCCCTTTCTGTCCCAAAGAAATGCTCAGATCAATCTTATTTGATGAGTTGAAAACATTGTTTAGATTCCAAAGAAAGAAATGCAAGAAAATTAACATAGTTTAACTAATTTAAGGCCTAGTTAGAAGTTGCTGTTTAAAAGACAGGCACTGCAGCCAATGCACATCAGGGACTAAAATATGCCAAAGGCTCAGTATTGCAGATGGCATCAACTAAACCAGAGCCTGCAATGCAGGAAGCAGCCTCTGGTCGACTTTCCCACGTGACAGCCTCTTGTCAAGTACTGGAACAAGGAACTGAAACAGATGTGTCTGAAAAGCCAGAGGCTAGAGAGCACAGACTCAGGAACAGCTGCTAGGAAATACATGCTTGGAAGTAACAAAAATCCATTCCAGGGTTTTAGTTTGAGTCACTGCCTTGTTTTTCTACAGGGACAAATAACAGGTAGCTCCAAACCAATCTGAAAGGTACAAAGGCATTGAAATCCCTACTTACCATGGCTGTTTTACCTTTAGCACTGCCCCATGTATTTCAGGATTTGAAAAGGCAACTAAGTGTCCAAGCAATCACCCACCCCTGCTGACACAGGGGAACTGTGGCCTGGAAAGCACCACCATCACAGAGAGGTTTAGCACCTGGCCCAGCATCCCCTCACTGGCAGAACTTCCCAGGGAACCTGGGCTAGAACAGCAGTGGACATACAGATAAGGCCACGTGTTCTTTGGTGTACCTGAACAACTCCTGTTTGATATGTCAGATTTACAAAGTAAGTATTCAATACATTGAACAGTCAGCACCTAATGTTAACATTCACGTATCAAAGTTGTGGATGCAATCAAAAAGTCCATTCAGAGAACAAAACCCTACCCCGAAAATGTCTGTGCAAAACATGCACATCTTCCAAACATGATTTACAATAGCCAGCACTAACAGAAGGTTTGTATTGCTTAAGTCTTTGTTTTTCCAACTCGGATAGTCTACAGCAAAAACAACTACAGCTTGATGAGAACCCACACAGCTCTCCCAACCTTACCAACAAAAATCTGAGGCAGTAAGGCTCACCAAAGACTGGAGAATTCACTAACAGAGTCAGCACAGACAAAAGAAACAGGAAATTCACTGTGGTGGAGAGAGGAGAACAGCTGTGGTTTCCACAGGGTGCAAACTGAAAACCTGTGCCAAAGCTAAGGCATTTCCACACAGGCTGGGTCAGAGTGACCTGGCAGGACACCTGGGCATATTTTCCATAGTAACTGTAAACTCCAAGTTGCCTCTGTGCAGAGTACCATAAAGCTATTGTTTGCATCCACATCTTTACCAGAACGTGTGCAAGCACTCAGCCAGGGCACTTTGATTTAAGAGTCTTCTAGAAGCACCTACATGAAACAGTATGTTGGACTGCCACGTGTCAAGAGCCAGTCATTGTAACCAGCAGATTACCAAAGGCATCAGAAAGGCCTGAATACCTGGGAGGGGAAGACCACAATCTTTATAAACATATCGATGGTTTAAGTATAAAAGAAACTTTCAGCGTATTTTGTCCTTGTATCAGCAATCACGTGTTGCAAAGCAAGAAAGGAGAAAGAGAACCAAAGACTGAAGACACTTCTAACCATGGCAGCACTACTTGTTCCAGCGGAACATATTTACATTCATGTGACTGCAAGTCAGCTCACGCTGTGAAGCTGCATCCCACTGCCACGGGGAAAGCCCAGCCTACCTGCTGTACTTTGGAATCTTCAGGTGTGACCTCCAGACCCCTCCCCATTCACAATCTTTGACATGTGGGCTGCGCAGGCAAGCCTGACTCCACAAGAGTGTCCTAAGCCACGAGCTAGCTAAGAACCTAACAGTCTGAGGAACTCACCACAAAGTAGCACTGATCTTTCACAAAGTTACACTAGTGTCCCCTCTGCCACCCACCCAGGCAGGCCAACACTTACATCTTCCACAGGGCACCCATTCCCTCCCCAGCCCTCCCTCCCCAAATCACCAGGTTACCCTTCCTACACACTCTAACATACCCCTCATCCATCTGCATAAGAATCTATCCACAAGCAATAGTCTATAAACTGACCTCGCCACCACAGACAAAGAGTTTCTGTGCAGACTCCATGAGGGACAGTGCCCTGATGACCCTAATAGAAGGCAATGCTGGATTTCCCCCCGGGTGGATTGAGGACTTTGTTGTGTGAGCGTGGCCTTGGCCCCAGGCGGGGCTCATGATTGTCTATCTTGGCTTCTGGCTCCTTGCATCGCTCCCCTTTGCCCACATCTTTTTTCTCGCCTCCATCTTCCAGCTGTGGTTTGACATTTTCTGTAGCTGCATAAAAGAAAAGGGATTAGATCATTACACCATTCTGTAGTCCACAGAGTGCCTCATTTTCTGTAGGCTATATTATTTCCCATGCCTCCCATCCACAGCACAGCAAGGTTTCCGATTATCTGTTCATTTTTCCTGAAGGAAACAGGTGCTGAGAAAAGAATTTCACTTTCCACAACAATTCCTCTCTTCCTTCAGAATCTTTCTAACAAGGATATGGAGTCTCAGCAATACACCTTCAGAATGATTTTGGCAGTTTCAGGAAATTAAGAGATACAAAGTACCAACCAATCCTTTCATACTGAGTTGAAAGCAGGGTTTATGGTTTAGGGTTTCTTTAACAACTAGCTGAGCAATAATACATTTTTTCAGTCAGCTATTTGTTATTTACAACTACAGAAGGCCAAGATTACATGCTTGAAGGAGATGGCAAAGGAGGAAGAAGTAACTTGATAGGATGCTTTGCTATATACAGATTCCATATGTATCTATATATACACACATGATATTAAGCAAAGCATAAACACACAGAGTATCAAGACTCATGCCCATGTTCTCCTCAAAAGAGGAAGAGAACCATTTCCCTGAGACAAGTGATTAGATCTCTGACTTTTCAGTTATATTATCCCAAAAACATGAGACTAAGGCTGGTATTTAAGTGGAAGCATAAGAAACTATTCCTCAGAGCTTATCTTCTCCAAGAGCACAGAGAAAGGAACCTCTCTTGCTGACCTTCTAGCTTCTTTGGTGTTTCATCTTCTTTCAAGACAATGTGATCCTGCAAAGAAATCAAGAACTGTCTTAGCGTATTATCGTTCTCAAACATCAAGTCTGTCACAAAAGTCTTCTGAAAGTTTAGCTTTGTTTCTGATCTAAGTTTATATGTTGATCACAGTAAAAGCAAATAGCTGCAGGCATTGTGTGCAGCTCTTCATCCCCTCCACCACTACAGAACCCCAAAAGCAGGGGGATAAAACTCCTGCTATGGCAAGGTGCCCATCTCAGACAATTTATTGAAACACTGGATCATCAAAATGGTAAGCACAGCAGGGCTGGGAGAATAGCTGGACTCTTAGAGATCTGAGAGATCTTGAGGATTCATTGATTGCAAGGTCTGGAATCACCGTGCCTGTTGAGCACCCACTACCACCCAGGAGAAGTTTGGTACGCACAACTAGAACACAAGCAGTCCCTGAAGACCTTATTTATATTCAGCAATTCCTGTCTTCAGCAAGTATCCCAACAGTCAGGTAATAAACAAAACCTCTTAAGACCACTTCCCCAACAACCCCAATTGACTGTCACAAATACAGAGCTACACCTCAGAGAGGTGTGTTTTCCCAGCCATGAAACTCAACTTTCAGTAGTTGTATATGCTGTCTCCTTTCCATCCCAGTATTTCCCACAATTCCAATACTCTAGTTAAAGACATAGGAATTTCTGTAGTGTTGTCCTCCACTTAGGAATTCATGGGAATTAATGTTACATTTCTAAAAAAGAAACAGTGACCATCCCAATAAATAGGTACAGAGGAACAAAGCAAAGTCCTCTCTTACACCAACAGCACTACTCCTGACAAAACCTAGCTCCCAGTCTTATTTTACTTCTCACTTTCTTATTTCCCAAACACTAGTCAGAACATGCATAAAAGGTTTAGCCTTTCTTGTACACTCTGTTATTAATATTGTTGCTTTTACTGCTAATTTCTTATTTCATTGCTGTTTCCAGTAAATTGTTCTTATCTCAACATGTGATCTTCACCTTTTGTGCCTCCAATTCTCTCCTCCAGTTCTGCCCACGGGGGAGGGCAGTGAGCAAGTGGTGCAAGGTTTGGAGTGTTTCAGTGGGAACACTAAATTGGAGAATACCATTCCTAAGCCACAACAGACTTAATTGGCACCCAAGACAGGGCATGAAGGGTTGAGATAACAACAGATCTGTCCAGAGTGAGCTGGAAACAAATTTGATCTAAGCATTTGTTGTATTAGGTAGGGAGCCACTGGTCAAAATGTTGCTTGGTCTGTTCATGTGGGTGTGGTACCTAACCCTATATATATTCCCATATATGTAATATGTGCTCCTTGTGATGATATTTTTCAGAGCAGGAAGAGGGATCAGGATTGCTTTGTTGCTGAACTGTTGGATATTGGTTTATGATATATAACATCGAGGGCAGTGAGGGTCATTTGGGATGCGTGTTCAGTGCTGCTCCCCTGCCCTTACCTAGGGAGCTACCTTTAGGAGTCCACTAATAATCATACCCAGTTTGTGGGAAGAACAGGGGAGGACGATTTTCCCCAGCTTTTCACACCCTTTTCCTCCTTCAGGCTTGTAATCACAGCTTTTGAGAATCTTGAATTCCCTTTGGATGTTAAGGAAAGTGCGTTCTTGTTAAGTCTGCCAGGTCTCCTCAGTGCAGTCCACACCATGTTTAGAGTCAAGAAAGAGATTTCTATGGAGGTTATTTAGACATTTGCCCCAAGGGTGGATAGTCATGAGTGCCATGGAATGTGGGGGAAAATGGGCCAGCTTTTGGAGAAATGGTTTGAAAGCTCACCCCTGAACAACCACAGGACTCTGATGAAGTGGCAGAATGTTTGACAGGAGAATGCTGCGGCAACTTGGGAGAACTTACTGCAACGTGCTTGCCCTGGCTGCTATTTATTAGACGCTGCTCATCACCAGACAGAACCCTCAGAGGAAGGAGGAAAGCAGAGCAACAGGCACCATTGCCACACAAACTGCAGCTGAACCAGAGAAACAACCTGTGCCAGTAGCAGGCAACCCTATACAGAAGAAGAAATCCAAGACCAAATCAGTTCTCCCAGTGAGGGATGAGGAGGAAGCAGGGGCCTCAGAACAGGAGGAAGAGGCAGGGCCAGAGATAATCATCTGATCCCCATCCCCTGGTGAGCTGCAAGATATGTGAAAAGATTTCAGCCTCCAGCTGGGAGAGCCCCTGGTGACCTGGCTGCTCCAGGGCTGGGATATCGCAGCCCACAATATGAAACCAGGTAGTGGTTAAACCAACAGAGTGGGATTCCTGTCCTGGGATATGGGCACTGAACATGGGATTGGGAAGAGGACAGAAACTCTCAGCCTCTGCAGGTGACTCCTGTCAAGTGTGAAAGAAAGGCACCCTTCTCCAAGGATGTTCTAGTAGTGCACCCAAGCAGGTGGAACACCATGGAGAAAGGCATCAAGTACCTCAGAGAATCAGCTGTGCTGGAGGTAATCCATAGGGATTCAAGTAACGAGCAGCGCCCTGTAGATCCAGATGAGGACCAGTGCACACAATCCCTGGGGCAGAAGTTTATACAGAGAGTACCATCATCATACACTCACTGGAAGTGATGTCAGTGAAAGGAGGAGAATAAACTGACACCACTGACAATACCACACCAACTGGGACTCTGTGTGCCCCACCCAGGAAATGATTTGTGAACTAGAGAGCCAGGGAGTGGTCAGCAAGATTTGCTCCCCCTTTAATAGCCCTACAGGACCACTGTGTAAGTCCAGTGGAGAGTGGAGACTGACAGTGGACTATTGTGGCCTGAAGTCATCCCACCACTGATGCCGCTGTGTTGGACATGCTGGAACTTCAGTATGAACTGGAGTCCAAGGCAGCCACCATCAACACTGCTCATGAATTCTGCTCCATCCCTTTGGCAGTAGAGTGTAGGTCACAGTTTGCTTTCACCAGCAGGGGTGTGCAGTACACCCGGAACCGACTGCCCCAGGCTGGAAACACAGCCCCACTGTTTGCCATGGACTGATCCAGACTGCACTGGAAAAGGGTGAGGCTCCAGAACACTTACACTACATTGATGACATCATCATGTGGGGCAACACAGCAGAGGAAGTTTTTGAGAACGGGAAGAAGATAATCCAGACCCTCCTGAAAGCTGGTTTTGCCATAAATCAAAGTAAGGTCAAGGGACCTGCCCAGGAAATTCAGTTTTTAGGAGTAAAGCAGCAAGATGGACATTGTCAGATTCCAATGGATGTGGTTCACAAAACACCAGCTATGTCCCCAGTGACGAGCAAGAAGGAAACACAGGCTTTCCTGGGTACTGTGAGTTTTTGGAGGATGATTATTCCAAATTACAGTCAGTTTGTCAGCCTTCTCTATCCAGTGACATGGAAGAATGATTTGAAGTGAGGCCCTGAGCAACAACAAGGTTTTGAACAAAATAAACAAGAGGCTGCTCATGTAGTAACTAATCCTTGGGCCAGTCAGGACAGGACAGGATGTAAAAAATGTGCTCTACACTGCAGCCAGGGAGAATGGTCCTTTCTGGAGTCTGGCAAAAAGTACCTGGGGAGAGACCCAAGGATGACTCCTGGGGTTCTGAAGTCAGGGATACAAAGGATCCAAGGCCTGCTACACTCAAACTGAAAAAGAGCGCCTGGCAGCTTCTGAAGGAGTTCGAGCTGCCTCAGAAGTGATTGGCACTGAAGCACAGCTCCTCCTGGCACCCCAACTGCCAGTGCTGAGCTGGATATTCAAAGGGAAAGTACCCTCCACACACCATGCTACTGCTGCCACGTGGGGCAAGTGGATCGCTCTGATCACAGAGAAAGCTCGGACAGGAAACCTCAGTCACCCAGAGATGTTGGAATTCATCACAAACTGGCCTGAAGGCCAAAATTTCAGACCATCATCAGAAGAGGATGAGAAGGTGACATGTGCTGAGGAGGCCCCACCACATAATCAGCTACCAGGAAATGAAAGGTGACACACTCTCTTCACTGACAGTTCCTGCCGTATTCTAGGGACACATGGACAACGGAAAGCTGCCGTATGGGGTCCTTCGTGGGGACTCACAGAAGCCATTGAGGGAGACAAGGTGGATCAAACAAGGGTACAGAGCCACAGGCTGTCCAGCTGACTTTAAGTATCACTGAAAAAGAGAAATGACCAACACTCTACCTCTCCACTGACTCGTGGATCGTGGCAAATGCTCTGTGGGAGTGACTGGACCAATGAAAAAAGGCCAACTGGCAGCTCAGAGGGAAACCCATCTGAGCTGCTGAAGTGTGGCAAGACGTCACTGCCTGGGTAGGGAGGCTGGCTGTGAAAGTCCATCATGTCAGGCTGCTGAAGAACAGCGCAACAATGGACAGGTGGATCGAGCTGCCAAAATTTAAGTGTCTCAGGTGGGTCTGGACTGGCAACACAAGAGTGAATTATTTCTGGCTCCATGGGCCCATAATGCCTCAGGTCAAGAGGGAAGAGATGCAACATCCAGATGGGCTCATGATCAAGGGGTGGACTTAACTATGGACACCATCTCCCAGGTTTATCCATAACTGTAGAACATGTGGGCAAAGCCTCTGTGGTGTGGGAGGCAATGGTCAAAATATAAATATGGGGAGGCCTGGCCGATTGATTACATCACCCTCTCCAAACCTGCCAAGGCAAGTGCTACGTGCTGACAATGGTGGGAATAAACACTGGCTGGCTGGAGATGCACCCTGTGCCTCACAGCACTGCCTAGAACACCATCCTGGGCCTGGAAAAGCAAGCCCTGTGGCAACATGGCACTCCAGAGAGAACTGAGTTGGACAATGAGACTCATTTCAAAAATGGCCTCACAGACACCTGGGCCAGGGAGCACGGGATTGAGTAGGTGCGTCACATTCCCTGTTATGCATCAGTCTCTGGGAAAGCTGAACAGTACAATGCACTGTTGAAAACCACATTAAAAGCACTGGCTGGTGGGACCTTCAAACACTGGGATCTACATTTAGCAAAGACCACCTAGTTAGTTAACACTTGGGGCTCTACCAGTTGAGCTGGCCCTGCCCAATCAAAACCACTGTGTACCACAGAAAGGGATAAAGGCCCTGTGGTGCATACAAGGAATATGTTGGACAAGACAGTTTGAATTAGTCCTGCTTCAAGCAAAGGCAAACCCATCCATGGATTTATTTTTGCTCAAGGACCCACAAAGTCTTTGAGTTTTTTCACTTAATAGGTAATGCAGAAGGACAGGAAAACACAATGTGTTGCTCAAAGGGATTTGATTTTTGGATAGGAACAGTCTGTAATGTTGCATTGTATGATACTGCTTGCTGAATGACACTACCACTGTGTGCCATAGCTACCCTGGACAATGAGGATGGACTGCTCCAGATACACCAGCTGAGAGCTCCTTGTGCAGCTTGAACCAGCCGACAGCACACCAGCCCTCCTGCTCTGGGAGACATTTTGCGATGGATAGAACCCACAGTCCTGGACTAAATGAACTCGAAAGACATCTTAGAGGGGCAGCCATTGACCATGGAAATTACATGACATAGATTGTATAGAATAAGCGGTAAATAATGTCCTGGCTCTGGCCAGGACAAGGTTAATTTCTGCAATAGGCAGGAGGGGCATGACCAGGACCCTGAGGTTATTCTACACTACCTCATTATCAACATAATAGTTACTCACTTATTAGTATCTACTTAGAGTAAGGCAGCAGGTTGTAAATCCACATATAGGGCACTTAAATACAGAAATAAAATAATTGGCAATGTATCCTTTTTTACTCAAACCCAGATTTGGTCATAACTACAAGCAACTATCACACATCACAGGTTTAAGATCTAAACCCAACTGTATAAAATATGTATAACAACTGTAACAACAATTACAGTTATTACAGTTGCAAAGAGACACTTTCATCTACCACAAATCAAGTATCTGCTGGGCCTGACACCACAGCTGATTCCAAGTTCACTTTTTCACTGTTGATCACTTAAGCCTAGACTCCTGCTGAAGTGCTTTCACAGTGACTGTAGATACAGGTACTTAAGGGAGACGAAGTGCACAGCCAGGCCACATGAAGGTTTATGACTGTAGCTCACTGGGGTTCGCAAATTCCCAAATTTGAATCAACATCACCTCTGCCAAACTGCAGGATAAGGAGAAATATCTCCTCCGTATCCATCTTAAATGCCTCTTGGCTCTGTCAAGAACTCCATCTGCACCTCACAAGAAAGATCAAAAGCTTTTTTCTCTTTTTCTTTTTTTTTGAACACATATCCAGAGTCTAATTAATACTTCTACAGCGAACTGCAGAGCCTGGAGAGATCCGATGCACCCAAAATAACAAGCTATCAAAGAGACTTTGGGAATATAACTGTCTAACTCAAAGTCCCCCTGTGCACCCTGTTCAGGTCTGTTCTTAAGGAGAGCACTGTGACAGAGTGTGACAGGAGCCCTGGAGCTGCTTCTTCCTCTGACAGCAACAGAAGTGCAAATACCTTGGGCTTGTTGGGGTGTGCTCGCACAATGCTGGGAGAGACAGGAGACCCAAAGATATCGCTCGTCTTCCCGCCAGGTGGATTCATGCGCGGACGAGGCTGAGCAGAACTGGAGTCCTCAAAAATGCCACTTTCTTTTCCTCCTGCAAGGTAATTGTTAGATTTCTTTTTTCCTAGATGACTTAGTTTTTTCACTCTATATTTAAAAATTTAAAAAGTCGTAGGAATTTAAGGATTTTCAGAGCCCTGCTGCCTAGGGACTTGCTTTTGCGTCCCTAGTTGAAAACCTTTGTTGCAACAATTCACCAGTGGATCTCAGATTCAGGGCTGTGTTTACTGCAGCTAAGTGCTGATACAGCTCTAGAATAGAATCTGTTTCCTTTCATCATTTCCTAGACCTGAACTTGGAAAGAATTAAGATTTGGGTGATGTGCTAAAGAGTTTGTGAACATGCAGATCACTGAAATATTCATATATTCAGAAGTCTGAAGTGATCTGTTGTTCAAGCCCACTCAATATGTAATAATGCAACATAAAAAGACAGAGAGATTACAGTGTTCCACTTCAGGAACATGAAATCAGTTCTGTGCTGCAACTCAAAGCCCAATAGCACAGAAAGAGGGGGCAGCTCTTACCTGGAGGGTTTGTTCTTTTTGGAATGTTTTGAGGTTGTTCTGATGCTCCAAAGATATTGGATGCCATCCGGTGTGGTCTGCTTGAAGAAGACACTTCTTCTGTACTCCCAAAGAGATTACTAGAACCTCCTCCTGGGGGCTTCAATACCCTGCATCACAGAATAAGGAGCAAGATACACAAGCTCATTTAAAATTTATAGCATTCAACATATTTGATGTCCTCTTCCCATTCTCCCTTGTATATAACTATTCTGACTTTAAATTACCTCAGGTAATTCTGCTATGTCCAGTATCTACTTTTCAAGAGCTGTTCTCATAAAGTATTCCCAAGTTCAGCACATATTTTGCCAACCTCCTGGTGAGTCAATTTGATCATTAAGCTATCCATGATTACTTGGAATGATGCTAACAGTGCCAGAAGCACAAATGGCTACTTTCCCTGTGGTGTTCTAGAAGCAAGAGAAGATTAAGAGAAGCCATTTGACTGGTTAGAGTTTTAAAAATAACCATTACAGAATCAAACTTTCTGCTAATCTGCACATACCAACTATGCATCCGTGATACAATTCAAACCCAATGACTTTTATTTAAAAGCAGAAATTTCAGAAGTACTAAAAAATTTGCCAACTCAACCATCAGTTACCATAGTAGCTGGTGTAGAGTTTAGAATGGAGAAGTCAAATACCAAAAAGTCAGATTTTTAATGGTCAAGCTGCAAATCCATTAAAACCAAAGCTTTGTACCAGAGGACACCAAACAGATCTGCAGAAAAATTGGAGTTTACAACAGAAATATACTGACTTCTCAAAAACCTACCAAAAGTCACGCTTATCCTTGAGTAGTAAGTCCACAGCTAATGCAGACTTTTTGTTAAACAGACTTCAGGTCTTGCCCTGAAAAGGAACTGAACCACTACTTGGGTGTAGAATCAGTGGAATTAATTGGAAAATTAACAGAAAAACACAGGAAAGCAATGGATACTGAGGTATGGCTGGAAAGCAGTCCAGTGGAAAAGGACCTGGGGATGATGGTCACAGTGGCTGAGCGTGAGCCAGGTGTGCCCAGGTGGGCAAGAAGGCCAATGGCAGCTGGGCTGTACCATCCCTGGTGTGGCCACAGGCCCAGGGCAGTGCCCATCCCTGTGCTGGCACTGCTGGGGCACCTCCAGCCCTGGGGGCAGTGCTGGGCCCCTCAGACAAGAGAGACACTGAGGGGCTGGAGCGTGTCCAGGGAAGGGAACAGAGCTGGGAAGGGGCTGGAGCAGCAGGAGCAGCTGAGGGAGCGGGGTGGGCCCAGCCCTTCTGGCTCTGCAACTCCCTGACAGGAGGGGGGAGCTGGGCGGGGGGGTCAGGCTCTGCTCCCAGGGAACAAGGGACGGGACAAGAGGAAACAGCCTCAAGCCGTGCCAGGGGAGGTCCAGGTTGGACATCAGGAGGAATTGCTTCACTGGAAGGATTGTTAAATGTTGGAATGGGCTGCCTAGGGAGGTGGTGGAGGCACCATCCCTGGAGGTGTTCAAGAAATGATTGAATGTGTCACTTAATGCTCTGGTCTAGTTGATAAGCAGAGGTTGGACTTGATGATCTCAGAGGTCTTTTCCAACCTTAGTCATTCTACATCAAAAATAATCTTTACAGTTACATCTACTTGACCAATTACCCATAGCTGAACTCAATTTTACTACTTCTCATCTGAACTCTTCATCTGAGACCTAAACTAGCCTTTACTTTTAAACCAAGAGAACAGTTATAAATTGCAAGATCTTCACCCCACTCAACATGAATGCAACTCAAATGTCTGTGAATTAATACAACCCTTCCTCTCCCTAGATGAGACTGCAACACTCCAGGTGAGCTATCTGCCACACGAAGATGAGGTTCCTCTTGGAGCCAAGATCTACTCCAGCTTAAGATTTTATTTCACAGAAGCAGAGATATTTGGCTGCCCTGTCAGAAAATGAGCTTTGCATGCATTTCA
>VZRE01007262.1:0-90323 GCA_013396775.1 Cephalopterus ornatus
TAATAGTTTGAGACTCTGTTTCTCACAAGAAGGAAATATTTTTATGCTGCCTTATCATTCTCTTTTTACAGAAGACCTCTCAAAAATAATGCAAGTATCTTCCTTTTATATTATGTCAATCAAGAAGATCTCTTGAGGATTTGTGGGGCCCATGAGGTGGGTGAACAGATCCCTTAACCTAACACATACAGCAATAGGCAGTGTGGTGACGGACTCCCAGAACAGAATTGCTGAGGCTTTTTGTAGTGTTGTAATAATCTTTGAAGACTGAGGGACTGTTGATATCAAAAATACAAATGTGAGAATTCCATTTTAAATGGTGGGAAAAGAGTCCTAGAGCAACTAGCTAAAATTCCCAGAATTTTGTTTTTCTGGGAGGAGAATTTTTGTTAGTAGGATTTTGTTAAAACTTTAAAAGACAGACTGTAAATGCTAGAGATGTAAAATGAACTCTGAAGAAACCTTTGATGAATTTCTGTAATTCTCCAAGGAGTCCTCTGTCAAAGCGAGGTAAGAAAGAGAAAATAAGTTCCCCTGTAATTCCTCTTCATGCAATACTAAATATACATCATAAGCGTGGTTTTAGGAGAGATCAAGATTTCTTCTTTGCCTCTGCAGGCCCATATTAGATTTAAAAGGCAAATTATTTAAAAAAAAAAAAGGATTAAACAAAAACATTAAACATATTTTCATCACATAATGAAGTGCAAGTTCTTTTTCACACCATATGTTTGACTTGCTACTTACTGTAGAGAACATGCTGGATGAACACACTTCATGCTACAAACTGGTCTGACTAGCTAAACCTGCACTACGAGGTATCAGACAGTCCTAGTGAAACTCAGAAGTATTATTTCATTGGCGTTCACTCAGCATTTCTTGCATGACAATTGAGTGGTGAATAGGTTTGGAAGCATTAGCTCAAAATGCTTGGACTTCTAAATCTAGCATCACTGGGTCAC
Source organism: Cephalopterus ornatus (assembly GCA_013396775.1). Taxonomy (NCBI): domain Eukaryota; kingdom Metazoa; phylum Chordata; class Aves; order Passeriformes; family Cotingidae; genus Cephalopterus; species Cephalopterus ornatus. Next base: position 963 of record VZRE01007262.1, read on the forward strand.
TCTCATGTTTTGCTAAAGACATCTATCACATCTGAGACTGTAAATCACTAAACATTCGTTTTCCTCATCATGGTTTCACATCAATGGATTTTTTTTTTCCAAGCAAACACACATTGCACCGTTGAGAAAGGCTGAAAGATTATAGAAACCTAGCAACTGAAACAGAGATTGTTACGGCAAGACATCTTGCTTTGTGTCCCCAGGTCTAGTAACTTTACTCATACTGGGATCTCAAGCTCTATTATTAACCCAGAGAACTACCTTAAAGCTGCACTGTCTTTGCAAAAAGAGTCTAATAAAGTTTTATGCACATAACACACACCCTTTTAAAATCCTGACCATAAAAATAAGCCCTCACATAACTCTCTTGCTCAGGTAACCTCCACAAAATAAGAAGCTGAAGGGAGTTTCAACATCAAGGAGCAGGTTCTGCAGGCTCTGTGGTAGGGGGGCCATTAGACAGAAAACGCAACTGAGATAACATTTTCCCTCATATTACCTCTGATAAATCAAATTGATGCTGAAATGCAGGGGTGCTTTGGGGAAGCAAGCTTCAGGGTTTCTTTCTGTTTTGTAAAAAATACAACACAGCACATATTCAAGAAAATAGGACATATTTATTTGTTTGGTTTGGTCAAACTATCCTCTATTGTAATCCATCTGGAGTTGAGACAAGATGTAATCAGAGGAAAGAGGCTTTTAAAAGATCTATCACGCACACATTTATAACACTAAATACATGCAAGGGCATCTAAGTAGCTAGTGATCTAACTTTACCCTAAAAAAAGAAACACCACGGCCAAAGGCTGAGAAAATGTCAACCAATTGTAACAAAAATGTCAGTGGTGTTGCAGAAATAAAACAAACAAACAAAGCCCTAACCCAGTGTAAAAATTTTGATGTGCAAACAGAAATACTTGACTTCACACTGTACAGCCACTATTCCTTATGAGCCTTGTAGGATTTTCATGGCATTTGTTTGAAGAATCATATAAACACGTTCGCATCAAAACCACACTAAACCCCAAACACATTTGTCAGTTTGCATAGGAAGACAGTCAAGCTGTCATTGACTGCAAGGAAGCTCAAAAGAAAACAAAAAATAAGCTCCAAAAAAAAAAAACAGGAAACACAGAAAAGAGTAAGATGAAACAGGTTTGCACAAGCAAACAGCCTGACAGAGTTGAAGAAGCATTTGGACGATACTCTCGGGCACATGGGAGGGACTAAGAGTTGGACTCAATGATCCTTACGGGTCTCTTCCAACTCAGCAAATTCTGTGATTCTGAGCACTCAGAGATAATGTAAAGCTGAACTGAAAAGTAGTGAAGTCAGATAAGCAAATATTAGTCCTTTCTCACTGGCAAGGAAGGCTTGCAGAAGACAGCATTGCATTTTATCAGACTGACTTGGAAAAAGGAGCACACTTTGGTCATACAGGCACCTTTTAGAGCCCCTTCTCACTGACATGTCAGGCCTATGCCCAGAGGGATGTCTGAGGTGACACAAGCAGTAGTGCAAGGAATATTTTCAGATTTTTTTTTCAGTGTATCAGAAATAACTATTTCATTGAAGAAAAAAGGTCCATATTTCATATACACATATGCAAGAACTGACGGGTAAACCTTGCTTGATTTAACTCTACATACCCACATTCTTAACTGTTTTTCTTCTTTTGTTTCCCCACTTGTAGGTTGCATGATTAGCTTGTACGCTCTGCAGGCCAAAAACCTAGTCTGCAAAAATCATTTGAAATATTTAACACATACTAGTACTATGTAAATAGTAATAATAATTCAGTGTTTTTTTCCTGCTTTGCATTTCAAATGTATTTATTATGAGCTAGACAAATAATGGAGGATTATAGCATTCTGCCTCCACATTTCTTGTCTTCCTCTTCCCATTTACCAGAGCAATGACGAAAGAAGAGGTTTTGCTCCAAGCCATTAGCACTTGCAGCACAGATTCTCATACCACATAGCTCTCCGAACGTGAAGGATCCATCTTTTGCACAGGAGCAGAAACTGATTTACTTAATGAATTTAGAGAAGACCAGAAGCCTGCCAGTGACCCACATTGCTCAAGAAACTGCACCAGCAGCATAGAGTATACAAGCAGCTGCTTTTAGGCCAGCAACAGCATGCTCAGCATGAACAGACTGTACTAAGATTTTTCTCCCACACAAAAAACCACACTGTTCCTGTGCCCCCTTTGTGCTGACAGAGCCTGTCTCTCAGTTGATGAGCAAGTCACTATTCAGAAAATTATTTTTCAACCTATTTTGGAAATCCATGATCACGTACAATTGGCAGTGTCTGTTAGTATTCAGCGGCGATTTCAAAGGTTCTTTGTCCTGGGGAGGAGACAGGACCATTCAGCAGCATGCCAGCAGAACTGCTGAGTACACAGCTGGAGCGTACGTGGGGGAAGGGAAGCAGTATATGATTTTGCAATTATACCTGTTAAACGCATACGGATTTGAAGAACAGTCACTCGCCATTTCTACTACTTTGCAGTGGAAACTTTCAACACATTTGCCAGAATTATTTGGCTGTTTTTTCTTGTAAGAAGATAGAGGATCAGTGCAGACAAACGTTAAACCACATGTATGTGCTACATAATTGGTTCTTTCAGCCCCTTGCAGTGCAAGTGATTTGCAGTAACATGCTCCGACCTCCTTACTAGTTAGCAGCCCCAATCCAAGACAAACACATCAAGAAAAGATAGAAAGGAAAAATCTGTGGGCAAGATAAACCACAGAAGCTTGGCTTTTTCATGATGCTCACATTTTTTCTATTACCCAGCTGCTAGATATTCAAGAGAAAACAGGGTGTACCATACCAACTGCTGCAACAGGCCACAGGAGCACAAAACCAGTAAGAACCCTTTCTGTTTGGCTCTTCGCAGGGCTCTCACTTGTACTAGAAAAACGTCACTTTGATGCCCTGTTTGCATTCCATTTCCAACAACAATGAGGAGGATGGAGGTCTCTGGTTTCTATGACAACCCAGATGGGCCACAATACAAGATACTTACAAATGTTCAACTGCGGGGATGCCAGATCAAATTAAGCTAGAGTTTACACTACTTCACAGAAACTAAAATAAAAGAAAAAACCCAAACAAAACATGAATGTCAAAAGAAGGATGACATTTCCTCAGTACGTTCCAAAAGATTTCTGAAAGGAGATGGTAAAGAAAAGAAGGATTTTTCTTTACAAAAATAAATAATATTGTTAACACAGCAAACTTGAAAGCCTCATTTACGTGAGTAAATGTTTTCATTCTCTACTACCAGAAAATTACCATAAAACATTAAAGGCAAAAAAACAAGTCCAAAAATAACATTACTTTATTAATTTACGTAGCTCCTTATGAACTGGTAAATTTATTATCCACTGTTTTGTATGGCTTGTTTAATGCTATAATTTATATTTTGTGATATGGTTTCGTTTTCTGTTGTTTATCCCTCATCTGGTCTTTTGTTACATTTTGCAAAAGACTTTCAGGTGTAGAAAATACTCCATATTTTATCTAAAAAACTCAAGCTAGTAATAGTGAAATATTTTAGTTAACACTAACAAAACTGCAGAAACGTTTAATGTGTGCTCTTAGTAATTTAACTGGCCAGTTGTTAAACAGGTGAGGTGATCTTAACTTCTCAAAGGCATTGATTAACTCAGTGTGCTGGGAAGGCAAATAACTGTAATAGGCCAGCCAGTTTAGGCAACATGAGTAAAATACCTTCTGAAGAAGCACTTGAAAAAGCTTTTTGTAAGGTTTTTCAGATGTGGTTCCCAAAACAAATGAAGTTAAAGAAGTTAAATGAAGTTAAACAATTTCTAAATAAACGTGTATTTTTAGGCACATTATTTTGAAAAAGCTTCTGCTACAAGCTAAGGTATTGTCTTTCTTTTTAGCCATGGTCCTGCTGCTCCAAGTTACTCTCTTCCAATTTAATCACCAGGTAGTTAATAGCATTCATTAAACATCTGATAGCCAGCAAGGCTCACACAATGACAGATAACCGTGGACTTTTAGAGGCTTATGTTCTTTGGGGAGAGGAGTGGGAAAAGAGGAGAGAAAGGCTTTACAGCTGTGCCTAGCCAAAATAATCCAAAATTAGAAGGACTGTAACATTCAAAATTGGAACACAGAACCCTAAAAGCCGTGTCTGTGCAGCTGTTGTAACACTTTATTTAAAACTGCAGACACCCTCTCGTCATAAATCATTCCCTTTGCAGCACCGCTAACCACTACTATTTACACAAGGACTCATCAGTCTGGCTTGCAAGTGCCACCTCATCACTCAGGGGCACCCGGCGCTGCCGGCTGGAAAGCACCTCTCACACCGGTCGGCTGGGCCTCCTGCTGGTGCCTGAGCCTCTCCCCCTGTTCTGTGTGTGAGCCAGGACCCGGACACCGTGGATTTACAGAACGTACCTAAGGTGGGCTCTGAGACACCCAGGTTAGCACCTGCCTGTCACCTGCTCCTCAGCAACCCTCTTCCTTCCTCTTTCAGCCCAAACCCTCCTGCCGTTCGAAGCCGTCTCCCCTGAAAACATGACAGCCCGATGCTGCAAGGTTGCTGACGGGAGCACGGCTGGCACGAGGCATGGCATGCCGAGGCTGAAGAAAAGCTGCCTGCTCTGCCATGGTTCCCTCAGCCTGTGCAAGGGCGAGTGGAGCCAGGGACACACACTGCGGTAATGGCAACAGCATTTCAGACAAGAGTGATTGGCAAGGAGCAAGTGCAGAACGACCAGAGTGCCTCAGTACAGCAGGGTGAAGAGCTGAGGGCTGAAATTACACATCTGTAATAAAAATTAAAATACCTGGCAACTCTGCACAGCAAGTGGAAATTAACTGGAAGTGACAAATTAGGATGCAGAAATTTGACAAATGACACAAATGGGTATGATTAGACTTAAACGTGGACTACAGTGTTTAAACTTCACCCATACAGCTAGGGCTGTACAGCCACATCATATAGCTGCTACCTCTGTTTCATGTATAAAGCAGAAATCAAGAAATGGCATAATGAGAAAGAGAATTTGCAAAGTGCTAATGCTTACTAGAATTGTAACAGTTTAACAGGAAGAGCAAATAAGTAGGAAGGAGTTGTATATTGCAAGGGATGGTGGTGCTGCAGTGAAGAAGCTGCTTGACGTCACACAGTTAAAGTTACTCTAATCATAATTCAGTGTAAGTATCAAGAGACTGGGACAAAAAACCAGGCCAGTGGATTCCTCTCACAAACCCTACTGCCAATCACATACCCCAGACATTTCAAACATGAACTTCTATTTTGCAGTGATATGGCACAGATGAAAGTGGTACTTGCAAATTGCACAGCATTTGCTATTCCACTGGGTCAACTTATCAACTGCCATGCAACCACAACATCATAAGTGATTACTGACCCCTATAAGGAATTTGTACCTAGGATGGTATTCAACTCTTCTAATACTCTAATTAAAAAATAAATAATCTCTTGCCCCATCAACAACAGAAACAGACTAAGTAATGCTTGGCATGCACCCTGCCTTCACAAATTCTGGTAAGTTTAGACTACTTTTTGCACAGGTGAAATTAGAAACCCTGAGCTGATTCCCTAGACAGAACATCTCTCCCTCAACTCCTAAGATCCCTCTTTTACTGCCCCACTGCTTGTATGCATACACTGCTGTTTGATATTATAACTAAATCTGTCCACCACACTCATCCTCCACTTCGCTGACAGCAGCAATCGCTTACAGATGCGTATCCTGTTGCTAGCACAGGCAATACCACACTGCACCTCTGCCCTTGCTGACATTCACTCTGTTTGACAAATACCACCCACGTCTTCCTCCCCGAGTGACAGTTTTCAATTAAAACTGAATGACTGTTCTCAATGTGTTCATAGCTGGAGATGTGCTTTTTCCACTTTGCAACTATAAAAGGCTTGTGTTCCTGATTGTAATTTCTTAGAATCAAAGATATTATCATTTCCTTTGTCATAATGACGCGATTCACAGCAGATCTCCCTGGGTATATATGCATCTTGCTTGGTTGGTTATGAACATAATGGAGAAACAAAGGTGTTATCTCATAAAGCATCTAGGAAATCCAGCTCTACCATACAATCCAGCTAAATATTTTCAAATTTGAATACTGTTTTGACTGACTTCAGTTTAATACTGAACTATTAGCAAATAATGCCTACAGACTAGCTCCAGCACCAAAGGAGCCCTAACACTGAGTTTTGCTGAACTTAACTTTCTGCAAGGGGCCAAGATACTATTGGTAAACCTGCATTAAGATTTCTATTTGTATTGTAACATATTGAGTTTCTGCCAGAAATTACACATTTAGAGGGAAAAATCTAGAAAGTAAATAATCTCTCCTGGATTATTAATGTACATGAGACTAGAAAACTACCAAGGATCTCTAGACGTCCAGCTTTTCCATTGCCTTATGACTACACTGTAATACAATCACCTGCACAAGAAACTAAAGCAGTATGTTTTTTAACACCTGGTAAATGATAATTTTAGAACTGAAACAGTAATATCAATCTTGAAGATGCACAAGCAATGAAGTAAATAAGATGACCTCTGTTAATTCACTCTAATTCACATCTAAAACAGAAGAAATACATCAAAGTTTGCTGAACAGAATATGATGAAGCAGATGAAAAGCAGATAACTTACCTGCTTCTAACAGGCTTTATACAGACTAAACCCCAAAATATATTAACATTTATAAATCCCAAAATAGCTAAAAGTAAGCTTTTCCATGCCAAAACATTTAAAGTGGTTGCATCTGTAAAATGCATGCTTTTCTGGACCTGACATTTTTCAGAGGTTTCAGATCTAAGCTCATGTTTTCACTTATGTGAAGTCCTAACAATATTGATACCAAATTGATATTCTTATTTTCAGTTATGAAAAGTCTTTAACTAAACTGAATGAGTAGGCATTATTGTAAGACAGCTAAATACTTTTGCTTCTGTATTTTATTCAAAATACAATTAGAATACCAAACACTTCTGCGTATTGTTTTCTGCTCTTACATTTTTTCCAGATCTACTCCATTACACTATGCATGTGCATACTAGAAAAACATATGTTCTCAAAAACTTCCCACTACAAAAGTTTCTGTATTAATTTTCAATCAATTTGTGTCAGAATGGTCTTTGAAAGTAAGAAAACTGAATGTTAACAATATGTCAGTAAAAAACAAGCACTGAAGACAAGCTCATGCTATTTAAAGTACTGGCTGTTCCTGCTCCATGCATCTGGAAGAGTTTGCACTCTGGTGTTTGGACCATCAGACTAAAAACTTGCTTTAACAGAACATGGAAGGTACTAGCAGCAACCCTGATATCCTCAAGAACAGGACTTCCAAGAAACGACCTACTTAATGCACATGAACAGATATTTCACGTTATATCTGCCCTCCCCTCCCCCCTAAAAAAAACAAATGAAAAACAAAAACCCAAAAGTGTGAGAAGTTTTACCTTTTTTAAAATGAGCTGAAACTGCTACAAAACAAAAAACTTCAAAAACCTCACAAATTTATCTTACACAGAATTAAAAATTAATGGATGGGGGAGGAAGAAACCCTAACAAAAAAAACCAACCAAACAAAAAACCAAACAAACAAACCCCCCCAAAACAAAACACACAAAACCAAACCAAAACAAACAAACAAAAAAACCAAACAAAAAAACCCCAAACCCTGAACAAAGGAAAAAACCCAAAACCACCAACTAAACCAGAAATAAGTAAAATGCACCTCTTCAGCTTCACTTTTCTAAATGGCTAACAAATCATTTAGTTGTTAATTCAGTCATCATGAAACTTTCTTCTCCTCGGAAGATACTGAGAAAATTCCTGTTCCAACATTCTACCTTCCCTTCCTAAAATCCTAACAGATCAGAGCGATCAGAAGCTTAGCAGTCGCACCGGTGACTGAGGAGCAGCCCCGCTCCAGGCGAGCGCAGGCCCCGCAGGCAGGCCGGCTGTGCCGCCCGCGCCGCTCAGGGTGGGCTGTGCCCGAGAGCCGTGCCCGCAGGAATGCCGTGCCCGCAGGAATGCCGTGCCCGCAGGAATGCCATCCCCGCGCAGGGCGGGAACGGCCGCCATCTAGCGGGCACGGCGGGGGGCGGCAGGGCCGCTCCGACACCACTCCGGCGGCTCTCGGCGGGCACCACCGGACATCAAAATACGCAGCGACGTGAAAAGCACCCCGACGCTGCTGAGCTTAAAGTCCTACGAGGTTTTTCCGATCTCAAACCCTACCCAAAGCTGTCTGTAGTGAAGCTGGAGCACTAATGTTACGCTGTAAAGGTTTTCTTTCACGCTCAACTAACAAAGCTGTTCTAGATTTAACTCTACAGTCAGCACTAAAACTCTCTTGTGTGACATTATTTACTCCTAATGCACATTATGGCGTTTGCAAAGGCTCTAACAGAAGATCAAACAAGACTTTGGAGACTTCCACTGCCAACCCCACTCCAGCTGCTAGAAAGCCAGCAGGAACAGCAGCTCAGGCACCCCACCAAGGCACGGGTCACTCCCTAGCTGTGGCACAGCTGGCGCATGAGCTTGGGCACTGCTCACCGCCAGGCACAACCAAACCTGAACTAACATCCACTCTCAGACTTATCCACCTTTGTGGCCAGTGGAGCTACAGCCAAGCAGCTGTCTGGCAAAAGGCTTGCAGGCTCCCCCAACTTAGAGCAAATGCTGGTCCAGTTTCATCTGTCTTCAAATGAGAACAACACCAAAACACACACACACACATATATATATAAAGAATGTGAATAAGCTAATATTACAAGAAATCTGGCTCTGCATTTCTGTGAGTTATGGCAAAGTATGATTTAAATGTGCTCTGCATTCCATATGAAGATGTATGTTTGACGCCTGATGTGTGCTGAGACATCTGAAAACAAATACTAATTTCCATGTGCTCCTAACAGCAATCTGTTTAGCCACATCCATGCACACAAAAGGTTTCACACTCAAGAGCAGCAGACACCCCCACTGCTGGCCTGACAGCCAGGCCTCTAACAAGCACCACTCAAAGAAATGCCAGTACCAGTTGTTCAACAGGTACTCCAGAGCTCTCCAGCACTGCACATTTTAATGTTTCAGATCTTGAGCCACTAAGTCCCCTTGACAGGTATCTCTGCTAAGCAGAAGTCGAGAAAAACTGTTCTACAAAATACGTGGCCTTAAGGAAGGTGCAGTGAACTCTAAGGCAAGAACACTCACTGCTATTCACTTTGTTGTTCAGTTCTAACATTTTATTATTGAACCTGGACACAAACCATTCAACATGTAAGGCTGACAAATTATTTCTTTTGCCTTATAAATGAATTAACATAGATTGCATGAGGGTATTTCTGCAATATCAGGCATGAAGCACAGTCCTAATACAAAAGAAAAAAGACTCACCCGGTCCAGCATTTAAGATGACAGGTCAAATCCATATATTTGACTGTCCTGCATAAAACCACAACTCTAATCTGGAGATATCAAAATAGGAGATTCGAGGAAATCCAACGTATGTTCAAATGCTACTTTAAAAATAGCTGTGCTTCTGGCAAACACACCAACAAATTGCTTTTGTTACTTCTTCCACTATTCCATTAACTCAGTCGAGACAGAGCCATGCTGAGAGCTAAGGAAAGGCCCTTGTTTCAAACCTTCCTGTAATCCACTTGCACGAGGACAGAAAGCAGCATATTTATTGTAGCAGCCAGTAGCAAAATCTGTTGTTGGTCGTTCAGTGGGGCTTTTTTCTTAGTTTTCTTTCATAAATAACTGTCAGATTTAATCCACATGAATATAGTCTAAAAAAAAAATCATCATTGACAGAAATACCATAACTGAAAGTACAAGGACATACAACAGAAGACAGGTGTTGGAAATTTCAGTCGCTTCTCATGTATTTTGATGATGTCCCACACGCCATATGTCGCTGTGTGTGGAGGCTGAGACACGTCGCCCTCCGCTGTCCCAGCAGCTCTGTGGGAGCAGAAGCCCAAGGGGCTGATGGGTCAGCAGAAACTCCAGCATTGTAAAAAACAAGAATTGATTTTTCTTAATTTTATACTTCTGCTGCTTCCAGACTTTATAAATAAAACAGTTAAATGTATCCAGGCACTTAGAAAAAACTCCTTCTTTCCTTTCTCCTGACATTTTTGCACCGTTTCCAGGGGGAAAAAACCAACTGTCAGTACAATTGTTTCATACACTAAGACTTTAATCTTAACTAGGTCTTCTGGCTGTTTACATTATTAAGCAAAAATAAGCCTTTAAAAGTTGGAAGAGCTGAGCTAAATTGATATTGGTGAATGCAGAAAGATTGAAAACACTAAACTTTTTATACTTCAATTTGGGTCTGAACGCGTAAGGAGGAATATGCTACAAAAAATTCTAGATAAAATTAGAATCACGTGAAAAGAAGTTTAAATAAGGAAGGTGCAAGGATGACTTTAGCTAAAAATAACAACATAGTAATTAAAAAAATGTAACAGAACACAAGGAATCAAAGAGAAATGTAACAATTTTTTTGATTCATCTCCAGAAAAGAACATCTCTTTGCTTAAAACAGAAGCACCTTTTTAAGAAAGTGTGGAAACAGAAAGAACAGAAGTTTTAAAAATGAGAATGCCAGATGTTGAACATAACACTCTGCTAAATTGTTTTCCGGGATACTGCTGGAAATCACTGATTGAAGAGCCTTACTCCAACAATCTTCTTTCAGGGAGCTACCATTTTTTTTCAGTACATTACTGACTTTCTGAGGTGTTATTAATAATTAAACTTTTATTTTCAAATTACTCATTAATATTAACTTTGCCTAAAATCTTCCTGGAACCTAATACTTTTAAAGAAAATAAAACAGCAAAAATACACTAATCACAACAGTTAAATAAAAGAATGTATTGAATTTGAGAAAGAAGCTACTTCTTGTAAATTCTCTTTCCACAATTCATACTCAGCAACACAGTAATAATGGTGTTCAAAAGACATTTTCAGTCTTCACTTTTTACACCTATGAGAAATGGAAAAGCAATGGCAATTTACCAACCCAATCTCCTTCCTTGCTTTTGCTTCCTCTAGACTAATAGAAAGATAAGAAAGTAAAAAATGTAGGTGAAAACCATTGTATGTAAGCCTCAAACCTAACAGGCTAGCGAAGCCATTTGTCACACCTACATGTGAAATGTGAGGAATAACCATTAGTACTGAATTGGATCCAAATGAGCTGTCATACAAGAAAAGCCACTCTAGCTTCTGGAGCTACTGAGTTCCAAGTTACTTCACTCTTACTTTTCTAACCTTATTTCATATGGGCTAGTGCAGCACAGCTCCACAGCGTGGAACTGAATGCATCATCCCAGCTACACACACGCACTCGGATGACCATGCTGGGCCACCTCTGCACCCTGCACACTGCTTAGGGACAGTCAGCACAAAAGAAATATTTACCACACTTGCAGTCCCATCAGTCCAAATCTGCCTGAAGCAAATCCTGAAGAGAAAGAATGCCTGAAATCCTATATTCTCTGCACACTTAGGCATCTACCCACATTACTTCGTCAGTGCTTGGCTGCACATGTCCTTGTGGTTGGACAATTTGCCCAAAAAGTGACAGATAACATTCATTTCCCCTTTCAGCTAGAGATAATACAAAAGTACATCTCTTTTCCCCAAAAGCTTCCTAAGCAACTGATATTAACTTCTGTATCAAGTATTTCTGGCATTTTCTTGAAACGCTGTATGAAAAGAAATAAAAAAATCGCATACAGAATGTACCGAGGAGAACTCTTAGAACTTCTCTAACATCACAACTCAGAAATTCTGGTCTGCAAAACTCACTCTCTACAAACCATAACCAGAAGAGGACTGGGTTGCAACATGCAGAACATTAAATTGTTTAAAGCCATTCAAATAACTCTCAGAGCCTTTTTTCCTTAAAAACATTTTCTACCCTCAGTTGCCTCAGAAAAAAAAAAAAAAGAAGTTGTTGTTTGTGGGTAACTATATCTTAAGACTACAAATATGTTTCCCCGTTTCTTACGGAGACAAAAAAATATTACAAAAGATGACAGCTTCCAGCAAACAAGCACTGTCAGGTAAGTCCAATGGGTTTTCTCATTTGCATTTTGCCTTTAACAGAGTCAGTGAGCAGTCTCATGTAACACATGCCACTAACCGCTGTTTCGCCCCTCCAGAAACCTTCTTTCCAAATGCAGAAAGCCAGAGTATAAGCAGTAGCTTTAATGAGAAGTTACTAATAAAATGATGAGGCCTTATCTGTACAGGGTGGCTGACCAGCAGGTCACAATGATTCCCTCTGCCATTCAAGCTGAGGAGCAGCAGCTGCTGTCCCTTCTCAATCTGTACAAAACTTCTTCTGAAATGTCTATCATGTCCACTAATATTTTCTAAAGCTCTTCTAAAAGTACCTTATCAAGTTCATTTTCACATTGAGGTGAACTCCACTACAAAGTCCATACAGCACAACATAGGAATCCACTTAAGTCAGCTACAAAACTCCCAAACACATATGTGGACCAGGAAAAATCCGAAAAATCCGAATGATGCCTTTGGATAATTCATAGTACATTTATTGCACATTATGGATTCTGAAACACACTGAAGTAAACACACAGTTGCAGCAGAAATTACTACAGTTCCCCAAACAACGATAATGAATGTGTGTGTGTACTGACGTAGGTGCTCTGTGTAACTTCAGGTAGGACAACGTGAAGGCAGTAAGAACAGTACTTGAATGTATGACACAAGGGTAATGCAACACTTTCCTCTTCTTCATCTCTAATAACCTGCAGGTGTCCAAGCCTCCTTCTCACAGAGATGATAAATTACAATAACATAGATCAGTGCAGGGCACTGGCAAAAGTTACAAGACCTGTCACAACAACTGCAAAACTAACACATATCACATGTATCACACGTATCTGTAGCAAAAGCACATCTTCACTGTGACAGGATCCCAGTTAAGGCTACAAAAGAACAGGGAGACTAAGCAACAATTCAAAACTAGACTTCCAGAAACATACAGAGGCCAGTGTTGCCTATTTGAAGGTCAGCTCCTAGAGGGAAATAATGATGTTTTGAAACCTAGGCCTATCAATGAGTGTCGAGACACTTTCAGAAGTTTGACCTGGGATACATCTACACAATATTATTTTTTTAAATACCTGGTTTTGAAGTTTGCCACATAGTATCAGCTATGTCTTTGACGATTAAAAACTCATATAGTTGTTTTGTGTGTACATATTATATAGTCTGAGGGCCAGCCATTTTTCATTTTAAACAGTTGGCTTTTGCTTTAATTTCTTGAATATACAGAGAAAAGCTACTTCTCATGTTTTTTAAAGCCTTCTAAAGCATTTCTGGGGTGTCAGCATTCTCATTTGCCACTAGAAGCTCTTTCTGATGAGCTCAGGACTTCAGCTTCAAATCAAGTTACATCAGAATGATATCAGCTGAATATTAATCATGGTAGATGCACAAACAGGTGTGACAAAACCATGCTGTGACTAGAATACAAAATTCTAATATGTATCGAGCCTTCCAAAGACTATTCATTTAAGTCCATCCATTAAAAAAAGACATAAAAAAACTATCAAACATATTGAAATGACAAAATTTTTCACTAAAAGAGTAATGCATTGTAGAATCATCCTCTTGAAAAATCAAATAGCAAAATGTAAACTATCACGTTAGCATACTTCCAGTATGGAGAGTTACACATTCCTTCTGGGTGTTAATGGCAAGGCTGTGGTTACATGTTACTACAATACACTGCTACATTACTGAAAAATTCAGCCTGGTTGCCACTCATTTCTTCACCCCTGCAGATTCCCCTGTGGCTGGAATAAAACACACCTGTCTCACAGGGAAGGCAAGGAGGTAATCTAACAACCAACAAAATAGTAACAAGTTACAGCTACCTACAAGCTTCAGCAAAAGCACAATGCTGCTGACCTTTGCTTGTAACATACCTCTCTCTCCAGGTATTCACATAAAGAAGCGAACATCCAGTCACTAGTGACATTATAAACAAAACAGATCGTATGGACACTAAGAGAAAGACTCAAACAATGCCACTGCCCTCTGTGACTCCTAGACACAAAGATCTGTAGGTACCCCTACACTATCAGGTGAATTAAATTAAAATCTAAGTTATTCATTAAGGTGTACAGGAAAGTTTGTGAACCTCGATTTTCATTTTTTCCTTTTAACAGAAAAATCTTCATTTAAACAGCTGAGTTTTAGTCTTCTCTGAATTTTTGTTTCTTTTCAGCTTTGTAGAAAAAAACCCTGCTTCTCACATGCAGTGCATCTATAAAACAATGTAATAAACACATTCCCTAAAACATTTACCTATGTATGTTTTGCTAACTCAGATGGATATGATTTTAAAGTAAAAACAAAGCTAAACATATACTCATTTAAATTATTCACATGTAGATTACTATGTTCAAAAATTACTATTTTGTTAGTAGATCTTATTCTTTTAATCTCTGACGATAATTTGTGGCAAGAACATCAATATTGTACCAGAACACTATACATTTTAAAGAAGATCTGTACAAATATACTGAATGTGCTGTATATCTGAGGGGAACAGAAGTTTATCAAGGCATGATTTGCACTTAAAACAGATGTATTAAACACAGAAGGGCCATCTGATAAGACAAAATTGAACTGTTTTTAGTAAACATGTCCTTCAAGATTTTCTTCAGCTGCTTTTTACATATAGATTAAGATAGAAAACAGTTTCTTCATTATTTTTTTTCAGCTCTTTATGAAGCAATTATAAACCAAAATTAAATGAACACACATAAATGAGGAAATACCTTCATTACCGGCAGAAGGGACTACTACTGTCATAGTTCAATTTAACACATACACACTAATTCCAGCAGTGTACCAAGCGATTACCATGCAGTGGTTCATTTGAGTTCTTTAGGATGTCAGAAACAATCTTTTATTGTTTAATATTATCTTTATTAAAATTAGATTTATTCAAATTGAAACAGGGCATGACACTGATTTGCAATAATTTTAAGTAGGTACATTCTAAAATAAAAGGAGATATTTAAATGAACAATCTTTTTTTCTCCTTTTTTTTACGTTGCCAACTGCTAACTACTCATCATTGAAAATTACACATTTATTTATAGGATGAACCATGCAAATACCTAATAAAGCACAGTAATACTGCTGGCAATATTCAGGCCTTTATATAATGTTTACAAGCATAATTAATCTTCACAATAACCTTGTAATGTTGATAGGGAGTAAAGTATTCATTATTCTTTAACTTCACATATGGGAAAACTGAAACAGAGAGATTAATTTAGAAACAAAAACGTAAGTATAGGTCCCCCAAATGTAAAGTCAAGGCCTAAAGGCAAAAAAAGACTAATTTTAAAGGCACTAGTATCAATAAAAGCAGATGGGGCTCCGAGCCTGTGAAAACAAGTTTTTTCCAGGAGTATAACTCTAGACATTTGGCAGTGCAGGCTAACATTTTTATTACATTATAATATTGTATTACACATTTTTAAATTTTTTTACATTGTTTTCCATAATTAATGAAATGGGTGTCCAGTTCTGTACCATGGTTGGCCATGTCCTGTTATGTTACCTACATTTTTATAATAATTAATTACAACTAGGAAAGCATGTTATTTCTTCGGATACATAAACACAGAGAGGCCTTTATTTAATACTGTTAAGAATGAAGAATCATACACTGTGTCAACACCACCTTGGTCAGAATTAGGACAACCAAGGGCAAGCCTGGGACCCGTTTTTCTTTGGTTTTAACATGAAGCAGGACAAAGGTGGCTCCAGACTTATACAGGGAGTACACCTTCCTGGATTCTGTGGTACAGAAGTAGAAAGACTACCATTGCCCTCTTTGCCTTTTCTTATTATTCACCACAGGAGAATGGTATATACTACGCCATATCAGTTCAAGGTAAATAACTTCCTAGCAGGATATTGGTGCTCTTAGTTTGTCTTCACTTCCCTTTACAGCATGGAATTTTTTTCCCAATAACCAGTGAACTAACTTTCTCTCAGCTGAGATCTTACACATGCATTTTGATTTTTTGGAACAAAACCTGATCTTGCTTGAGGTCAGCACTTTCACTGTGACTTTCATTTATTCCATCTGCCACAAACAAAAAGTTGGTGAAAATAATTACAAAAGAAACACTTCTTTGTGGGTGCTGAGTGAGGAGCGGTGAAAAGAAATATATTCCAACATGCAGCTGACATACGTGAGCACATGGAAATGAAAAATACATGTATTTGCCCAGAACCTGTCTGGTCTTTGTTCCCGGGCTGGAACAGATTCCTGCCAGGGACACAAAATCCGAGAGAAGACGGTGCAATAGCAGAAAGACGACACAAGGTGGTGGTCACCGAAGCACGGAGGAGAGAAGAGGAAAGGGAGCAGAAAGCCTGACTGGGGAACGCCATGAAATGGGGATGTTGGCTCCAACCGTGGTATCTATCTGTCGGGCAGGGGGTGCTCTAATGGAAAGCACTCCCTTTGAATGTAAGCCAAAAACTTAAAAGCATCGGCACAGCTGCCTGCATTGTGTTACTTTAGGCTTCAAAAGGAGAGGAAAAAAATCCAAAACTACCCCTGGCTCACATCACAAGCTCCACCAGTTTCTCTGGTTGTGCTTGGAAACTCCTATAAACACACAAGCCACGCAGACACATACACACAAACGTGTGTGAATACTGCCCTGAGAGGATCACTTTGGGAAAGGGCAGGTGTTGTACACCTGGAATTCCAAACACTGACTGACAACTTCAAACTTCAGAAAAATTATGTGTGTCAAAATGTTTTAAAATACAAGCAGGGAAACTAAAACCCCAGTATTTACCAGAAAGCCTTTTACCAGGTGAAAAAGGCTCACAGAAACCAGAAAATAAGCAAAGAACCCATACAGAATAGGAGGCAAAAATGTAAAAAATAACCAATTACATTAATGTTGTGATTGAAGAGGTTATTAGAGGCAAACATGTGACCTTCAAAAGGAGAAAACTCACCCCTCACAAACCAATAGCAGGAAGGATCAAACGTGACAGGTGAAATGAAAAAGATGGAAATAAGGAGACACCAGAGGAAATGTGAACAGCAAATAGCAGAGCTACACAAGCAATAGCTAGGCATTCTTGAAATGCATCAAAGCAGGAAGCCACCAGTCTGCTGGGCTGCTGAGGAATCAACAGACAGCTAAGGTCAAAAATTTGCAGAGAAAACAAAACTATGTCTTTGTAACAGATCTTCTCCACAGAAGATGAATATATGCCTGTAACTTTACTTCTAATAGAGCTTAATATTATAGGGGAGATGCCAAAGATGTTGGAATCAAGGTGAAAAAATTACAGGAGAAATAGGCACTGAGAATATACATAAAATACCATGAAAGTATGAAAGAATTTAGGATTAAGAATTTATGCAAGTGAGAGAAACAGGCATTTCATATACAGCAGCATATTAAAATGTAAACACTATAACTATCTTAACAGATGCAAAAAGAAATCCTAGAAATTACAGTTTAACCAGTTTTCCTTCAATGTAAGCCACTTCGAATGCTTACCACAGACACATTGGTCAGCAATGACATAGCAAAATCCATCAACAAATATATTTGACATTAAAACAACTGTAGTGTTTCTTTGGGAATCTCGGTTTTTACACAGCGTGAAAAGGCGTATTTAAAAAAATGAAGCACAGATGTAATACACAAATGATATGGCACTATTTAAATTAGCAGCAGGCCTAGGATCCTGTATTCTCCTAATGTATTCTCCTAATCCTAATTTCAGAAACAACCAAAATACAATTAATTCAGTAACAGACAACACAAAAAACTTAGAAAGATTTTCATATGAATTAGACTCATATAATTGAGTCAGATAAAGCTGAATGAATAAATGCTACAGAAAGAGCAAAGTCCTCTTAGTCCTTTTAAAAACAGAACAGCCAAGGAATGTTAAAACTGTAAGGAAACAATTTTTATTTGAAATAATATAATTTTGTTTAGTAGTAATTTTTAGAACTCATAGCCACGAGGTAGCATGGTGAAGATCTTGCATTCATATTTATTTAGGTAAGGGCATCATTATGTAAAGAAAGGATTGCTTCTATCCTGGTATTTCCCATTTGTCCCAAAAAAGCTAATTTTTCTCAAGGGTTAAGATAATAAATCAATTACAATCTCATAGCATATTTTGATAAAGCAGGAAAGCTTTATCTCAATATTTAAAAATATTTTATCTGTCTCCTTGTCAGGACTACTCCAAACAGCAGATCAAGTCAAGATGTAATGCAATACTCTACACTGCTTAGTTGGACATCAGCCTGGTTAGAATAATCTTACTATGAAACAATTCCAAATGTAAAAAAAATAAGATTTTTTCAAGATTTCTGAAGCTTGACAGAGTTCCAGAATAAAGGAGTTGGGGCTATTGGCAAGGTAAGTGGCTGGAGGGAAATGACCTTTACATGAAATCAAATCAGTTGGTAAAACTCCTGCATCTGAGCGGTGAAACAAGTCACATTCTAAATATGCTCTTGTGTATTATGCAGACACCTAGGCAGAAATCACCTCTGAGTGGAATGAATGCCTGCCATTATAATTCCCCCATGTGACTTATGAATGGAATTGCCCTAATACTTAAAAATGTAATTTTAAGGCAATACCACCGCATGTGTTCAAAATGTCAATTAAAAATCAGGAAAAAAGCAAAACACGAAGGCTAGTAACTGTTAGAGACCCATTTCCATATGCAGCCAAGACTTGTGTGATCTCACATAACATTATCATTTCAGATGGCATTCAGGACATGTAAACAAGCCCTACTACCCCAACATCTTCTATTCATGCAAAATTTCAGTAACAAACTGTTTAAATAGAGTTTCGTTATACGAAAGTACTACACCATTCAGAACAATTTAAAATACTGAAAATTTGGTTTGGTCCATTTATTCAGTTTCTTTAGAATGAGAAAAATACACACTGCTTTAAAAAATGAAATGCTTAATGTATACATACAAACAGTCATCACTGGTGTATGTGTCACAGCCAATGGTAATCTAGCTACCAGCCTGTCCCATTACAAATAGGCTGCCAATCCAGGCAGCAGTGGCAGCAGCAGTGGCAGCAGCAGCTGTCTCTCACCATTCTGCTTTCTCCCTCCATTTCTGTTAGATTTCTAACATGATATAGTGATTTTTGCATATTTCCTCCACGCTCTGCAATAGGTGTGATAAGCACAAATACATTTGTTTTTAAGATTATTCACAATGAACACAATCCTGCACTAACCTGTTACTGTTTACCTGATTAATATATGTGTACACATTAATGGCCTGCACATTTGCACTTTCTGCTATAAATTAAATATTTACTATTATAATTCAGCTGTGTTTAGACAAACAACTAAACTGGCTGTCCTACTAGACACAGGGAAATAATACACACACCTGAACACTGAAGCCTGCAGCAACAATCACAAGGTGGTCCAGTCTGTGCCTGTATCATGTAAGCAACACAAACTATCCAACTCACTAAGGTACTTGTCAAATACCAACATAATGAAAAACATGCTCAAAAGTCTGCCAGCTCGTTTTTAAACCACATACAAACTAAAAATCAAAATGATAATTAAAACTAACTTATTTCTGTGTTATGCACAGAAATGCCATTAAAATACCTTACAGTAATTACCATTCTGGAGTGATTATATAAAGCGTGGCTGTCTTACAATTCTTAATACAAAAATTAGAAGAAGTGATCTCTGGTTTTGCACTTTCAATGCATTAAGTCTTTACACCATTCCCACTTGAACAGTTACTTTCTGTTCTTAAAATATTTTCCCTTGACTATAGAAAAATTACTTCGTTAGGACAAGTATTAGTTTTATTTCATCCTGTTGTCAAAACTGTATTTTCAGATACCACTATATCCTTAAAAATGGTATTTTTAAGACAAAGTACACAGCTGAAAAGGTTCTTGAAGGGCTGTTAATGATTATAATGCTCCAAGTAATTGGGGATGCATTCACAATTCTACAAGCTCCTTGACCAAGAAGTTCAAAGTCTAGTTGGCTATTTCCAGTAAAGGCACATCATTTCATTTCAATATGCACATGTTATTACAGGGTTTGTACTACAGAATTTTCAGTGGGATCAATTAAATACTACCTTTACTACTGCATACTTCCTCTAAAATACTGAAATACACACATACAACGCACCTATTGGTGCTTAAAATAAAGTTCAAGAAAGCTAGAAGCAGATGCTCTCAGCTAAGACATCAGGCTACAGAACCAAGACATTGATCAGGGTTAATCTTGTCTTCCTTGTTTTAGAGCAACACGAGACAGAGCTCTTTGCTTCAGATATTTTCAGGCAGGATCCTACAATTAAAGACAAAACAGTGTTGCAGCAACAAAAAGAAACAACGAAAAAAACCCTCAAGATGCAACTACCTGCACTCTTAAGACAATGTTAACAAGATCATGTCGAGATAAAATTTTCAGGAGATGTCTAAATTTGACCACGACTGCAGCGTCAGTATAGGTGACACAGACAAGCAAATAAATCATATGCAGAACTTTTCACTTCTCCTTCAAGTTTTGTCATTATTAGCACTGATTCCTACTCCTGCCCGGACCCTTACTGATACCACACATCACACAGAAAATCATTACCAATCTTTGCAAGCATAATGCAAGTTTTGAGGTTATACCTGTTTAAACCCACTATACAGTACTGATACACAAACAACATATTAGTTGCTTTCCAGGGCTCCAGCAGAAGCCATGTGGAAGTCTGTCTATAAGCCTTTTAGAAGTTACCTTCCCTACTCCTTTGTTCTACTCGTCTGCAGATGAAAACTTGAGGCCACTTTGCCCCCCAAGTTTTGTCACTAAAAGGTTTTGAAATGTTTGAGGTATTTGATTAGCTGAGGTGCTGCAAGACATAACTGCTGCTGGTAATGCCTTATATTATCCTAGACATTTTTGTAAAAGGATATCTGTCTAGGCACTTAAAGGGAGTCGGTAATATGAGCAGCGTACAGTTTATAGATACAGCAACAGAAGTTATAGAAGGTGGAATAATAAACAGAAAGGAATTTTTTTTTGCTTTTTAAATAAAGTAGAACTCAGGTCCATAAAAGTGGCTGTGAAGTCTGCTCTTAAACAGGACTTCAAGGTGGCCAATCTAGGCACTTCTACAGATGAGTCCTGGGAGGTCATGGGATGCATAGATGGTAACATGGAAGATGACATGGAAGCAACTGCCTAAGAAGTGACAGATGGATGTGTGGGAACATTAAAGAAGTGGAGCGAGTGGGGGAGAGACAGGAAACTCATCGAGGGAACATAAGTAAGGGAAGGGCAGAATTATATAGAACTTTGAAAGTACTCAAAAGAGCTCAAATCTGATGCAAATATGGGTGGTGAACAGTAGGGGGAATACAAAAATAAGAGTGACAATTAAATCAGCAAGCAGGAAGCATTATTTTAACAGCTACATGATAGGAAGTGAAAGAAGTCTATTCCTTCTGTCATAATAGACATGTCTAGAACAGAGCTGAAGATAGTGCACTGGTTAAGGCAAGGCATGAAATAAGGCTTGCTCATAGGGATTTAAAAAAAAATAAAAAGCACGTCTTAAGACACTAAGAAAGCAAGCACCAGATTTATAGCTGACCTAGATGACTACAACCAATGGACTGAACATTCTAAAAAAAAAAAAAAAAAATTCTAAAAATTGCACACCTGAATAACACAGAAACTAAAGATTGTAGTGTCTGTAGGAGAAAAAGAAAACTAGGAATAATGGACAGAAAGAGAAGAAATGAAACTTTGGCCCCACTGAAATAAATAGGAAAACGTACATCATCTTCATTTGTATCTAGATTTTACAAAATGAGATCATTCTGGCCTATTTTTCAGCTGATAACATAGTATATCTGACAAACACTGTGCAAATGACTGCCTAATACTGGAATATGGACCTGGAAATATCACAGAGAAGCAGAATAGAACACAGTTTCTCAACATATTCATATTAGTAAGATCTCATTAAATAACTGGGGGAGATTCAAGAGGTTATAAAAGGAGCTACTTTTTTTCTTCCACTTTGCACCAGCTGAATACCAAACCTCAGACATTTTTCACTATTTACATTCTAATTTTAAAAAGGATTACTCAGTTTTAATTAACACATTTTACCAATGTTTCAAAACAAACAGGGCTGCATTTGTACCAGTCCAATAAAAGACTAAAATATCAACACTGAAAAATTTTTCAAAAGGTCCACATTTTATTCCAAAGAACTCTAGAGCCTGGCTATAGTTTTATACTCCATTACATCTGATACGATCTTTAAAAAATAATTTCAAAGGTAAATAAAGACAAATTTTCCACAAGAATCCAAATTACTACAAAGTTTATCTTCCATTTGCAGAAGGTAAGTAGGTACTTCAAAGTCTGCACCTTCATGGAAGTCAGCAAGTCCTAGCTTTGGAGATTCACAGCTCTTCTCAAATACGAAATCGACAAACCCAGGCTGACTACAAATAAAATGTATTTTAGAGAGAACTAAGGCCTACACACAGTAAGATTAACTCGTACCACAATTTTTAAAAAACCAAACGACTATTAAATGCAGTTTTGTTTGGACAGCAGTTCCTGTGTTTGCAACACACACACCAGAATCAATAAAGCTGATCAGAAACTAAATTATCTTTACACAACTAGGATGTAACAGAAAAGTTGTCAAAAACTTCACAAATAATATTATTTCATAAATTGCCTGGTTTAAGTACTCGTAGGGTTGTTGTTAATGTGTATTTCCAGGATTTTTACTTTCTTCTTTACATACAGATTAAATCCCTGAGGTACACACTTGTTTTTCATTCCCAGTATTCTAAGACTATTTTTCACCAGTTCAGTGGGTATTTATCCCAAAAAGCACTTCAAGAACTGCCTTTATTTTCTAACTGACATATTTCCAAATGTGGCTGAGTCTCATTTTCAGATAGGTGAAAATTGAGAGCTGGACCAGTAGAACTGCTTAAGAACACACCCATTTCCACTAAGAATCTGCATTTTTACATTAATGAAAGAAACACATTACATAGTTAATTTATGCCTTACACGACCACTAATAATAATAATAATTTTTAAATATTCATAAAGTTCTATGATTGGTGTAGTGATTAAAAGCATTATGGACACTGTCATCTTTCTTCTATTGGTATCTTTAAGAGTAAGCTATCAACACTGTTCACAATGACTGCTGGGAATGCTGCTCTGAAGGCTGCTTTGCACAGGCTGTCCATGGCTGGGGCATGTTACTGGGTTCTCCTCTGGCCTGTTTCCATTTTGACTGAAACATTTCAAGATGATAACAGAGGTAAATTTATTGCTTAAAACATGGAAGGAGACTTAAGAGTTCAATTATTTTATTCCTTAGTGATATTCAGAAAACACACGTTTTCCATGGGATGCTTGAATTCAAGTGAACAGAACATGTATTAACTGATGAGGGTAGAACCTGGGGAGAGTCCGGAATATGCTACACATTGTACTTGACAATTAGCAATATCCACAAGTAAACTCTTTGATAAGTTACTTGTATCATGTAAATATTCTGCTCCATTTAGCAGATCAGACATTTTGTAAGTTATAAAAGTTAAATCAAAGTTTTGCAAATTTTTATTGTTAAATACTGCTGAATCCATCCACGCAAAACTTATTCAATAAAAATTCTGAATTTCTATTTTGTATCAAGTCAAATTCAAACAAACTTTGAAAGATACTGTTCAATAAGTTTGATCTACTTTTTTAATCTTGTTATTTTACTGCTTTAAAAGGCAGGAAAACATTTGTTGAGACTTTTTTTTAATCCACAATTTCTCCTTATAAATTGAAATTAATACTGGTTTTAAAAAAAAAAAAGCTTGTCCCTCTGTAAAATTAGCTAAGCAGTTCAGACAGGTATCCTTAGAATGATCAGAAGTGAATGTTCAATAGTTACCAATGGCACAAGGGCAATCAAAAAAACTTTGGCTATGATTTTTTGTGCCATTTTTATTCTGATATTCATGAATGGCCTTGAGTACACTGAAATTTCCTGAATTAAAAGTGTAAATTTATGTGCAAATTAGCCATTCCAGGCACTGCACCTATTAACCTACTACTTTTGCAAATTTAGTTCACAAAAAATAAATCAGTTAACAGAGCAGAAGGGTAATTCTCTTCCTGAACCATGCCTGTTCACAGTCCTAAGTTATTATTTTCATCAAGACATACAAGACTGTGTCTGAGATATGATACAGGACTGAACTGGTGTAGTCTAAGCATTTGATTCGTTTCTTCCCTCCACTGACAAGGCAGTAACTTGCAACAGAAAATACAGACTAGTTTCAGGCAGAGCCCTACCTGCAGAGATGCCACTCATTCTTTTTTTGTACTTCCAACACAAAGCAAATAACTAAAATCTATTATTAAATTTCCGTTACCTTCTAAGAGCTTCTCTCAAAGCAAAGGAAAGCCATCATTAAAGAGAAACAGATAAACCAAAAACAAAGAACCACCAGAGGACATGAAAATTTCATTTTTTTTTTTTTTTCTGAAGAAGCTCAAAACTTTCTACAAAAGATTAAGTATGTCAAAGTAAAGATCATCGGGAGTAGATCTCACTCTGTTTTCTTCCCTTCCACACTTGGTTTCATAGCAAAATGAAGCATGGAAGTATGTTCCAGATAAGCATGTGAAGCTAGTGAACAT
Source organism: Cephalopterus ornatus (assembly GCA_013396775.1). Lineage (NCBI taxonomy): Eukaryota > Metazoa > Chordata > Aves > Passeriformes > Cotingidae > Cephalopterus > Cephalopterus ornatus. Next base: position 25,837 of record VZRE01007262.1, read on the forward strand.
TAAGACCTTGTCCTAAATAGGTGTTTATATTTGTAGGCTCATCTACACAGATGGTTCTCCACCTACACGCATCTAGATGGTGTCCAGACACTATGGCATTATACCAAACCAATAGTATTATAACAGAATTTGCCCTTCCTTATGTATGAGCAACCAAAGTAGCTTGTAACACTATTTTCTCTATTGCTTATGAGACAATTTAATACTTCAAAGAACCACACAAACATTAACAAATTGATCTGGAAAGTCTTTCATAAGTTAGTCTACAGAAGTAAATTCTACAAAGTATAAATTTTACATTCTACAACTCTACATATTGAAACAATTTTTGTGCTTTCATTTCAGGCACAAGGGAATAAAATCTTCATTTTATGTGACTTGCAGCATAATTACTTCTGAATGAATTAGTTAAAGTGAGTAAGAAAGCAGCAGAACAAGGCAAATTATGTCCACACCACAATATATTGCTTTTTCCCATTTGCAGCGTCCTTAACACGGCTGTGAACAAGCTCTCTCTTCCCCATGTGTGGATCTGTCAAGGTATCTAAGCTTCAGCTGAATACATCTACAGACAAACACTGCCACGTAATTCCCCAGTTTTGATGTAGCATTACATACACACAATGAAAACTGCCAAAAGATTCATTTCTAAAGAAAACTACCCACTTTGGAAAATCAGCAGTTTTTTGTTCCAGGTGGAATATGAATATTTATATCTAAAAGTGATGATGCCAGAAGCAAACATTCCAAACAGGATTACTGATGTGAGCATTTCACTTCAGGATCCTGAAGGACAATCCTCTAATAATTCTCCTAGGCCTCAGAACTATAAATTGTAGATCAGGTGGCTATGTGAGGAAAACAATGAAAAATTAATCTCTCTTAGAACCATAAAATGTGCATTTAATGAGGTATATCAGGCCATTTAATAATTGAATTTGCAGTAAATCAATGGAACTGGGCAAGTCTAGGTTTGTTGCTAACAGCTTTAAACATGTTTCTCTCTTTGCCATATATTAATAAAGCTTTCTCATTGGGCACTAAGGTTCAGGCCAGCATAAACTTACCCCTATGACACTGACTGAAATCCAGTCCAAACTGTAGATCAGTTGCTCAGATAGATTGATTCTGACAACTCTTAATACAGCATACTTGAAGAAAAGAAGCTGAGAAACATTACATCCTACCCAAATCTGCACAAAAATCCCCTTTATATCAAGACATTCTTTCTATCTAGATTATGCCTTCTTTAAATTCAACAGAAGGTAAAACTGCTAGTCTTTGATCAGCCTTCTTTGAACTATCATCTTGTTGCAAGGAGCTTCAACCAAGCCTAAACTCCCCCAGTTTAATACTAATGTGTGTTTGTTTGCAGAATATGTGCTGTTAAAGTGTTGCATTTAGAATGTTTAAATTTACAATTAGCTTAGAGTTGTTTAACTGCTTTTGCTGGGAGAGAAGCAGGGGTCCTGCCGAAGCTCTCTTTCTTCTCTCCCTTAAATTCAGTATTGAAGTAATGCACTTGAGCAAACATTAGTGCCCAGTGAAAAAGCTTTTACTGCCTTGCACGTGTTTTCCCTTGGAAGACCAGAATATATCTGGAAGTTTTTCCACATACAGGAAGGATTTTAAAAAACACAATCTTAAAAAAGACATTTTCAAAAATTAGAAGACATACAGTGTATACCTGGCTATACGTACAGCTATATGGACAGCATTGTGCGCTTCTGTGCCCATGGTGTAGCATCAGATTGCTTATATTTAACAGTAACACAGCTCTTTGTATAGTCTAGATAGTTTGTAAACAGAAATTAATGTATCTTCAGCTACTTAGTCGCTTGATGAAATACTCAGAGCCACATTTAATTGATCAGGGATCTGGTAGAAAGAAGCAAAAGGCTTTTCTAACTACATTCAGTGAATGACAGGAAAGTAGGAATTAGAATCCACAGCAGTTCCTAACTTCTGGACTATGATTTTTTTTTTAACCTACTCACTGAATAGAAAGTGCTGCAAATGTGTTCTGTGAAGAGAGAATATAGTGAAATAGTAATGGGGAAATATAAATGGCAAACACCTTTATTTCTCTTCTCTTTTAAAAAAACTTTATAATTAGGATTACCAAAACTATAGTTTTCCCTTCCCCCCTTCCTTTTGATAGCACCCTCCCAGTTCCTTCCTCCTCCCAAGCAACAGAAAATGATCCTCAGAGCAGCTGGGATGCTTTAGGGTGAACAACACAGATCAGCATATCATAAGTGTAATTAAATTTTAAACCAGCCTTTTAGGGGACACTAGTTAAACAGAAAGCCCTTTGTATTTTTAACACTTCAATAGCACTAGAAATCAAACTGTCATTATCCCTGGTCTGAAGGTTGTCCACATTAGAGAGCATCCATGTGCCCTTTACACATCCATAGCGTGTCAAACACACCTTTTTTCACAGTATGTGGAAGAATACCTCCTGCCTCTTTTTACTGAAAAGCTTTTGACTCCTTCTCCATCAACTGTGCAAAATGCAAAAGCATTTGCGGATGAGGTGAAGATGCACATAGTTACAGGAAAACACTAAAGATCTTATTTATTGTGCATTCTTAATACAGACTGACATATGCCAGCTCACAGTTAAGCAAAATTCACAGTGGAATTCACATATCCAGTGAGCAACCTAGTGAAGAATTAAATTATGTCACATAACATGTATATGCAAGGATGGTAATAAGACTCAGAATAAATGTTTAAGTTCAACAGCCAATCCACATCTCAGTCACAAGCCCTGTTAGAGCAGGACAGTTCCTACAGCCAGTGTTGCATACGGGAACCCAAACAACCAGAAGCCAGGCCTGGCCCAGCATGAACATTCAGATAGTGCCACTATCAACACAGAAGAAAACAAAAGGAAAGCTTTTGGTGGGAATTTGAAACAAGGCTGAAACTCACACTTCAAGATGGACATAAGAAGGGTTTTAATTTCTACACCACCACATCCCTGAAGTGAGATAAGCACTTACCATATTTATTCTGCAGTTCAGTAGAGTGACTGGCATTCAAATTCAAGCTGATCTGAGCAGGGATACTATTGCTATATCCCAGTTACTGTCTTCTCATAGGTAACAAACTACCTAATATTTGCTCATAGGATTTCAGGCCCTAGCACAGGTTACTTTTGTCCTGTATGTAGCAAGTGGTAAGTTTTTCCCAGTTTTAGAACGTGGCTTCCCTTCCAGATACACGATGGAAAGAAAATCCAAAAAATTATCCCATTACAATGACTATAATGCTATTCAAAAGTGGTTGATTAAAAGTAAGAGTCTAAAAAAATACTGTCCGTGCTTAATGGAGACTCCCAACTGCGGCAGCAAAAGTGAGTTTCAAACCATGTCAAATTCAGTGGAATTTTGGTGTGTGCATTTGTACAGAAGTTTGTACAGAAACTGGACTGCAAAAACTCCTGAGAACGAACCAGGTTAATTCTGCAACAAAAATACACACCAAAGGAATTATTTTATTTCTCTCTCATTGAACTTCATTAAACACAAGTAGCTTTGCTACTGTTTTTACTGATTTCCTAGAGTCTGCATCTTGTCTTCTTTTAGGATTGCATGCATCTGTGTTTTAAGAGCACAAGTCCTTCAACAGTTACTTCTGTGAGATTATGTAGTTACCAGAGAGTTTTCAAACGCTTGAAATACTGAAGAACATTGCTAGGTTATTGATGTTTTCATCTATTATTGTGTGTTCCTAAGGTAATGTCTTAAAAACTGACTAGTTGTTACATACAAAAGAAAGCTGTGCCCTTCTGGAGTTACCTATTTTAACTGAAATTCCCAATTTCTGCAAGCTTTACTAGCATTCAGCGTGACATTATGAAGCCACATGCTACCCCATCTTTCTCTGCGTTTCTTGGAGGCTTTCTCTCCCTCTGTATAGCCTGCACAAGAGTGTGTGTTCTTCAGTCAATTCACACACATCACTGAACAGCAAGGGCACCTATCTCGGCACACAGCAGGGGGGTTAATTAACTGTATAAGGGACAGAGCTCGCTCTAGAGTTATCTTTTACATGTACACAGAGAATAAACTGAGCTGACACTCAAGGGAAAATGCAGTAAGCTTTGCACTCCTCACCTTCTCACAGAAAGACACTAAGTTGAAAAAATAAATACAGGTTTAGCAGCAGCTCTAGACTAGACTTGGGTAAGGAAGATCTATTCTCAAACACTGACACTGGAACATTCAGTTTAACAGTCTTTTCAGACTAGAATAAGACCTCACAGAGGGACAAATGAAAACATTTATCTCCTTGTCATAGTGCCTGTTCAGATCTACTGCAGTTAATAATGGTTGGATGCACAGGAGAGAGGCACTGGTTGCTTACTTTCACATTAAGAGTTAGCAGACAACACAGTAACAAAAAAAAAATTGCATACAGCACCTCTCCTTTTGGTGTTAGTGCCAGCAGAGCTGCAGCAATGTTAATGCCCCAGAAGAGTTTTAGAAAAAAAACAAACAGTGTTTTCAAAACATCTTCTAAAATGCTGCAATGGACAGAGTTTTCCATTCCAGAAATATAAACTGTAAAGTACATAAGTGAACATATTAAGACTGATGGCACATGCATTGAGTTCAGACAGGGATACTAAGTAATACAAATGGGAAAACAACTGTTATACTTCTATTCAAATAATGCAAGCCCAGGCCATCAATCCCTTTTGGGAGAGTGGTATCACTCTACATTCATGAAGTACGTATGTGCTTCAAGCAGGAGGCTGGACTAGATGACCTCTGTAGCTCCCTTTGTACCTACAGTTTTCCATTTACCATACCCCATCAAATCACCAATTTTGGTATCAGCCCTGAATGTACATCACAAAAATAAAACTTCCATTATACGTTCTTCAGTGTACCCCATGCCTGAACTTCACCATCTTTTTCCCTTTTCTGTTTCATAACAATCTTATTTCTTATCACTGAGCCATAACTCACTTCCAAGAAGCATCCTGTAGGAGTTTGTCTGTGTCTCCAGAGTCAAACTATGTGCTCTATTGACAGTGTACTTTGAATATAACAAATGCAAGTGAGGGTCAAAGGATGTACCAAAGTCCACCCCCGCATACTGTCAGTGAGCATCTCTGAGAGTAGCTCACACTTTAGACTGTGAGGATCTAGGTTGACAAAAGGAAGAGTCAATCTTCTTGGAGTTTCTTTTTTCATTGTAGTGGTTGTGGTAGCTTGGTGGGGTAGGAGGAAGTTTTTTAAACTCCATTATGTTAGTCTTTGTCATTTACAATTCCTTTCTGACTGACCTGGCAGCTGGTTTGTCCAGAAACAACCTGACTGCATCAGCACATCAGTGAGTAGCATGTTAAAGTTTCACAGATGTCTTTCCTCTGAAACGTCCTTACCCATCATCCTGCTACCATATAAAGCAGGGAGCAGAGAAGCAGGAAAATCAGAAGCTGCCCTGCTTGGTAAATACCAGGAAACCTCCTACAAGTGTCTGCCCAATAAGGTAACTTTTTAATTAAATCAGAATATCTGTATTCTCATGCTTTAGCATTCTCTGAGTTTTTTGAGCTTCTTTTTATCAAGTGATAAATGTCTTCAGAGTAACTGCAATGTATTAATCCAAAATGATGCCCTACAACATTAGACTGAAGTTCCACTCTAGAATTCTTGATTCTGAATGTGTTTTTGGGTAACTCATACTGCTAGTTTTCTGTTAGATTCAGCTACACTTTGAAACATTAATGTAGAAAAGTTGCCTAACTTAGTAGCTCAATCTGTACATACATTTAAAGTCTAAAAATCCAAACACAAATCCACCCCTGTGGTTGTTTGACCTTGGCTGGACACCAGATGCCCACCAAAGCCACTCTATCACTCCTCAACAGGACAGAGGAAAGAAAAGATAACAAAAGGCTTGGGTCAAGGTAAGGATGGGGAGAGATCACTCAGCAATTACCGTCCCAGGCAGAACAGACTTAACTCAGGGAAATTAAATTTAATGTATTACCAATGAAATCAGAGTAGAACAATGAAAAGTAAACCCAAATCTTAAAAAAACCTTCCCCCTACCCCTCCTTCCTTCCCAGGCTTAACTTTATTCTCTACCTCCTCCACACCAGAGATGCAAGGAGACAGGAATAAGGGTTATGGTCAGTTCCTCACATTCAGTTTCTGCCACTGTCTCCTCCTCAGGGGGAGGACTCCGTCCCGTGCTCCAGTGTGACATCCCTTCCATGGGAGACAGTCCTCCACAAACTTCTCCAACATGAGTGCTTCCCACAGGTTACAGTTCATCACTAACTGCTCCAGGGTGGTTCCCTTCCATGGGGTGCAGTTCTTCAGGAATGCACTGCTCCAGTAGTGACCCATGGGGTCATAAATCCTGACAAAAAATCTGCTCCAGTGTGGGCTCCTTTCTCTACAGGTCCTGCCAAAAGCCTGATAGAGCAAGGACTTCCCACAGGGTCACAGTCTCCCCTGGGCTTCCACCTGCTCAAGTCTGAGGTCCTCCACAGGCTGCAGGCAGATCTCTGCTCCACCAGGGACCTCTCTGGGCTGCAGGGGCACAGCATGACTCACCATGGTCTTCCACACAGGCTGTCAGGGAATCTCAGCTCCAGTGCCTGGACCAACTTCCACCCCTCCTTCTTCACCAACTTCCGTATCTGAGGAGTTAATTCTCTCACTCCTCCCTTCTCTTGCTGCAATTTTCTTCTGCAACTTTATTTTTTTCCTGCTTAAATATGTTATCTGAGAAGCATTACTACCATCACTGATTGGCTCAGCCTCAGCCCGTGGCTGCACCATCTTGATTTTGTTGGGCATAGTGGAAGCTTCTGGCAGACTCTCAGAGAAACCAATCCTGTAGCCTCTATGCTACCAAAACCTCTCCACGCAAAACCAATACAACCCAAAAGTCCCAAGCAAATAGCTTTACTATTAATTTATGTTGAATCCGCTCTGCAGAACTTAGAAGGAAAAAAGCATTGTTTCTATTCCACTTCATGCACAAAAACCAAACAACTATTTTTAACCAAGCTCTGAGTACAGAACAAATTCTCACTTGTAGCTGTGGCTGTGTAAGACCACTGAAAACAAAAGTAGCTGTTGAAAATTCACACCCTTCTCAGGAGAATTTAGGGACTTTCTCCTTTTTCATAAGTGGGGAGCAGGAATGATGATACCCACAGTGGCCTATCATTTGGGTCTGATCTTCCATTGTCCATTAGTTGTTTTATTCAAAGCCAGAGATTAAATCATAAATAAGCACTTTGACTGTATGAGATTTCAAAGACACTTCTTTGCTTCCTGCTTGGCCCCAGCGTACATGATCTATATTGTAACCCTCAGGACTTGCAACTTAAGTTCTCAAGTAGAATTTAAAAGTTGTGTCTCCAACTAATTCTGTTCGAAATCTGCTAAACAAAAATCATAGTGCCTTAAGAATTCAAGTTGCTCTCTGCTGCTAGCTTCCAAAAAACTTCTCAGCTGTTCTTCCTAGGTACAAGTCAAGTTGCAGTAATTTAGTTCTTCAAAGAACATTTGAGAACTATTTTAGATTTCTTTTTGTGCTTCATCTTCATACTTCTTAGAATCATAGAATCAGCCGGGTTGGAAAGGATGTCTGAGATCATCAAGTCCAACCCCTGATCCAACACCACCATGGCTACTAGACCATGGCACTAAGTGCCACAACCAGTCTCTTCTTAAATACCTCCAGGGACGAAGAATCCACCACCTCCCTGGGCAGCCCATTCCAATGTCTGATGACCCTCTCCGTAAAGAATTTCTTCCTAATATCTAACCTAAACCTCCCCTGGCAGAGCTTAAGACCATGCCCTTTTGTCTTACTGCTGGTTGCCTGGGAGAAGAGACTAACCCCCACCTGGCTACAGCCTCCTTTCAGAGAGTTGTAGAGAGCGATGAGGTCTCCCCTGAGCCTCCTCTTCTCCAGGCTAAACAACCCCAGCTCCCTCAGCCTCTCCTCATAGGACTTCTGTTCAGGTCCCTTCACCAGCCTCGTTGCTCTTCTCTGGACCTGCTCCAGCACCTCACTATCCTTCCTGAACTGAGGGGCCCAGAACTGGACACAGTACTCCAGGTGTGGCCTCACCAGTGCTGATACAGGGGAAGAATCACTTCCCTGGACCCGTTGGCCACACTGTTCCTGATACAGGTCAGGATGCCTGTTAAGTTATACCGAAAATAGTATCAACGGTGACAAACAAAATGCAAAGGTTTAACAGAAATTTTGCATGTGCAACTGTAACAATTTCCATCCTCTCTACTTCATTCCCAGTCATTTGGATGTACTGCCATGAGTTGTGCCTGCTTCGTGCATGGGCTACCGTGTGGATCAGTGGGAGAAGCAAAACAGACACAGTTTACCTCCCTTTCTGCCATTTAGGAGCTGCAGGTACATTTATCCTAACTGCAACCCTGGAATGGGAAATTACCAAGCCACAGATTGGATTCAAAGCTGTGATTACACAGCTGTTTGGTCCAGAATAAATTCAGGCAGATGTCCAATAAAAGCTCTTTCACCCTGCCTTTGTTTCAGCCCTTCCTTTCTGCCACTTTCCTTATGCTGAAAGCTGTGTTCATTCAACTGCACACAAGCCAAGTGAGCAAACTGGATCATGCTCGAAAAACAGCACATCTCAGAGTAAGTGTTCAGACAAGACAACTTTTTGACTCCAGTTACTGCACAGCAACATGAGCTCTGGCACAAGAGAGCACCAGAAGCCATCAGTTCGATCAAGCAGGAGGACAGGTCACTACCTTCACAAGCAGCTCTCTAATCTGAAGCATAATCAAAGTGGCCATTTAATCACAACCTACAGAACCACAAGGTATGGGATACTAACTCTGTTTTGTCTTCAAATATAGTGAATTTGGTGCCTTGGAAGCACTGGCTTCAGAGTGGTTCAAAATAAAGAAGTGCAACCTGACTCTTCTTATTTCTGCAAAGTGCTTCAGTAACTCCAGATAATGACACTACAAAGTGTTATCATCAGCCCAACCACAGGATGTTCTTAAAGAGATATTTCCTCAGTAACCTGCTTTCGGTCTTTCAAGGACCATTAGGAAAAGAGAAAGAAAAGAGTAGTTTTTAAGGAGTGGGTTTGGGGGGGTATTTTCAATAGAAGTAAAGCATTTATTAAAAAAAAAAAAAAAAAAGGAGGTACTTCTCTAGTCTGAGCTATCCAAGGCTTGTTGCCAAAATAAAATGTTAAAAAGTTTCTTGAAGAAATGTTTATATTCCATAATGGGCAACATGGAAAGAAATTAATTTTTCTATACATTACATGACACATATCAATTAAGAAATTTATGGAAACGCATTCAACCCTACAAAAGAAAAGATTTCAAAACATTCTGCATTTTAAAGGCAGTCAAGGTAACAGAATGCACTGTGGGGAAAAAAATTACATTTAAGGATATTTTATTACTTTGTTTTCTATAGAACTTAATTGGACTCCTTACCAAAGCTGTTTAAATACATACATTAAATTACCTGAAGCCTTACAATAGGTGATTTTTATTTCTTGTGACCCTACATTTGCTACCTATTTTCTTTGCATCTTTCCCAGCACATTGAAAGCACACGCCTACTTCGGTAACATTTCTCAGTTGTAAACCACCACAGCATATTGTCAGTGCAAACAGGATATGCACAAGCTGCATCATTCTTTCAGGTGATGCATTCCTCTCTCTCCCCAAAGTTTCTCCAATTTGCTGACTTCCAGAAATAGTAAGTGGGCTGCAAAAAGAACTTCATCTCTAGTGAATAGAAACAGTCCAAGTGAAAATGAGGTAAACACATGGCACAGTTGGACAGCTTCCCTTAAAAGCAGGTATGAAAGCAGTAATGGACACTGGGAAACACTGAGCAAACAGAGATTAGAGGGACAAACAGGACTGCAACTGTTCTGAAGCTCTGAAAGTGCATTTGAGCGCAACTGCTCTTGTAATCCAAACCTATGCATCAGAGGCAAAACTCTTCTCTTTTGGTATCAACAAACACCTTATGTCATAACTTCTTCTATAAGGGACAGTAACCTATAGTCAGAGGTACAAATGCTGCCTCTTTCCCGCCAAACCCCAATAAGGCAAAGACCATCTGCAAACAGGCCAAGCTCCTACCCAATCTTCAAACAGAAGCACACATACCCGACACCCAAACCCACTCACAAGATCCACTAACAACATCAACCTTAGTGCAAACTTTGTCCTCAGAGCTGGCTGCTAACAGGGCTTCCCCCAGGGCTTCTGCAGTCCCGCCTTTTGGTTCAGACACGCTCCTGTCCCCATTTTGGTCCAAGTTAATTGCATTCATCTTTCAGCCTGACATGGCAGTAATGCTATCAAATCTTAGTGCAGAGTTCTACAAAGTGAGCCCAAGATTATTACAGCACCCAATATTCCTGCGTGGCCTTAGAATGTGGTGCTATTAGACACTGTTAGTGGAAAATTTCACAGACATTTATACAACTAATTTTCAAAATATTAGGTAGGGAGGGAGGGGGCAAAGGCTCTGTTTTCTCAGATTTACTGGCTATCCCAGCCAGTCCAAGAGAGCACAGGCACTCTATCCTGTGGCTTGTAGGTATAATTGTAAGTAAAAAAAACTAAACAAGCAACAAAATATATCATTGCCACATGCCTCAGACTGGGGTAAATTTTTAATCCACAACCCATTTCTCCTCTCATACAGAAGTTTATGAGAGATTACGTAACCAATTTGTCAAACCTTGTCTTTTCAAGGAACAGACTTCAACTAAGGAGATCTAAGAATATTTAATGTGATTTGATACATGTAACTAAACACAGAGAAACCTCTACTACCATAAATGGTAAAAGAAACTTGTTATCTCAGCATTTTCTAGTCTTAATCAGCATATTGCATGAGCTAATCATTAATATTTTAAGGGCAAATAAAGGATGCAATAAAATTTCGGAGACATCTGACCTACTAAAATATTTTTGAAAGCTAAGGCTCAAAATGGCTGTATAGATGTCAGTTAAGTCGGTCTCCTGCTAACTCAGGAGAGGTCAGAAGGGAAGCTAACTATCTACTAAGTGCCACAATACAGATGCTGTTTAAAACACACATTCCTGAATAGAAATTTAAAAGATTTGAAATTAAAGATTTAAAATTTCCTGAAGAGAAATTTAAAAGCTAGCAGAAGAGCCATCATTCAAATTCAAAGATATAATTAAGTGAACTATGAAGGTGAAGGAGATTCTATCACCAGCAAGGCTTCAAATGATCAGCAAGTTTCATTCAAGCAACTTTTGAATAATTTGGAACCCACATTTGGAACCAGATTATTCTGAGAAGTACATTGTGTTTAAATTACATGTAGCTAAAGCCAAATGATATAAAACCCATTATGAAATGATGGAATAAAGTGTTTACATCACTTAATACAGCAAAAAGAGATAAGCACAATAAAGAATGAGGCAAGGGCAAAACCTGTTTATTTTCTAAAAAAACAAAAAAAACCCAAACCTGTTTACTTTCTAAAAAGTGCTACATAGCACTTCATATGCCCCACGCACCAGCACTAGTGCTTTGAGAGCACTCCTGATTATTGTGGAGAGTGTACAAGCCTATTAAATACTAACTCTTGTTCTGAAGGAATTTAATTTAAAACTAGCATTTACACTCAAAACTCAAAAACAGAGTAAAAGCTATGTAAAATTTCAAGTGCAAAACTTTGTTCTTGAGCATGAGGACAACAACTGTCTCTTACTATTCAAATATAAACCCCAGCATATTACACATGGAATTAAACCCATCAGTGTCATACTGTAGTCCAAGGTGATGTTACCCTAAAAATAAACAGGTACAGTGTATTAATGTCATGTCACCATAAAAATAGACAGGTACAGTGTATTAATGTCCCATGTAGGGACACACCCCTGCTGCTGCAGGGCTGTCCAACTCAACACTTTGATTATTGCCTGTGTTCTTGGAAAAAAAAAAAAAGGTTTAGGGATACAGAACCTGACACATTTTTATATTACCATAATGCACCCTCCTACTGCAAATGATAAAAGCAATGTGTTTGGCATTTACTACAAAAACAAAGACACAATAAAACTATCAGCTGTGGTTTTGCCAGGTTTATGCAGGAAAATGCCCTGTAGAGCATCAGTAAGCTAAACCCAGCTAGTACGACTGTTTCTAAAAATGTTTGGCTATTTATTTCCTTTCTTTTAAGTACTTTAGTTTTATGACTAATATTACATCTAGCAAGTTTTGATGACCACAAAAAAATAAAATATGTTGTTTGCAGATCCAGCTGGCAGGCTAGTTTTACCCAGTGGACCACTTTGCTTGTCTGCAGTTGGTGAGAATGCTTGACTTCCTGCAGCACCCAGAGATGTTCGCATTCTAAGTGTCAGTTTCTACGGGTTTTCAAAGTTTTCTCTTTATAGGTCTCTATGTAAGTGGGATTTAAAGGCCTTCAGATAACTAAACTGAGAAGAATAATAGACAGAAGGCCAAAAATTAAAATGGCTTCATATTAATGTTTACTGAACTCCAGTCATAGGATTTTTTGGATTTTAAAACCTGAATTGACACTCACTGAGGGCCTGACCCAGTGCTCCTGTCGACAGGAGATGCATGTAGCTCTAAACAAAAAGGTGTAGAAAAGTCAAAGTGATCTACAAATTCATAATAGCTCCTAAACACCCAACCTATCATAACTCTAAAAATCCTCTCCAAAAGATCTTTCCACTAACAGATCAAAATTGAACTTGTAGTATCAGCATCTCATTTAACTAAACTGTATTTTGCTCAAAAATTAAGACCTTTGCAAAAATTTCATTCTTGACTCTTGAAACTGTCAGACAAAAGCTACACAACTAATGGAGCGCATTTAAAAGTAATTTAAAAGAAATTATTGAGTCTCTCACCAGTTCTCCATAAAGAAAACTATTTTGTAATAGTCATGTCTAAGAGAATATATAAAGGAAATTAACATACACTAAGTTATATTTAAAGACAAAATCTTTCAAATCACTTCTGTCTGTAGCTATAAATATAAATTAGTCTCATTTGCTTTTTCAAAAGCAGCCTACTATCTGATTAAAATGTATCTCCTCCACTTCAGCACTATATTGCACCGAAACCCTTTAACACAGTAACTTTTGAAGGACCACAACATAAAAATGACATAAACCTATTAGAGAGCATCCAAAGGAGTGCCATGAGTATGGTGAAGGCTCTGGAGGGGAAGTCGTGTGAGGAGCAGCTGAGGTCACTTGGTCTGTTCAGACTGAAGAAGGGGAGACTGAGGGGAGACCTCATTGCAGTTACAGCTTCCTTGTGAGGGGAAGAGGAGGGGCAGCCACTGATCTCTTCTCTCTTGTAGTCAGTGACAGAACTTCAGGAAACAGCATGAAGCTGAGACAGGGGACATTGAGGTTGGATATCAGGAAAAAGTTTTCACCCAGAGAGTGGTTGGGCACTGGAACAGGCTCCCCAGGGAAGTGGTCACAGCACCAAGCCTGACACAGTTTGGACAATGCTCTCAGGCATATGGTATGATTCTTGGGGTGTCCTGTGAAGGGCCAGGATTTGGACTCCATGATCCTGATGGATCCCTTCCAACTCAGCATATTCTATGATTCTGCTAAAAGTAGACCTAATGAGAGTACCTTGGTAGGTCACCAAACAACATGGTAGAAGTTCAAAATAAGGGAATAATATTCAGTTCTCTAAACATCAGTAGAATTACTTGACACTTACATGCTAACCAGTTCCCCTGCAGAGAGACATTTTCTCCATAATATATAAAAAGCAATCCTGGTCTGGTAAGCAGAAGAAATTCTAACATTTAAGACAGAATGAGATTTTGCTGATTTGCATTTATTTGAAGTGGATGATACTGACATAGTAAAACATCCCAACAATTCATTTCTGAAGAGTCTCAATGATGGAACAAACACCCATCAAACCAGCCTTTAAGTGCAGGATTCCTGCATATTACAGAAGACAAGATGTTGAGAAAGTAGTTCTTATATGGCAGGTAACACTGAAACTTGGACAGCCAGTAAGACATTCTCATTTGGAAAACAACCTAGAAATTGAAAGGCTCCTTCTGTTTCCAAGTTTCAAACAAAGAGCAGTACCTTTAGGCCACACAATTTTAATTGCACAGCAGACAAATGTTAGGAGCTTAGTGTTCTGGGATGCTATAAAACACTTCCCCTCAAATTTTTTACTTGGAGAACGGGATATATTTCTGTTTCTTGAGACACATGACAAAATTGAGAATGAGTTAGAGAATCCAAGAGAGTAATTTTGTCGAGGTTGATCGCTGAAGCGTTTATTACCAGCCCAAAGGTGCGTGTGGAACTTTGATGCTAGAAAGCTGCTGACAATCACGCACTTCCACACCACTCTGAGCTGGCCACAACTCTAAAGAACAAACCACTGCTCTGAAAAGCTGCCATACTGGAATGAAAATGAAGCAATTTATAAAGAGAGTGCATGGGTATGGAGCAAGGCTCCACAGGCTTACATACTGCCAAGTATTTGAATTTTCAGAAGTCTAAAATAAAAGCACAGTCACTTGCTATTCTGCAGGACATCAAGCAGCCCTAAAGCATACGTCTCAAAAATTCACATTACATATTACAGTTCTCATGTGATTTTTCTCTGGTTTTTTTTAAAGGAAAAATAAGGTAAACAAGTTCTGCCTTCTATAAGCAGTACAAACCATGACTGAGGTTTTTCTTTATGGATAAGGAAAAAGCTGGCTCATTTCTCCTTGCTACACAGGGCAGCCTGGGTCCAACTCTTTTACACAGTAGTCTCCATTTACTATTGACATTTGATACTGACATATTTTACTGAGAAAGAAAAGGCACTGGAGAAAAACAGAATAACAACTACTTAACTATTTTTAACTTACCTCACCTAGCTTTGGAGGGAGTTTACAGGAGAAAGAAGAGATGTTCATCATAACTCAAGGACTTTCTTTCTCCTTGCTTATCTTTCAAAAGTCTACCGTAACAAGACACTTAGAATTTCTCACTATTAAAAAAAGAATGGAACAAGAATTCTTTTCCATAGAATACATCAGATAAATGCTGTAGTGAAAACAAGTAATGAACTGAAGCCTAATCTTCCTAGAAGTTTTTTTACAGTCAGTACAGTGAGACGTGGGCCTTCATAAAAACAACACAGAACAGTAGAAATTAGGTTCCCTCGTATGAATTGCCTCTTGGGAAGTATTCTGTCTTTATCACTCTACTGATCCCCCCAGTAATCCAAACTTCATTCCAGCAAAATTTTCATCATAACTGTGGAGTCACCACGACCTAAATCCGTTACATTACAATTCGGGGGGAAAGTTGAAAAAGACACCTTGCACATCACTACTAGTTTTAACAAACTTACCATAAAGGAGAAAAAACTCAGGGAATAACAGGCCTAATTAAAACAAAACCACACCAAGAAAACCTATATTTTATCTGGCCACCACCTACCTTCCCACCCCATCAGATGTCTCTGCTAACTTGCCATCTAAAAGCAGGGGAAGAGTTGCTCTAAAGAGACTGTTCACTTTTTTGGAGTTTCTGAAAGTCACAACAAGTATTTGAAAAGTCAACTCAGAAATAAATACAACAGTGAAAGGAAGTGACTGTGTATAATGACTGGAAATAGGTGGGTTCACACTGACATTCTATTAGAAGAAAATAAAACACTCTTAATTATTTCTATGGATGAAAAATGTATACCAGATTATAATTTCAGTGAACAACAACATTTCCTAAGGATGAAGAATGCATTCTCTTTCCTACAAGCGTGTGAATATAGAAAAGAAAGCACAGAGATTTCATGAAACTCCATGAAAGACATTCTTACCCTTTCAATCTGTAGGTTTGTTCTCTCTTTAAGCCCTTCAAGGCCTGAGCCTATCACAATCTCCACAATAAAATGAGGAAAAAAATTCATAGTGACTAAATAATAAGGGCAGATAACATTCAATTAGAAAAGTAAAACCTGAAAATAAACCTTTTATACAGTGTAATTGCATTTGGCCCTCTCATGGTTCCTTAGTGTGTCATCTTCTCTCTAAACTACATCAACACATTGTCACATTCATCTAGGTCCTTTTCAAAACTATGCACAAGGAGTTGAACTGAGTGGTTCCACAATGCACTGTGAGGGTGTAATACATGACCTATATGTTGGAAAACACCACCTAACACTGTCTACCCTACTCAGTCTTGTTCTTGGCACAGTACCATGAAAGATAATATTTACTAATAAAAGTATTTTAGCCCACAGCTGTACTACAGTCAGTAACTCAAAAATACCACAATCTCAGGAAGTGGCTTATTTTCAAATCAAGTACCTGGCAGCTGAGCACAAACAGCAGAGACAAGCTTTTGTCTGTATTCTAAACATTGGACACACTGTTTTTCTCTCTTCTCCCTTCCAAAATTCAACACACTTCACAAGAGCTGGGGACCAAATAACTCCACTAGCAACTAAAGATCCATAAGGCTCTGAAAAGCAGATCCCTGGATTTGATTCCTTTTCTAACCCTGACACACTCAGAATAAATCAAAATACTGTTTCTGTGGCTATGAAGTTGTTCCACTGAAGCATGCAGAACAGAGCAGAATGGACTACTTTAATCTGTCTTCACTTATAAAAATTCATTAGTAGATTTAATCCCTTTTCCCAGCATCCAACTAAGAGGCCTTTAAGAGTGCTATACAAAACAACCTAAATCCCAGTCATCACCATCTAATGCTTCACTTGTGTTTCCTTCAAGTATAAAAGGGAAAAGGGAATAGGAGGCCTTGAAATAACTACTGATGTGTGAGGTTATCCAGCAAGTCAAAACATGCAGGAACACCTAATAACCAACTCTGGCCATCAGTAGGGGATTTTCAAGGAAATACTGTAGTTTAATTGCCCATTTTCCATCTACAGTGGTGATTTTCAAGCAGCGCAGGCTATTTTGGAGTTATGCCCTGGCTTATATGGAGATGAAAGATGTATCCAACCAGGTTCAATTAAAAAAGTTCTCCAGCTGCCTCTAAATCTGCCTTAAAAATAGCATGAACTCAAGAATTAAAGGTTGGGCCAGAAAATCAGTGCTGAATGAAGAGTAACAGGGGGGAGGTATGGAGAGTTTTTCTTCTTTTGTGATATCACAAAATGGTCACTTGCATTTCCTAAACTGAGTTACCTCAGTGCTAATGTACATATCTAACACATACGCAAAAATTAAGTTCACAAACCAACAGTGAGAAGGTCTAGGTGGAGTTACATTAAGAGAAGAATGAGAAATCCAAGTTTAGATGCCAGTATGGGTTTAATCATGACTTAAGCATTACAAAAGGTCTGAGATAGCTTAGTAATATTTCAGTCATATACAAATGATCATAACATAAGTTTTGCAAGAGAGTTCACAGCAAAAGAGGCAGCAGGGAGAGATGCATGCACTCTGCCTACCTACAATCATCTGTGCAACATTCAAAATTTGCTTCAGTCAGTATATCTTGAGAATACAGATGATAACTTAATGAGAAGCCATTATATTGCCATTTTCACACAAAATTTGGATGCAAATTAAATAAATACCAAAGATTAAAATAGTAAGCTTATGCAGATTTCTCAAACAAACATTCACCTTCTAAGCAGGTGCTGTTCACACTGATCAGATGGTTCAAAAGGGCCTGAAAATTCACTGAGGCAGTTAACTCACTCCTCCTTATGTCCAGATAGACTAGTATCTTTTTGACAGGAAACATAAGTGATTACTCCGTATCATCTAAGAAAGGAATCTACAAACAGTTGTTTTCCACATATTTTAAGACTGCTTTATAAACAGTTGGTACAAATGGATGCTTGCAGTTACATGGAAATTAGCATATCTTTATCATTCATGCCATTTACTTAAAAAAAGATCAGTGTTTAATAATACACACAGCTCCAGATAAACAACTGGAACTAAAATTAGGCATCACCTGCCTCAAATTATTAGTAACTTAGTGTTCATATGGCATATTTGTACACTTGGTCCATTGCTGACAGAGTAACTGGAATTTTAATATGCCCTTGATGCATCTTGGAGAAAGAAGGTATCAGAAACTCCAGCCAAAACTGACAGGAGTGAGAAGTAAGTGACTCCATTATTTATTTCCAGGTCTCAAGCCCTAAAGTTCTCATAGTGTTCATCAGGTGTACCTACAACATACAGGCATACCTTGCCTATCTTCTTAGGCACAAGCATGTCAAAGTGCTCTTTGCTACCTGTTAACTGTACCCAGTTCCCCTTCTGCTCTCCAGCTTTCTTGCATTTACCTTCCTCTCACCAAATCACTGCTTTTTCTCTTTACAGAACATGACGGAACATGTTCTGGGTACAATTTTCTGGTAATGTGTTCAAAAAGCCTCCATAAAAATTCACTTTTACTATGATTGACAACTATTCAAGAAGAACAGTCTCATAGGATGAATTTATGCACATTACCAATCTTTTCATTACTCAGTTATGGTACCTGTAATAAATATAGCAACATTAATACTTAAAGCTATTCCTGACAGTTTTTGAAGACTTAAATAACAAGTTCCCTTTGTCAATCTAAACCACATGTTTACATTTATTCAACTATACAAAACCATGGTTAAATTACACTACCATTTTCTAAATCTTCCCCACATCCCTGTTCTCATTACCTGCTATTTAGTGGCAAGGTTAAAAGGAGTCTCACTCTGAATGTACGGGATTTAGAATAACCTCATCTACCCAAATTTGCTGTAAACTTTAAATACAAGCAAAATTCACTAGATTTGCCTCTTCATAGTAACAGGGATAAGCTTGCATTTTTTCTAATTATATTTCACAGTTTCAACTGTTCTTCACAGTAAAGTATGTTAAGTTTTTCCCCTATGAAAAAATAAAACTTTAAGTATCCCCTATGCTAACAACTATTTTTGAGTACTTTTCCCTACATATATACAGCTTTTCAGAAATCAAAATAACAAAGGGAACCACCTTATTCTTTCAATGTCACGAGCAAATGCATTAGAAAACAAGCGAGTTTTGACAACACTGTTTCCTAAGGATTGAATGAATTTCACTGCAACTATAGTAAGAGACATTTCCATTTTCTTTTCAAATGTAAGGGAAAGAGCCACACAATTTCTTCAGTATATGCTTATCATCATCACCTTTTAACCACGGAGTCAAAAGACTACTCCTGTAAGCTTTCTTCCACATTTAAGACAGAATATTGCTTCAACTTGTCCAAGACACTATGATAAGGACACATGTAGAAATTCCTCTGTATTTGACCTGATAAATAAGCATGACCTCTTCTTTGTCACTGCAAATAAGTACTGTTATGATTCATACTCAATAATATCTCAGTTCATAATAATTTTTTTAAAATTAACTGTGAGAGAAAAGAGGCAGAAGAACAAGTGGTACTTCAAGATTACATACCTCCTGCTCCTCTATGCCAGGCCTGCTCTGCTTCAGTCTTTCACTAGTGTCACTGGTAGCAATCTCCACCCCACCTCCCCAAAGCAGAAAAAGGTATACACCGGTAAACTTCCTCACAGAAAAATTCAAAAATATATTCTTTAAGTTTTTTATTGTAAAGACTATATTCAACCCAGTCAAAAGCTGAGTAGTGAAAAGTAATTTCAGGTAAAAGTCTAAAAATCAGAACATCAAAGGAAGACACTATCACAGAACAAAAAGTGAAGGAAGGACTGCTAAGACTATGACTTTCTTCCAAAGATGTGAAAACATAATAAAAAAACCAGTGCTCCACAGCAACACAATTAATTCACATTTACAACCCAAGCTTAGATTTGGCAATTACAACTGTTCTGCAAAAAGTTACTCTTGACTTCTCTTTATTGAAGAGAGGGGTGGGGGGAAGAAAGAAGAAATCAGTTTTAAAACCAATGCGTTCAGGGTTTCCGAACTGCAGCTCTCATATTTACAGTTGAGGAGCAAGACTGTTAAACTGAATTCACCTCATTGCCCTCAGATTAGAAAAAAGGTAAGCATAGGTTAGAAGTCTGTAGTAATAACATAAAGAGACTAGCAAAGGAAACTTCTTACTGCCCTTTAAATGCAAGTTATCTTAAAGTAAGTTTTTTCTCTTTTTGCAGTTTTTCTTTCATGAGATAAATACACTCAGGATACATTGCTCCATCACCTCTCAGGCAAAATCAAATCAAAGCATTTATTTTCACCTCTTTGACATTTTCAAAAAAATACGAATATATGACATACCTTATGCTGCGACAGCTCAACTCTGCATCAGCTAACAAATCTCTTTACGTTTAAGCCTACACAAGCACAGCCTACCTGCTTTCTTTTTGTACTTCGCCAGATCTCCTCAATTTCACAAAATTCTGAACAGAACTGTCATTATTAATTCTCAGCAAGACACCTAAGCCACTATGAATCACTGCAGCGACTGGCAGCAAGTGTCGGCACTACTCTCACAATGCTTCAGAAATGGAGAGAAGTCCTAAAGCAACTAAAAGCTTTTAGCTAACCTACTGCTGACTTGGTTCTTGCACAAGCCTTTAGGCAACTTCATTAAATTAAGAGAGCAAAGAAAAAACGTGCATTAGGGTGACATAACATTTCAGAAGCCAGAAATATTTCATTGTTCTGCCTCTCTAACACCAGGGTCTCAGCTCCATGGCACTGTCTCCAAGTAGGAACACCACAGAGGCTGGAAGGTTTTTCACACTTCATTAAAAGACTATTGAACAATTATGCCTCCCATAACTGTCCACAGTGGAGTCAGGCCCTCAGAGTTTATTCACTGGACATCAGGCATCAAAACTACTAGGCTCTAAACAAGAGGACAGGTAACACATGTTGCACTCCTTCTCAAGACAGGCACTGCACAATGTAAGGCATTTATTTACTATGCAAAACTGCACATTTCTCCATGCTGTGTGAAAATTAAATTGTTGAACAAGATTCTCCCCATAAAACAATTCATAACAATTATTTTTCCTAAAGAGAAAGTGAGAACAGAAAAAAGGGCTTTATGTAGTCTCTAAAATGCTGCTCAACTCTATTGCTAAGCCACAGATGTCTGTCTATACAACAGATTCCTTCAAATAAAAAGGAGTGAGCACTTCTTTGCATTGGGAAGTTGTGGTTATTTTCCCAAAACTCACATTTACCGTGACTGTTGCATTTCAGCAGCCATACTACTTTAACAACACTATCCTCTGGGACACTGGCATTTCTGCAGTCCAGAAGTAGTTATAACAAAATATTGAAACTTGAACAATCATGGAGAAGTTCACTATTGTTGTTCTGACAATCAAACCCACAAAAATACAAGGAAGGAAACTGTACGGTCACTTCATATTGACTGTATTCACTGTGTGGTAGAAGTGAAGTCAGAAACTTGTATTTCAAAGTCTTTTGGAAACTTAACCCATGTTCATCCCATGGCAAGTGCATTTTAGTACCTCGAGCTGTAATTTTCAGCAGAAAAGATACCGCTGCATTTCTAGTGATGGGTAATTTCAAACACATGTTAGCATAGACCACTCTGTAACATTAAACAGTTGCAAATACAGTTTTAAAAGTTTTGGTAAGATGTACTTGCTTTCTTACACTCCACTTGCTATCTCACTGCCTGTACATGCTCATCGTGTGAATGGGGAGACAATACGACTTGCTTCATGGCATCGAGACAAGCTAATTTTGAAATTATCATGGGCATCCAGAGCTTACCAGAGAATCCGGAAATGGCTTGCTGTGAGACATAGCCACATGCAGAGGCTCATGCTGGTTCTAGAGAATAAATCATCTTCGAGAAAGGCATGCTATCACATCGGCAAAATCTCAGGTTTTGTTGAACTAGTATTCTCGTTAAAAAATCATTTTCTTTATTATACTTACATGTTCCTTCCTAGATTCACTGTTCCCCTACTAAAACATACCATAATTTTTTCAGTAAACAGAATTTTTAGATAAATGTTAATCACTATCTGCCCATTTTCTTATGAAAGGTAACTCTCAGAACACATGCAGCTAGAAGAGATGAACAGAGGTATCTAGATGTGACACTGATGCAATTTTACCTATATTTCTACCATATTTCTACCTATGCACATGCTCTGAATTGTTTCATCTCTTCAAAAGTGTTGTCCATTGACCTAATTTGGTTTCATTATTGACACAATAAGCAATACAACTAAGGAACTGCTTAAGTCAGTTTAGCTGGAGGTGGGATGGAGTGGTGTATGAGGGATTTGCATGTGTTGCTTTTTTATTTTTTTAAAAAACAAAAGAGAGAACAAATTTTGTAGATCTTTCAATGTTATTTTTCTTCTAGTTACCCACAAGGTACATCTTCAAATTCAACAATCTTTCTACTAAACATTCAGTTGTAATTATTACTCATACTTTAGACCTGTCAGAGAGAATTCCTACAGAATGGCAAATCTAAGACAACTGTGGCGTAATTTATCGTGTAAAAACATCCAACTAATTTCCAAGTTGTCTAGCAGGTACCCATAACTGACACGAATTAGTTGGGCTAGACATGAAGAAAAATTCCAGCATACTCACCCATATACACAGTATGGCCCAACTAAGACAAAATCTAGAGATGTGCCTAAACCAGAACGGTCTGGTTTAGAACAAGTTCTAAGACAATAATAAAGGAAGTGACAAAATTCATCCATTTTCCCATCTCCCTTAATATAAAACATTTATTTCAACACAAGAAAAATTGCTATAGCTTCCACTGATTAAACCAGCTGCTTGTCTGATAGACTCACAATAACTCATCCTATCTTTTGTTGAGAAATCCTATAAAAATCAAAAATGTCTGGTTGCCCACACTTATTTCTGCACTCAAAAATTTAGCAGCTCTCTTGGAAGCCAGAAAAAGAGACATCTTTAAAACAGGGTGTTAAAAATACATCTGTTTCCCTACCTGTTTCTCACTCAGAGCTGTGATTTTGGCTTGAAGTTCATGAAGCTGTTTCTTCAAATCAGCATTCTGATTAGAAAGAAAAAATATCTGTGAGAAAGATATTCCATTTGTTAACAGAGAGTAGTAGCAGGAAGGTGGTTTGTTTTTTGTTTTTGCATAGTGTACTACAAATACAGCACCTCTGGATGTACAGCCAATAAAATTCAAGAGGCTCAAAAAAGCCTTATTTAAGTCACTGAGTGCAACAACAATCAGAAGACCTTTCCAGCACTCAGAGAGAGAGAACTCAGTTTGGAATGAAGATTTCATTAAAACATCCATTAGTGCTTATCACATTATAAAAAGCACATTTGTTCATTTCATCAGGTTTACAAATTACACTAGAAATGTTTGTCAATATGTAGAAGAATAGTATCATACTGTATATAACAGCATGCTATGGTATCATCTAAAACATTCTCATCTATGCTACCTATACAGTTAAATTATACATTTAACTGTATAGAACATCAAACATATGTATTACATCTTAACTGACACACATATCAAATGAAGGCAAACATATCTAAGTCTTAATTTCCATGTATGTTTATGCCTTAGACTGTATTAAAGGGAATTACATTTGCCTTACCACATCATTCATATCAGTATTTTGCCTTCAATCGCCTTTTCTTAAACTTAAGATTTGAAAGCCATAAGCATCACTACAAAGATGCACACAGAAAACAATTTTTACCGGGACTTTTTCTTTCCTACTAAAAATAAAATGAAACTTTAAAAAAATCTGTCCATTGTTTAAACCAGTGAAGCTCTGCAGAAACATGACAGGGAAGCAAGTATTTCTTGATTTTTCTCTTTTTCCACTTTTTTTGTTCTCATTTATATCTAAACTTTTTACACTAGATTATGCAGGTTCAGTGCTACACAGAAAAGTTAAAACATAGGACTAATATCATTGCAGGTACTACATGCTCAGGGAATATTCCCTATTTTTGTATTCCTCCATTCAACTCTGAAATGCATCACAGCTTGCAGATACTCTTCTCCAATTCTAGCAAAACCAGATATTGCCAGTCATCCTCCTTTCTTTTAGATTCCACTTAATAATCCACTTAAAAATGCACGAAGAGCACTGGAAGCAGAGACCAGGTTTACTCTTCCTGACTCTAGAAACTTTGCATGGCTGCTTGCAGCATGATCTCACTTTCAGTAGATATGAACTGAAAACAAACTGTTCTGCAGTCTAATTGTTAGCAGACCCGTCCAGCAAGTAAGGGTAGCAGACCTTACCCAAACCCCATCAGAATAAGAAAGTTCTAGAAAACAGATTTTTCAACACACCCTACTCCCAGTTCAACCCTCCCCATTAGGGGTCCAGCTACTTGACAGTTATTAAAAGTTGTCTTCTTCACTGAGCTCAAAAAAAAATACACATTCATAAAAATTACAGGGCATTTACTATTGTATGGGGATGGGAGCACTTAATAGCAAGCCTCAAGTGAGCTGCCCTTATCCCTCACCTTAACATTTCACACTGGTTTGAGAACTCCACAGAATTCCCCATTCAGCACACTAGAGTGCTTAACTGCTGTACAAGGAAATCCAGGCACCTCACACAGTTATTGGGAGAGGGATAACTTCTGTTGTCTATGCAAGGACTCTAGTTATCCAACCTCAGTAGCTCTGAAACTTCCCAAGTTTCAAGTGCCCACTCTTTGGACACTACAGTGCTGGTAAGATACCTAACACAGGCAATGAGCACGCAGCCTTAAGCTACATTATTTGAAAAAAATTTCTTGGACAGAATATAGTCTCACTTCTTGTACTGTGAACCTTCTGATATTCAAAAAAATAAAAAAGCTATTTCTAACAATGGCACCTTTTATAAAGAACAGCTTCTAATAGAATCATAAATTTACTGCACATTTGAATGGCACCGAAGCCCATAAGGGTCACTTGATTTAAACTAATCAGGATATATATGAGGTAAAAGCTCCATAATAGCAAGAGTTTTGGTTCTGTTTTAAACTATCCAACGGTCATTGTTTCAAAACTTGTTCATAGGTTTTCTTCTAAACACTGTGTTAGCAAGGAAGAATGTGATCAAGAAATATCTAAAATTCTCAAGCTTCATGCACTGTTATTTCCTGCATTTCTAAGGGTAAATAATCCAATATAAAAATAAATAGTTACCTGTGGATCTTGCTTCATTTGGGCAACCAATTTCTAGAAAGAAAACAAATGCAACAATACAATGAAGGTTTCATTACAGATTTTGTTGAAGAGTTTAAAATTCAGTATCTTTGAAGACCCTTTGTAAAAGCAAAGTACTTAGTTCACAGTATTTCAATAGCAAGGCCTGGAGTCCCCTATTATATAAATTCCAAACCCATCCTTAATAATATAGTAAAACAACTGTACTAAGCCATCACTTCTGCCCCTTCTCAACAGCTCTTGAATAAGTGATGCTTCTTAAAGACAATTTAAGCCAGCTGGGTAAGATAATCTAATAGCTGTGTCTCCTCTAGAACTGCTGCCTTCTTTGCTTGCAGTCACAAGAAACACAAATCACAGATAACCGCTGCAGGCACAAAAGCTGTTTGTATATTCAAGAGCACAATGTTTCAAGTACTATGGCTCCGCCTGTGTGTTGGCTTGGCTGGTACCAGATGGAAGACCCATGTACAGAAGTATCTTTGCCACTTTTCTCCCTCAAAGAGAGATTGAGATCATTGTAGAAGAGATGCCCTCCACATCCAAGGGAAAGCAGACAGATTGTTACCATTCACCATTCTTCCTCCTTCGCTTCCTTTAGGCAGCTGCAGGAGAATGCTGTCTATTGCTAACCAAGAAAAAAGTCACCGAAGAAAAACAGAGCCCAGAATGAAGAGACAAAGTAAACCAAAAATTTCCCTTTCTTTTTTGGTTATAGCCACACTTACTCATCACATCACCATGTCCCTTCCACACATGCAAAGAACCATGTAAAGTCTCTACTTTCTTCTCCATTCACTCATCAGAATCAGGAAAAGGAGTGAAAAACAGAAGGACCAAAGCAAGCAAGAAAAACACGTGCTCTATTCCACCTGCATTGATACCACTTTGAGAATGCAGACTGGCAGCTAATTCTCTTTAAAAGTTTATTTCCTTTCATATCCTAAAAACTGTACTAAAAAAAACCAAACAAAACTGACGCAAAGATAATTTTGCATCAGACCACAGGTTTACCTGCTGCATTTTCTAGCAGTAGGCATTAGCAGAAAACAGATGCATTAGCATAGTGTCTATGCCGGACAAGCATAGAGTGTTATTTCTCATCTTTTAAAAATTTACATCTCTGATGTCTTCAAAGATTACATCTTAGGTTTAATAGCTTGTAGCACACATTTCTTTGATTTATATGCCTTAATTACTTTTTCAACTCAGGAAAACATCCTAGATTCTGTGACAATAAGTTCCCAAGTTGAACTAAAGGATTCTTATGTAAAAGGATGATCTTTTTCTTTTGAATCTGTCTCCTTACAATGCAAGCATGATGATAATATGATTACGGAAAACCAGAGTTGACTTGAGTCAAAAGGAATTGGAAGTTGGATTCAACGATCCTTACAGGTCCCTTCCAACTCAATACTATATGATTCTATGGCTGCTTCTCTATTCAGCTTCTTCCTACATTTTTTCCACACCACATATTCCCCTATCGGTCATCACTTCTTCAGATTGAGAGTCTCCTCATGCACAGATCGTTCCATTGCTTTGTTCACTCTTGGCACTCTTCCCTGTACTTCTCTAGTTTGCCTCTATCATCTGGAGACAAAGTTCAAAACTGCATGCAACACTCAGGTACTCTGTACTGCAACAACTCCCTCCACTGTCCTAACTGCCAATTCACAGCCTGCTATTGCAGCTGTAAAATTGAGCCTGTTTTTCCAAAGTGCATCACTTGGCATTTGTCTAAGCTGAGCACTATTGTTTCGTCATGCTGCCATTCAGCGTCACGGGCACACTCAGCTTATTTTTCCTTGCAGCTTCCCGTCACATTGGAATTTGACAAGCAACAAATCTTAGTTTTTATACAAAGCGCTCCTGCAGACACAGTCATAAGACAATACAGTCAGTACTGTAAATGTTCATAAGGCATTGCTAAATTTAGGGATCACAAAGCATTGCATCACACAATCCTAGGGGGAAAAAAAAAAATCTTCTTTTGCACTGACCACAAACACAAGTTAAATTTTAGACATTTTAAAACATACTGATCTTTTTGGTATGAAATAAGAGAAGGAAAATTACGGTTTAGGTTCTTTCCCCACATCAGTTCAAGGAATCACCCACAAAACCCAATTCTTCTGTAAGAATAACTAAATATAACTTCTTTAACACTTCTTGTGATCAAAACTATGAAGAGCAGACTGCTTCAAAATAACCTTAATTAAGTCAACACAGTAGCAGAATGAAGTACTCAGAATAGATGCATTTCTTCTCAGGACAATCGATACAACTTTGACATTGAAGATATCTGGATATTCAAGTTGTATTACACTGATATGGCAAGAGACCTGGTCAGATGTCATTCATGAAGGATTCTCTGATCTTAGAAATGAAACCAAAAAAGTAGCTTTTCCTAAACAACGGAACACCTCCTTTCGGTCCTTACTGGTATTTTAAGATTGACTTTGCCAAAGCAGCATTTTGAAAGCTTCAGACAGAGCTCTGGAGGTGAAATAGAATAGGCAGGAAACAAGGAGCTATTGCACAAACAAGAGCACAGTCACACTGATCATCGCTTCGTACAGCCATGGAAGCAGTCACAAGCAATACACTGCATCAGGAACCTGGGGCGCTTTGACCACTGTGCTGCACTGAACTCCGCACAGGATCACAGACACCCATGACCACTTGCAGCAGGGCAAAAAAACATGACTGTGTAAGTGTTGGCAAGCTTTTCTGGAGAGTCCTCAGAAAAAGAAATACTAGATAAGTAAAAGACAAGAGACATTGCTCCATAAATCCTGAACAAAAAGAAGCGATATAGTGTATCTCTTTAGGATACAAAATTCAAAGCTATACAAGAAGGTTCAAGCATTTAATTTGAAGATTTCTTTCTTTTGTGTCAAAACTAGTTTAATTCCTATCAGTGTCCATTTGACAACAACAGTTCACCAGAAGTTTACTCAAGCACCGAACATGCTGTTGCAAGTGTTATTTTCCATTGTAAACATATACTTGTTCTTAGCCTTAATTATAGAAATATATGGCATCTTGAATTAAAAGAGACAACTTTTTGATATAATGGCTTCTTGAGTTTCACCAACTAAAACCAGACTTAATTAAAGTTTATTTCAGTTCAGAGCTCACTTTTAATGAGGATTGGGCAAAGCTAAAGCAAATAGGGTCAAAAAAAAATTTAAGCTGTTAAAAAAAAGTCTTTTTGGACATATTCCAGTCTTCATCCCTGTTCAGCATCGTCATTATGAACAGATGCTAAACATTACTCAAAATTCAGTCTTAAAATTTTTGGTTAGCTGAGGCATAAAGGGTAATGAAGATACTCACAAGAGGTAAACACTGTTATATAAACACAAGTAAGACTCATGTTCTGATTGCTTTACAGAAGATAATACTTGAAAAAATTACTTACTGGCCTCAGATATTTCTATGTCTGCAACAAAACGCCATGTGTAATTTCTGAACTTCCCTACCCCCATAACAAGACTTCATTATTTGAATCCAGGGGCCTTGGGAGTTTCTGAGGAGAGCAAAATACTCATCTCTAGTTCTGGAAATCCATCTTTAGCTTTTTCAAGTCTTCCTCCCTAGCTGTAAGTTTTATTTTGTTAAAGAAGACGTAGTTTCATTTTAATAATTCACCCATTTGACATCTGCTCATCATTGCAGCAAGTACTGAACAAGCCATCAAGAACATTTTTTAGACAAGTCACCAAGTAATAAGGAAACATTTTCCAAGTTTTATGTGATGGGTTAAACTAATCAGTGCAACTTACGATATTTTTTTTTAATCCACTGTGTAAGTTGTGAGTTTCAGATATCTGGAGAGCTCCATGAATACTGGGAGAACTGTGCTTAGAAAAGGATTCATTGATAAATTTAACATTTCAAATTGGCAGCTAATCCATGTCTATGGCTATAAAAATTTTGTTCCAAGAATTAATATGCATATGTTCTCTTACATTTGCTAAATGAGTGTTTATTATTTCTAATATTTCCTCAAGTGCATTGCAATAGAATTGCAAAATGCAACTCTACTGCCATATAGTATGGGACAGCTTACCAGTAAAAAGACCCGATGTAAAAATTTCCAAGCCCAAGCACTACAACATTTTGGTTATCAAAAATATACAAGTTTAGAAGGTACTTAAGTAGAGGACACTCCAGAAGAGAAGCACCACATGAAACCATGCAGCACTATATACATTTCACGCTAAATTTCCTCCACCATATTCCTCCATTGCCAATTGAATAGTGCAGTTGGCGTCAGAACATTAGAAAAACGTTTCAGATCTAGAGGCTGCTGAATGTAGAGTTCTCAAAATGTTTTTATTACTGCTACAAAATATTAAAAAAAAATTCCCACCCACACACTGATATGTAGATTTTTCACATTTGCTAAAAAACAACAGGTGGTGGGGTCAAAATGCAGAGTATAAAATTCTTAAGTATTTTGAGCTTATAAAACAATTATTACTATAGTCGTAGAGCCTCTGCTTAATGCTCCCATTTAGT
This sequence comes from Cephalopterus ornatus, assembly GCA_013396775.1. NCBI lineage: Eukaryota > Metazoa > Chordata > Aves > Passeriformes > Cotingidae > Cephalopterus > Cephalopterus ornatus. The sequence goes on from VZRE01007262.1 coordinate 55,569, forward strand.
AGTAATACTGTCAGCAATACCAGTGCTGCTATTACTTGAAAGTCTAAAGCAAGAAAGAATACAAATTACCTGGTGAACCTGAATTTCCACTTTCAGAGCCTCCTGTAGAGTCTGCAGCTCCATTCTCTACCTTCTCCACTTTTTCTAAAAGTGTCTTTGCTGATTCCAGTGCCTTTAGTTTCTGGTTCCCTCTTTAACACCAGTCCTATAGAAAAAAAAGGTTTTGTTTTGGTTTGACAATTTGAAAAAAGGAGATTATAACAGAGCAGCAATTCAATAGTGAATTACATTCAAATGCAGCTTTCTAGCCTAAACACAGTCAGTCTTTTGAATACAAGAAATCTACAGGCCCTACAAAATGCCTGCCTTGGAGTCATTTAGCCAAATTTGTTACTTCCCACATATCCCAAAGTTGACATACTTGTCCCTTATCTTAGTTTGCAGGCAGCTATTTCCTATCAATATCCTATTGCAGTTGCACATTAAATTAGAAAATTTAACTACTGAGAATGTTTTAAAAATCTGTGTAGATGAAAACATACTCTAGAGACTAAAATTCTTCAAGAGAAATTGTTAAATTCAATGTACTGCATTAACATACCTCCATGATACTATAGAGCTGTTCTTGGATGGGACAGTGTGCATGCAATTTGACAGAATAACATTAATATACTAATAACCTACTGTCTAAAGTTTGTGTTGAGTTGGTCATTTCAGTTGAAATCTGTTTTGAAGGAGCATAACATTCATATAAAGCAGCACAAGACTTTTTCAAAATTATTTTAAAATCCTTTTAATCTTGAAATTCTACTTTTAAATCATGACTGTGAGTTTACCATTTTCACTTGTAATACAAACAAATTAATGCCCCCAACCTCTGACATAAAAAAGCATTATCAGGCATATTTATAAAAGCCTTGAAAGTTGGACAAGAGATTTTTGTTCATAAATACATTAAAAGTATCAGCTTCTGAAACACAATTAAGATTCCCATATGCTCAAATCATAGTGGAACCTATGTAAAAGCCATCTATAAATACATATAGATAAAAGCCATCGGAAAACATTATACAGCAATCCTTTTATCACTTTTCCATCCAGACACCACAATTAAAGAATTTTTGTAATGTAAAAATCATTCCTATTTTTTTATTTTTTGCAAATTGCTCACAATTATTGCACAGGTATTGCTACCAACTCAGAGGCCTCCATAACCAGACTACAGTATTTTCAAAAGGATATTGACAGTTTAGATTAGACATGTAGGCTGTAAAAAGAGAGTAATTCCCATAAGTTAAAGAATTTTATTTTAATGTTGTCTCAGTACAGTAAACTGAGGCGCAGGACAAGTTTGTGCATTCCTGAAAATAAAAAAGTTGAGGGTGTATGTTTTGTTTATTTAAATTAATCATTTCTCTTTTCAAAAATATATATGTTACAAAAAGAGAAGACTATAAAGGGGGTTTAAAAAGCATTATATTTATATAACTCATTGTCAGTGCTGTCTGTTGTTAGCTTAAAGTTACTTACTTAAATAACAAAGGCCTGATCAGATTTTCAAGCCAACACATGAAATGACCTGCTGCAAGGGCCTCTCCCACATGTGACACAGATGAGCAAAAACAGCTGCCTTTGCAGCACTACTCTCTATAAATCTGTAATTTGTATCAAGGGATACATGGAAATTACATATAGTTCCCTGACCTATTACCACAAACAGTAATGAGAAAACAGAATCCCAGATTATTACTTCCACTCACTGACAAGAATAATGATACCATGCTTTAAGTCCCTACCATTGCAGTTTCAAAAGAAACTATGCTTCAGAAAACCATGTGGGAGATGGGTTAATGACAATTGGAACCCACTGCAGAGACAAGAAGTCTTTCGTGAGCCTTGGAAATTCAATTTTGGGGTAAAGACACTGGCAGGTATGGCCATAGTTTCTTTCTCAGTGTGTCTTCAACAAATGAGAAGGCACACATGATGCACAGTTTGTATCACTCTGAAACTACACGCCAACTTTAAAGTTAAGTGCAGAACAATGGAAGATGGTTATCTCAACTGACAATACAAATAACATCCATCATTTTAATACATGTAACTGTAAAGTCCAATACTAATTCATGGTAAAAATTACATAGTACTTCTGTAAAAAAAACCCCCACATATAAAGATTAATTACTATTAAAGCACAACCTAATTTGACAGATAGAAATTGTAGTATTGATGGTACATAAAAGTTAATCCAAGCTAACTGCATCTATGCCTTGAACAGCTAGAAAGATTTTTCAAAATTAATTTTTAAAGGGTTTAAGAAAAAAGTGACACTGCTTTGCAGAAACAAGTGGTTGCTTAGCCTAGTCAAGTTTATAGGGGTACAGACGTGAAGAGATGTATTTCATTTAAAAGTTTGGTCAAGTTGCTGAATTCTGACTATGAAATACATACCGTTGTTTCCATTGGAATATGCACTTCTAGCTTCCCTTCCCAAGCAAGAATAACTATCCAAAGCTATCCCTGTCCAGAATTCCCCTTAAGTACCTTACACACCCAATGTTAAACAACCAATACAAAAAAAAAAAAAAAAAGAAATCATTCCTTACATTCAGCAAAACCTAGACTGTATTTTTTCTTACATAGAATAAAATCTATAAATACCTGTCAGGGCATCTGGTTAAACATTGCTCATACTTCCTTTGAAAGAAGGTACAGAATTACATAAGCAAGTGGTTACACATTTTGCAAGTGCACACATCTCCAGTATTTTTGAAATTTTATTCTTTTAGACTGAACTTCTTAAAAACTTAAGTCCGGTGGTGTTATAAACTACCTACCATATACCATTCAAAGAGGTATAAAACCATCTCTGGATTAATCATAAAACATAGTGCATTTTTTACTTTACTCTTCCAACAGTGGAATTATTTTAATTAAACAGCTTGTAGATGACTGAAATTGCATGGATGGGTTGGTTGGCAAAAATCCTTCATTACTTCAGTTTTTAAAGGAAAACATGCAAATGCTTTGTTTAATGGCAGAACCAGCGATTTCCAAAAGGGCAGCAGAGGACTGACAAGTACATGCATCTCTTGTACATCCAGACATGCTTCCAAATTTCAGCCAGAAAGAACACTGAGAGTAAGAGGTAAATTCACCATTTTTTGGATAGATTTCAACAATTGGAGGCAGCAGTCCTCCATTCAACTTCTTGCTGGCATTCCTTTGTTCCCAATAATCACTTACTTGTTTAGTGGTTGCTTCAAGACTTGAACATACTCAGAAAACTACCCCAATGCACTGCATTGGGTAGCACATGTTTACAGACTACTTAAATATGCAGAGACTGAATGAAAACTTAAGCTCTACAATAATCATATAAGTGCATTCACACTTCTCTGTTATCTCAATTAAATACAATCCACATCAGAACCTCTAAATTAAATGCTATTTAAACTGTGGCTCTTTTGGAAGCTACACGAGAAACACAGCTGACATGCTATATATATTTATATAAACAAAGGCAGGACACACAAAAGCCATGAATGCATTCTGTGTGTATCCAAGGTCTCTGAGTAACTTAGAATTTCCGAGAAAAGCCTTTCTGCACCAAAAGCCCCTTCAAAAAGATTTGGTTTTCACATTACACAGAAAAAAAACCCCAAACCTTAACATTATTATTTTTGAGTAGATGAATTTAAATGTCCATTGTACTTAGAGACCCCTGGGCCCAAATATCAGTCCTACACAGATTTTATTTATAAGACTGGGGCTTCCATCAGTAACATTTACTTTTTAAGATTTAATTTATGAATACAAGAATAGATAGGATTTCAGTTCCAGTAAGCATCAAACTTTTCCAGAAATGGATGCCAGCTCTTCATACCATCTATTCTTAGGTAAGCCATTTTAGCCCTAGGAAGAAGTACTTACCAGTTTTGAGTAAGTTATCCCTTTCAGCTCTCCACTCCCTCCTACAAAAGAAAAACAGCAACAGAGAAAAAGATTATTACATAAATTTTAACTACAGTTTGAAACAGAAAAAGAAATTCAAATATTTGGAAAGTTGGAGGGGAAAGGGTTGTTGATGTTTTAGGAGGGGTTTTTTTGTTTGGTTTTTCTTGGGGAAGGGGATTGGCATTTTTTTTAAATGCTGAAGCTAACTATAAAACATCACGTGGAAAGAAAATCTGTTCGACATGGTAGGGAAAACGAAGGAGACTTACAATTCTAATCTGGATTAAAATACAAACTATCACTGTCATTAGGGGGAAAACAGATTATAGGTACAAGTTTTTCTAGTTCTGTGCAAGGCCAGTGTCCCCCTCCCATGGAGGAAATACCTTCACCTCATTACATTTATTAAGATCTGAATCTCAAGCCCTCTCAGCTGCCGCAGTTAAACATGACAAGATTATCCACCTCAGACATTTGCCCACCACCTCTGCCAGAGGATACACGAACAGAACAAATACGGTAGAGCAGGTGGTACGACAGCAGTAGGACTAGAGCTCAAACCCCAGAGTACCAATGTAAACTGAAATCAACAGCAGTTTAAGCCAACATAGTAGGTCATGAAGTGTGGAGGCCGAGAAGATACACTGTCCATTACACTGCCTGCATCACAGGACGAGTATTTAGTAGCATAGCAAGGTAATACCTCTTCAATCATCCTCATATGAATCATAAAATACTCATGAGCCAGAGTTCTAAAAAGATAGTTACAAAATAAATGATAACTCATTGCTTAATTACTTTGCCTGATGCTAAAAAAAAAAAAAGCCTCTAAAATACTCCAAATTTTCTATTAAGATATTAGAATATTAGCATTTTTTAAGCTTCAACTGCACAGCTAACAAGACCTTTGCAGATATGTTTTTATTCACACACAAGTCATCACAGGGCTGAAGTTTAGCACCAGCCTTATAAAAAAATACAGCAGTAAAAAAGCCACAAAATCATCTCTCGCTCATTGGAGCACCAGCACAAGCGGAGGAGTTTCCATTTACTAACCAGCAGAATTGTGTGCTGATGAACACTGAGAACAGAAAACAGGATGATGACAGAGACTGTATCGTCAGTCTCCAAGTCTCAAATTTTATTGTGTATTTTCAACAACGCAATATTACAAAAGATGTTTAATTTTAGCGCAATTCCATGTTAGTTTAAATAATATCCAACTGCTAACATGGCAGGTTATGAACTTCGGAGTATGGACTATTTTGAGGTTATATTCACTCTGGGTGCTACAGAATTTGAAATACCCTCATCATTGAGGGTGCTGAAGACACAGGTATGATTCTCAAACTCTAGTTGTTTCTTTTTTGATATTAAAATCTTACTTGTCACCTCCACCTCCCACTGTCAATCAGCTATTTAATTGGTCCAAAAATCTCAAGACTAAGCTCTTTCATTATGCAATCACTAAGTGTCCCTCTTCAACAACCAATTACAACTATATGCCCATGCTATTAATAAAAAAAATAATTTAAAATAAATCTCACTGCTGTAGATTACTGACTTTGGAAAGCTAAAGAAAACAGTCGGTACTACACATCCCCAAATGCAGTCTTAGAATAAACAAACATGATTTTTATATAAAAGAGAAAAATATCAATTTACTTGTAGCACCAAGTACACGCAAACCGATGAGAAAGCTGTCACTTAAAAATAACAGCAACTGTTCCTTCCTTCCTTTTTACCCCCCCAAACGTAGAGACTCGCCTCCATAGCAGGACCCCAGCTTCATCAAGCTGGAAAAAAAGCTGCAGAGTTACAAACCTTCAGGTTGCATATAACAGCTCTGAAGGGCTGCAACCCCAGGCTGAGAACTCAGGGGCTCCCAAGGGCAAAGTTAGAAACACCAGGAGTTTAAACATGACTATCTGAGTGAATTACTGTGTTGCCTTCGAGAAGTCACTTAGAGAGGACCTAGACAGGGAATGGAAATACATTTGCATTCTTTTCTGTACATAATTTACTACAGGCTTTTTCTTAAGAGTTTAGAACAGGTTAATGTTTGAAAGCCAAACCTCTGGCAACACAATACACCTTAATTCTGCCCTCCTGCAGATACAGTATTTTTACTGACCTCTCTGCCTCATTTAGTAGAGGACAAGCTCAAAGAATAAAGCATCAGTTGAATACTTCTTTTCACTGTGAGCTTTCAGTTTGCAAGCTTTTTTAAACCCAACATCTAAGCTCTACAACAAATAATTGGTTTCTTCATAAGCAGTACACTAACGAGAGCCACAGGAAAACTTGTGCCTGATACAGGCAAGTTTTCTTAGATAGGGAATTGAGACAGAGCAATGATGAACAAACACCCACAATTGGTAACTCCAAGCATCTTAAACAGACTGAAGTTTTCAGCTGCTCTTAACATTTTTATAGTAGAGAACAGCATATGACCAACTAAATTTGTAACTTTTGGTGAATACTGTGAACAAACATGGAAATAGCATTAATGAAAAAGGTAGCACATAAAGTCTGCTCTATAGATGAAATTATTTCTAGTTCACAGCAATAGCACATACAGTAACTCACACTGCCTCTCTTTTCTCTCAGTAAAACACAATAGAAAGTTAAGATTAGACAGCTCACAATCACGTACATCCACAGAGAAGTCTGAAGAGTTTAGCACTAGGCAGGGTTTCTTAACAAAAACTTCAACAAGCAGAAATGTATCACAAAATCTCAGCTATCAAATTTACTGAGGTAGTCTTTTGAAGGCTCTAGAAATACGTGCTGTAAACTGTTCAAGCTAGGAGTCTGAACGGCTCAGATTATTACAGGATATTTAGCAGTTTTTGGGTGTTTTTTAAACCCCAGCTCTGGGGGTCATATTAAGAGCACTGCCTTCTTCCTAAAATATACATATGATCTGTGATCTGAAGAAAAGCTTGAGCAATGCTTACCTATGTTTACCACAAGCTAAAGACAAAACTCAAAATTAGCATTAACCAAATAAAACACCAAAGTTTTAGAAATATATTTTTGTTAGGAAGATTGACTGTTGACAATCTGATGTTACTGCTACTAATATCAATATTACTAACAAGAAAGGCAGATTGATATATACATACACTTACAGTAGTAATACCCACTCTAGACCTCAAAAAAGGCTCTCAAACTTTTAAAGAATTCTATATAACTTATATAACAAAAAATAAACCCCCATTACCAAAACAATCATATCCTGTAGATCAACTTCAAGCTTTTTGTCGAAGTTTACACATAAGGAGAAAAGTTACTCATTTCATGGACTTGTTACAAAAACTAAGATCTCAAAACTCCTCTGTTTAAAGCTGGGACATCAGAACACATGGTGGTGAAAACATTTTAGCATACAGCACCTGAAGGTTTAAGACTATTTAAATGCTAATAATCTGTATATTAAGATGTCTGGTTATAACTTATTACCCTTTAAGTTACACAATAAAGCTTATGCTACTGTAATCAGTGACTTGCTTGGAAAAAAATAGGAAAAATTAAATGTCATGTGTAGCCATTTTTTCATAGCTTTTTTCCTAACTCTAGAAGCTAGCACACATTTACTGTCAGACCAGGGAACTTTATACATTCATATCACGTTACAATATTTAATTATGTATTTTTTACTTTTTGCCAATAGGACCTTGGTCATGTTCAATGCACAGGATGAACTCACACAAAAAGGACTAACTGCTGTGCACAGGCAATTGTAAGCCTGATATTCTTTCACATTTCAGAGCATTGCTTGATAATATTAAAGGTAAAGCATTAATTAACAAAAAGTGAAACTAGGTTGGGGGGGGAGGTGCACAAAATACACTACACACAGAAGGGATTCCAAGTTTTTTCTCTGGACTTCTGTTTTAAAATGTTAACTCCTCATAGCAACAGCTCTTCTTCCTGCATTTGAAAGACATCCTGCATATAGAGAGCACTCTACCAGTATCTTCTAGGAAAACAAGTCATACCAGTTACTTTAGTGTGATTTTCAAGTCAGAAATGAAATAACTCATATTCCATAACAGGACGTATTTCTGCAGATTTCTTAAGAAAAAGACCAAACACAGTCCAGACAGGGGGTACGCAAGCTATTTCAAATTACATTACTATAAGGCTCATGTTTCAATGACCATCGTTACCAATGCCCGTGTTGTTGCTTCTGTGATTAAAAAAAGAGCCTCTTGTGTGACAGCACATGGAATCAGATCTTCCTGTTGTGCTGCAGCTGGGAGGACTCCCAATCAGCCCCAGTAACGCATGCCAGGCCAGTGGTAAAGGGAACAACAGGACTGCCCAAGATGACCGACTCAAGTACACTCGAGTGAACCAGTCATGCCTTCCAGTTTGTCATCTGTATAACTCCTTGATAACTGCGCTCTCTTCCTCTTTCCCTGTCCCCACACAACACTGGTAGGTAACACCCACTAAAGAGTTATCAAGGAGCCTGGATTTTTTACTTATGCACTCAGACAACTTAGAGGATTCAAACTACAGGCTTCAGTTCTGCCTCCAAGTTCCTTTGGCTGCTACGATTAGCCATGAAACAAATGCAATTTGGAGTTTAAGACACTAAAGCTGATTTCACTTGGGGATAGATTGCTTCACCTTCTCTGAAACATTTTCTAGACCCTCACACTAAGATTAAATAAAAGTGTGTGATTTACTGAAGCAGTGCTATATTTAACATACAGAAAATGAGCTAAAAGACTCGTTTACAGTTTAAAAGACCATCCCCCTAGTGTAAAGACAAAACCACTGCACAATCTGCTTTTTAAAGTATCAGCCAACACTTGTCATGGCATCAAACACATAAACAGAGGACGATTACCTTCTTAGCTCTGCTTGTCCTATGACTACATCTTCGTTGGGCATCTGTAACTCTTCCCCGAATGCACTCTTTCCTAGCATCTTGGGGGTGAGATGGGGAGTAACACTCTCCAGCAAAATGATAAACCACATTTGGACTAGTGGAAAGTTAGCATAAATATGTTTTAAAATCCTGGGATTGTCTCTCTCACCTGAGCAGTTTCAAGATATGTGGCTTTGCACTTTTTACCCAAGCACAAACCCCTCTTCTTTGCAGAGTCTTAGCGTATTTCTTGAATCAGAGAAGCCCCTCTAAACTATGACCATTAGTAAGTCTGGCAGAAGTCCTTCCTGACTTGATACCAAGGGCTCCATGTATTCCCCATCTAATCTGACATTCATAGCATCACCAGCAGTAAAATTCTCCTTTTTGTACCCAGAAACCAGTGCATGGGGATGTTTTACAGCACTGTTGCATTCGGAAGTTCTAGTACTGCAGACAGAGAAATATGAAGGACACCACTAAGTCTCACTTTGCTCATCAAGTTATTATTCATCAGTTTTCAGAAAAAACACAAAATCACCTCCTATGCAAAGTGGCTAAATTCTTGCTCATATAAAAAAGTTGTATGACCTGAACTTTTATTTCAGTGAATTACATCGTTATTTAGAAGGACTGTTAATCTATACAAACACTAAGAGAACCCTCAGTCCTAATTATGTCTGTAAGTTTATGCTTTACTAACAGTGCAACAGCAAAGTTTCATATTTGAAGCTAGAAGCTAGGGAATTCTTTGCAAAATCAAAATGCAAATGATGTAAATGATACAAATCAGTGCAAATCAGAGTTTAGTACTTGTTTCTAAAAATTTTTTGCTGCATTACTCCACATTTCATAAAGTTCCTGGAAATGTCAGTTGTTTGGGGTTTTGGTGGATTTGGGGCTTTTTTTTGTTTGTTTTTAAAAAACATTGCTTATCAATTAAACTTGAAAATCATGTCAGTTAATCTGTTAAGTCTTAAAACTGTAATTTTTCTTTTTTAATTGTTTTCAACTTACTCACCAAGTACTGCTGCGAGGGAAAAAATGATAGAAGGTCAATAGAAAACACAAAGAGCTGTCCCCTCCCAGCTACACTAGCCCACTGTCTGGTCTCAAAATTTATAAGGAAAGCAAAGGGAAGATATTTGAAGATTGGTGGTTTATGGGATTTTTTTAACAGTATGCCTAGCTAAATCAGTTCATTAACCTCTACTGTTCTTCAGGTATGTAAATTTCTCATTCCCATCACTGAGAAGTTCCTGCCTTCCTTTCCTACTCCAGAGACAGAGGACTACACGGGGAAATGGAGGGGAGAAGGAGTTGCAGGGAAGAACACACACAGTAAATCCTAGTAATTGATTTAACAACTGAAGATACAAGGAACAAGAAAAAAATTAAGAAAACTCTACCCCAGTAGCCATTAAAGTAATTTTTCCCCCTCAAATTCCATTAAGAATGAAGGGATCTCTGACTTCTTGTTTTATTCCTTTAAACATGGGGAGAAATTTCTTACTGACTGCCAAACCCTTTCTCCCCTTCTAGCTAGTTCTTTCCAAGATAATGGGTTGCTTGTAGGAACAATGCATTAGTGAGGCAGAAGTGCTTTAAGAGTTTTGGGAAGAGGTCCAGAGTACAACAGGAGATGATCTGGATAGTTCTGTAAGACTGCAGGCATGAAATGGAAAATGAGAGCTGCCTCCGACTACCACTGGAAGTGCAGTAGCACTTCCAATGAGGAGAAGCTCAGGTATGCACACATCCCCTGCTGGTACCGACTATTCTTTCAATTTTATCTGTCTGCCAGAGACGTTCAGAGGACAGAAAAGATTTCAGAAGAGCAGCCTGCACTTCGGCCACACAGCAGTGGCATTCAAGGACTGCCTCGGCCTTCCATTTCCAAAGGGAAAGAAGCGCTGTTACCGCAGTCGGCCAGTAGGGGGAAAATGACAAACCAGTGGGGGGATAAAAAAAAAAAGTCAAAAGAGCAAGACACTAAAAGATGAGGAATAGCATTTACCAAACATACACATATCCTCAGAAGATATTAAAGGAAAAGATTCTTCTCCTGAAGAGGGGAAGCAGGATAAATGAAGTGCATACGACTCAAAGCGGTCTCCCAGGCTTTAGAGAGGAAACAGTAAAAGTGCTAGTCAAAAACACAAGCCAGCAAAAGCAAGTTTTCGGTTTCATGTTAGCACACAGCGACTGCAAATCAATTAAAGTTTTCTTAAATGTAGCGTTTCAATGTAAAGCAAAGTATTGTGACTATACAACCAAGAGAACTGAGCTGACAGAACATGAATTTTTAAAGGACTATCCAACATGAATGTATGAACTAATTAATTTAAAATGAACACATATATTCCAGAAAATCATTATGCATTACAGAAGTCTTCATGTTACATTTATACAAAATCCCAAGAGTCTGGACTTTTTTGTCTGAAGATATTTCAGTGCAGCAGAGCTCCGATTAGAGACCCTGTTTTTCTTTCTAGCTTATAAATAGTATCTTTACACCATTTCCATGCTTACGAAGTATAGTGAAAACTACTTAAAGGAAGTATCAGTTAAGTGAATAAATTCATGTTTTAACATTTTGATGAAGGGCAACTTGCATACAACAAACAAGAAACAGAAACAACTACACAATGCATTCTAAATTTAAGAAATAAAAAAGCAAAACGTGATAATTTGTTGAACAAAAAAATGTAATATGCATTTACAATGAAGAAAAAAGACAAACCCTGCAACCACAAGGACTTTCTCTTTAAAATATCAATGGCTAAGAATCACAAGGCGCAGCAGTAAGATTTTCACTGAGAGATTCAGGGAGATTTAGCAATGCAAGCTTCTACTGATGTTACCTTCCCACAAATATCAGACAGAGGTCAGGTACACGTGTAATAACGTACATTTAAAAATGCAGAGGAATTGTGATAAGTGATTATATAGTAGGGCACCTTACAACAACAGGTAATCTTTTATAGTTCCTTATAAAGCTCTCTCAAAATCAGATGCTGTACTTTCAGTAAAGCTCATCTCAATGTGTCCATGAAACCTCCTAAATAGCAGTTTTTCAAGCATGCACAAGGAAAGATTAGACTAACAGTACATCAAGAGACTTAAGTGAAGCCCAGTTCTCTTAACAGTTTATATTTCTACCTCCAGCTTCTTCACTTTAATTTCCCCTGCAGCTGGAACACTCGCACAGGCAGCTAATCTCTCTGACCAAGGCACTCTCCTTTATATTCTCTTCCAGCTTGAGGTCCTACCACAAGCAGTCCCCACCTTTTTTGCGGGGGGTTGGGGCGGGGAGAGAGGGGATGGTGGACAAGGGATTATCACACTCCACAAAAAGTTGAAGTAATTCACGTATTGGTCAGGGGAACATCAAGCACAACCTTAAGCAGCAGAAGCACTGTGCTAGCAGCAGAAGGGAGACCTTCACAGCAGTCATTGAGTTCCAGTGGGCTATACTGGGTACAAGACTGAGCACTTTGATGATTCTTTTTAACTAAAGCAATCAAGAAGGAATCTTTCATTTTCCCTACCTGACCAGAAGTTTGGCTTTTAAGTTACATTTTCAGTGACAGTCACATAGATACATCCTTTTCATTTTAAAACTGGAAGACCTACAGAACAACTGGGGAAATAGATGCACCGGAGTTTGGCACTCATCTGAATTCTGTATGTTCTGCTTGTGACTCAGGTAGAACAGAAATCGCTGTTATTTTCTGTGCGTCCTCATTACAGCACAGGTGTTCTTTAAACACTAAAATTAAACCAGCCTACGCTGGTCTTGCCACGGGTCAACTTTCATGTCAGTATACAGGAGCAGACCCTTGTCCACACTGTCTGACACAGTTCTTACAATAAAATGAACTCTTCAATTTAATTATTTTAGCGCATGCATTAAAAATAAACCATTTAATTTATAAAGTACAGGAGAATAAACTTGAAAATTATCTGGTTATGTACATTCTTGTGTTCTGTATTTTATAATACTGAAAAATACATATAAGAATACAGGAGTTATCTTGTGTAGAGCTTCTGTTTTAAGAGGAGCTGAGATGGCTCAAAATGAGAAACTATACGTAAATTCTTGCCTTTACAACACTACAGATCACTTGCTTTAATGTTAGGTTTCTAAATAATTGCCAGAAGACAATATGAAAATGATTTACTAGTAAACAGATGTTCACATGACAAAAGTATCAAAAGAACAATTGTTCGTTTCTTAATCTGTCTTCAGATTTTATGAACAAGATGAAGAAGGTAATGCTTCTCACCTGCTAGAAGTGATTTTTTTCTAGAAAGAATACTAGCAATTTAATTTCACAAAGTTCTATGTAAAACAGCCTCAGACTCCTGTTGATTCTGTTGAGTGTTCTGAACTCAATAAAAGGCAGCTGGGACCCTCTGCTGCTACCAGACAGGTATCACATTTTCCTCTCCTCTTGACTACAACACCCATTCTAAGTACAGCCTGCTAACATTTACTAAAAAATATTCTCATTCTACATTTGAATTTAATTTGCTTTTAACCAAATTTATTTCAATTTCACCAGCTATTATTTCATTAAACTATGTAGTCATTTTGGCATTCCTGATCTCCAGAGCACAGGAAAAAAAACCAACCAAACAAACTATCTTAAGACCATCTAATAATTAGTATTCCCCGTCTGTAGATTAATTAGGTAAAGGCTATTAGGGTTTTCACGAGTTTCTAGTTTTGTGTACTGACAAAGTATAATAGAGCACTTAAAGGTATCGACGTGTTTTACTCACAGCTTAAATAAAAAGGCAGTAAACAGAATTAGGTAAAACATGCTCATTTCAAACTCTGAACTAAACAGAATACTGAAAGCTCCTTTCTCTCCCCCTCCATCCCAAAATAAAAGTGTGAGTGAGAAGGGATTTCATTACATTCTTAGAACTGTTATGAGCGAAGTCAAACCCAGCCAGTCGCACTTAGCATGCAGGCTGTACACACTCCCAAGCACGTCACACTGAGAAAACACGCTCGCCGAGCTATCTGCCTTCCCAAGGCCTCCAATGCGCTGTCGCTAGGCCTAAATCAGGTAGGCTGTGTGCAGTGCCGCTGCAGATGAGCAGGAGTCCACCCCTTCTCCCCATTTCCCTTCGATTTAACTACCAGATCATTCCAGCATCAGCTTTTTCTCTCTCCTTCCTTCAGCTGTAATCTCTGTATTTAAAAAGACAACGGCATCACAATTTACTGTGTAAGACTTGGCCCTGATTTTTTTTTCCTTCTTTACTACACCAGCTACCCTGCAGCTTCTGAGCCATTGTCGGCTGTTGTTTTTGTGTTCCTTGAATGCAACAGGACTTAGGTCTGCCAGGCTCCATCACTGTTTCGCAGCATACCTCTAAGGGGAAAAAAATACCCTCTTCTTGCCTGTGTCCTGCTGGGCACTGAATATTCAGATTACTCCATTCTCTCAACAGATAACAAGTCCACCACTGTTGAATATTCACACATTCCTCTCTTTAAATCTGAATTCCTTCCTTCCCTGTTTATTTTCTTACAAAACTATTAAATAAAAGTGCAATTCAGCAGTGGCCCAAGTACCTCAAGTGTTCTCTTATAGATAATCTGATTTTTCTGCCAGGAAAAAGTTCGGTCCCATTTTGACAACTACTTTGAGCCTTTCACTTAATCTAATTCAGCCCTTTCCTGCCCTAAAGATTTCTAATCCTCCCTGTGGCTTTGCAACACTCATGTTCAGGACAAAAAAGAGTTTTGTCTCTATATCTCTTGAACTTTCTCATTCAACCAAGATGGAACAACACTGAGGTAAAACCCACATTTTCTAATAGCTTTACCCAGAATGAGATTTGGGTAAACTACTTGATGCAACACAGTTTCATGAGACTGACAGAAAACTATTGGGAAAACACAACAGCATGAACTAAGGTACAGATGAAGTCTCAAAATTCATCTTCACCAAGACAAACAATAAGGGGTAACATTCTGGAGGTCAAACATATACCAGAATACTGCATTAAATAAATGAATAAACAAACACAGGAAAAAAACATCTTCAGAAAACACAAAGACTTGGAGGTAAGTATAGAAATACAAACTTTACCTGAATACTGGAGGCAAAAATGGTTTCACTGTACTTTTTCTTAAAAAAATAAAATTCTACATAAAAAAAAATCAAAACCAAATCCCCCCAAAAAATCAAGTTATTTTCTTCCACAAAACGGTTCACAGAAAAGATTTTCTAGACAATCCATAGTACAAGTACCTTTTTTTAAAAAATATGTAATTATTTAAACAGTGAGTTAACTAGCTCATTGCAATGGAAACCCTGACAACACTTGATACATAAAACATTTATGACAGTCCTAAAGAATTATTAGACAACAGCATACACAAAAAAGATGGACAAGTGAGAACAAGTTTATATACACACCTTGGAAAGACCTGTTTTCTATTTCCCATTACAAATCTGTTTTCTAATCTCAAAACCTGAGCAGCTGTTTCCCCCTCTCTATTCTGCACAATATACCTCAAGTAAATTACATGTTTTGTTTCAGTCCCTTGTCTTTCAAGAAACACCAGCCCCAGAAGGAAGGAAAAGAAGGATGACACCACTCTCCACACCCTTTTCGGTTCCCTTTGCTGCAAGAAAACATACACCTTTGTACGAGGCAGAGGATATTTAAGATCCGATACCAAAACCAAACGAGGAGCATTTTAAGTAATTCTAAAACATGAGATATTTAATGTCTTGGAAGTCACTCCTAGTGAGTAACACTCCCTCTTGTCATTTTAAGCTGTGCTGAATGGCATAATTTTCAAATCATCTATTGGAGAAACATTAAGAATTTCAATTATTTCAGCCCTTTCTATTTTCTCAAGTTGCATTACCAAGCACATAATATCTGGCACAAGTTCTGTAGGGGAAGTGGCTTGTATATCCTCCTTTCATACACACTACAAGCTCCAGTCCTGGAAGAGAGAAGGATGCTAAGAAATACTTTTTTTCTGGAGAGGACAGGTGGTTTAGTGAACCGACCAAAAGGACCCTGGGATCAGCAGTAGCATATGTTGCCAGTTTCTGTACTAGTTCATTTGAAATGCCTCTGTCAAGTCACTTTAAGAGTTTCATCTTCCAAATTCTAACACACAATAACGATGCCTGGTTTATAACAACGCAAATATTCATTTATTGGTTTTGTATGTTTTTAGAAGTGTCTGAATAAAGTTCACTAATATACCAAACAATGGTTTGTCCAATTAGAGACCAAGAACCAATGCAAACTTCAGTTCAGGTTCATAAGCTACAAAACCGAAACACATTATTCAGTCTTCTCGTTTATGAACATCAAAAACTATCAGTCTTATTTTTCCAAAATCTGCATCGAAGTTCTTACACAAGCAGCCAAGGTAACAGTAACTTTTATGAATTAAACTTCCTGCAGTTATTAAGCTCCTGCTGCAGTCACACAGTACACTAGAGACTGTTCAAATTCCACAACAGCTTAATTCTAACCTACTAAAAAAATATTTTTTCCACAACTTGTGAAGTATCACAAGTATGCACCCACACAAGAGTACAAGGTGCTAAGAGCTTCTGAATATAACAATGTAAAATTGTAATTCAAATTACTAAAGGCAATTACAAGAGGTTGAAAGAGGATTGATTTCCCCAACAACAACCTAAACCACCTAGATATCTGAAACTTTGTACAATCTGTACACACTGAAAAAAGGTGAAGTAAAGGATGCAATTCTTACACCAGTAGTACCATGCGTTGCAAATTTCTGAACTAGTTCATTTGAATATCCTCTGTCAGGTTAGTCTGGATGTTCACACATGATGCATTGGTCTTGTCCTCCAGGCTAGGAGTCTTCTGGACAGAAGTTTCCGTCATAGTCCTGCTTCCTACCCCTAAGATAAGATAAGGAAGAACACACGCACTACTCTGTCAGTCTAATTATTTAACTCCCAATCAATACTTAAAGCAGAAAAGGAAAGGTAAATTCACATGCAGAGGCATAATAATCAAAACAAGCATTACTTTCTACCCATATTTTTCCTCTGGAAAGTGTCTGTTTCCACTTTCCTAAAAATCCAACTAGCTAATTCAAACTCCCTCAAAATCAAACCAAGATATTCTAGTGAGACAAGGAGTAAACCTGTAAGAGTTAACACCTGCCATTTGCCTGACAGTCAAACTGCCTTAAAAAACCCTCACCGAGATCAATGTGGGGGGAGTGAGAAGTTTTGAGTTTCAAACCAGAGTATCAAATAAAACAAATTAAAATCCTACCAAGATAAAATGAGATAAGCAATAGATTCTTGGTATCTATTAAAAAATAAACTCACAGCTGGCCATAATAAAAACATCACAGACTTGGTTAAAAAGGCAGGATGGGGACTTCCATGAACTGGAAGAGAAAAGAACTGAAAAAGAGGTACAGAATGCCACTACCTACTACCTACATCATGAAGGTGATATAATTCAGGATACTAAGATTACAAAGCTCTGGCCATTTAAATCAGAATTAAAAAATAAAACGAAAACCACCCTAAAACACCACATCTCTCAGGAACACTCTCTTCCAAATATTCTTATAAAAGATTGCAATCTTAATGAAGTGAAGCTTTTGGACATCCAACTTCAAAGTAAACAAAAAGGGATGCTGGGAGACATACATCTTGAATGGCAAAAGGTTTATACACCATGTGGCAACAAAAACAAAAGGAAGTGAACCTATTTGTAAACCTCACACCACCTTGGAGTAAAACCCATGAGAGGACCTACCCAAGACTACATTAAAAGACCAAAAATAAAGAAAACATTTAACAGTCAAAGAGAGAGGAAGTAACCATAACAAGGATCATGGTAAAGTCTGTGAACATACTTTTAACTGATCTGGCAGACACTGTGATGCTTTCCACTATTTCAGATAGTTGAAATGAAAGCAAACTTCAAAGAGGTTTAGGGGATCTGATAATACCATATGACTGATTTTCATTTGTTATTTTATTGTCCTGGGTTGACAAGTGCAAAGTAATATGCTCAGAGGAAAAAAATAGCCCTAGCTATAAATATAAAACAATGAGTTGAAACTAGGCACGATTACTTACGAAAAAGATTTCAAGATTACTGCAAGCAAACAGTTCAACTCTCAGAAGGTATTACAAAAAGAACAGAGAACAAACCGGGAACATTCTGCTGTGATGCACGCTGCATGCAATTCTGGCTGCTCCATCTCAAAAAGGGGAGAACCAGAAATGGCACCGAGAGGAATGACAACTAGGGAGCATGTTTAAAACAAACAAAATTATTTTTCTTGCACCAACCCATCACACACACAGAAAACACAGTTGAACTTGTGGAACTGGACACTGTGAAACACTATGTAAGCCACAGATATAGATGAGTTCAAAAAGGCAACAAATTCACCTATAAATAGTTTGATGTTGCTATTCACAGTGCAACAGCCCAAATGTAGCTTCCATCTCAGGCAGTGGCTAAACAACTGTCAGAAATCTACTGTTAATATTTCAGCGGCTCACAGAACTCACTCATTTCCTACACAGTTAAGTCAGCTGCTGCTGCTCGACACTGATAAAGGAGAGATGCTGGATTAGATGGACATTTGGTCCAACACAGTATGTTAGTTCTTAAGTTTAATCACACTGAGCAGCCATGCTGCTATATGTCTTGGGTTGTTTTGGAGGTTGGCTTTCTGGTAAATAAACCAGGTCGTAATTCAAGCATGCAATGTTAAAAGCAGCAATTGCAACTTCTGAAGCAGAAATCAAACTTGTTTATGCTTATTGAGTAATATAATACAAAACTGAAATAAAGCCATGATCAAGCATTCCAAGTGTGTGTGGGGGGGTTGTTTTTATATAACCCAGCAGACTGCTGAAAAATTTTCCTATAAACCCCTCACTAATCAGGGTGTAAACCCAAGTTGATTCAGGCAGTCTCTCCTGAGAAAGACACAAAAAGTTGGAAAGCAGCACTAAACATAAGCCATGGATGTTTGCTGCGAAAACTGCCAAGACCCATTTCAGAATGGCAACAATTTGGTGTCCTCCCAGCTGACCAGAAGAAAGATGTCCTGAACCAATGGATTCAAAAGAAACATATAGATGAACGTCTGACTCCTCTCCAAGAAAACTGAACATGCCAAAGTCATCAGGTCCTATCTAACCCTGAAGCAGTACTGGATGCTCTCCCTTTTAATAAGGAAGTCTAGCTGAAAAAGTACTACTGTCACAGAAAATGCATCAACTCCAGCTGAGGCCCAGGACAAACATCGAACAGAATTCTGCTTGGACGTACTGCTAATCCTTCTAGAAAGCACTGCCTAAACAATTTGGTGAATGTCTGCCTTCTCATCACTGTCAGCTTCCTTCTCTTCTGACAGATGAGCTTTTGAAGACAGCCAAACTGAAAGCCACGTAGGATAAACAAGTAGGTCTCAGTTTGCAAGAAACACAGAAGTTTCAGTTTCTAAAGCCCAAATTACAACAGGTCTGGAAAACAAAGCAAGTGTCCAGTGTATACCACCTTCCAGTACTGCTGTAGGCAGTAAGATGAAGATGGATGTAGCCAATAAGCTTATCATCCTTATCAAGAACAAGCAAGTAGCTAGGACAAAAACATACAGGAAAAAAAGAGCAGTTTCCTAAACACAAACATTGCCTCAATGAGATTATTGCTCAGCTACACTGGTGAGAAAGCTGAGCGTGATCCAGTTTACATGAGAAATCTCTTAAGTCACACAAACCCACAAGAAAATAAGAATTTCAGGCTGTGCTACATTTTGTTTTCATTTCACATCAGGGCTAGCATCATTTTGTTATTTAAATAACCTTCTCCTTACAGAATCAGAGAGGTTGGTTTGGGGTCCTTTCATTTTGTTTTGGGAGGGGAAGTTATCATCTAGATCAGTAATTGCACTGAAATTGGTCCTGCTGAAAGAAAACTGCAACAAAACACCCTTGCCATCCTAAAGATCACTTGAGCAAACTACACCAGCAACAAACAGCACTATAAACTAACAATTCAAAGAAACCCGCACTCTTATTTGTAGTTGGGAACTTCAGTTTTACTAGATGTTTTCTCACTCTGTGCTGCCATAGGCTCAATGGTTCAGGTTGAATTTGTTGGTATCCCTGAAAGAAACACAAGAAGATATAACCGTGTGTGTACTGAGTTTATTCATACTTCAGTGCTTCTGCTGATCATCTATGGGGCAACATTTTTCTCTTCTCCATCCCACCATTAAAGCCCATCACACATACACAGTTTGTCTTCCTGATAAACAACTTGGAAAGTTTTTTTCTCAAATGCCCCATGTCTCCTTGAAAGCAAATTTTAGTGCTAGACATAGAAGAGCATCAAATAGTTCCTCTCAAATCTCATTCACATTTTTTGCTAACAAAACACAAATGTTTATCCTCTTTTCTCACAAGTTCAAGGTGAGTTTCTGCTCTTCCTCCATATCTGCTGATACTTCTTCAACTATTATACAGGAAAACTTAGTTGATTCCTATGTATTCCAAAACACAAGCAACCATTTTGGTTCATTTTCCTTCTGTTTCACACATTAGGTTGCGTGGAGATGGAGGAAGAACTGGACAACTGTAAGGATGTCTCCAGATTTATGCCCATTTTTCTGCAATTCCAAGCCATTGGTCTCAGTGATGATGCAGGCTGACCTTTGCAGTGCAATACAGTTCTCATGAAGTTGTGTGCTTCACATTTCCATGACACTTGCATACAAAGTAGAACAGCTTTCTTTGGCAATACAGAGAAGAAGAATTTAAACTGTTCTCTCTGAAGAACACAGTGCCAGCCAACACTGTCTCTTTGGATCTCAGGCCTTCAATGCCAAGGCAATATATCTGAGATTTATTTTACAAACATCATTTCATTAAGCAGTGGTGATGGATGCAGAATTAACTGCACATGAACAGGAGAGGCATGCCAATCACTGAATTGTTAACACAGGTAGATACCCTGTGAAGTTTCATTACCTTCATCTATAAATCAAGAGATAACCAAAACCATAATTCTACTTCACAGAAGTCACATTGGAGAGTATGAGACACAGTGGTTACTAAAGTTGCCTTGTGTTTGGCCTTGAAGCTGTCTCCACAGTTACAGAGTTGAGATGTCACAACATACAAACACTTTACTAAAGTCACTCTACTAAACTCACTTAGTGCAGAAAGTCATCTCCAGGCTTATCTAAAACCCACCTCAAAACATGAACAATTCTAATGAAACATTAGGGGGCATACGCCAAAGTTTCTAAGCTCCATAAATACTCCAAGATACCCACAGAGACCACAAGCAGTGCCACTAAGGGCTGTAACTGGAGATATTCCAGAACAAGAGACATGCATTTAAAAGATCATGATTCAATATCCCATCAGAGCCCAAGAGCCTAACATGACAGGTAGTCACAGAATAAATCACGTTGAGTCCTAAACATCAGATTCACAGTTTTAGTGAGCCATTTACAGTAGACCATGAGGCATATAACAGAAAGAGAGCCATACTTTTCATGTTTGCACTGAAAGACAGTGTCCTTATTATGCACCACTAAGAGTTAGTGGAAGCAACGCTGGACCCAGTCAGCTGAGACAGATGCAGAAATTTGAGTATTGCCGACTCTGCTGATTTTTCACTTGGAAAAGGCATTTCTCCAAACTAACAGAACAAGATATCTGTCCCTGAATAGAACTCACTTGGAAGGATTGAATAATTCTGCTCACAGAAGCTGTACACGAAATAGTTTTAACAAGTGGTTAAGACTTCAGCACTGACCGCAGTAGTTCCTCAATGTTACTTTTGCTGTACATTGAACCATTCCTCGCAACTAGGAATGTAAACTTCATCGTACCAGACTCAAAGTATGACACAGAAACAGTGATGGTACGCAGTAAAGCTACTGGAACCTCATTCACACCTGGGTCCTAGACAAAATACATTCTGGAGATGCTTCAGTTTGGTAAATGTAAGCATAAACCTTAACTCTGACCCTTCGGACACATTTAGGATGCGCCCATATAACAGTATCTGTACAAACAATCCTGCCTACATGGTAACACACAGTTTCTTGTATTAATTGTAGTATAATGTGATGGAGCTAGAAAGAGCTAGAAAGGTGGACAAAAACAATTTCAACAGCAACAACTACCACCACCATCTTTCTTCTGTATTTTTTCAGATTCTGCAGAACTTAATTTAGGATTGATTCTCAGCACCAGTGCTCACCTATGCAACTCAGATTTCACTGGATTTCAGCTTCACACTTACTAATCATTCTCTCCCCTGTGCATCAGAAGGTCTCGCATCCCCATTCAAGCCTTCACTTTTCCCTTAACCCAGGATAACCTGAGGGAAAAAATAACCTAAAACTTAAAAAGCAAAAAAGTATCCTATTTATTTTGTACAACCAGTTTTACAAGAATCTTGCCTCCCTTGGGACAAGCACTACTTATTTTTACACCACCCATACTTAATCAGTAAATCATTTTTAGGCTCACTTTTGTTCACAACATAGCAACATTCGGGATGTGGATGAAGCAGGCATTCTGCTGGATTAAACACACAAATGAAGGCCTCTGTTCCTAGCTTAAAGTCTTCAATAAATTTACTGCAATGCAGAATAAATCAATTTCTCCCTCTGCCTCAGTTTCTCATCTGAAACATGGGAATAATGCTACTTACCAGACTGACCTGTTATCTTTCAAGTGAAGCAGATTCTCGAATAATAACAGGCACACCTATACTCAAGTGAATAAACTATGCTGATTCACAACAGCAGACTGCCTGGGCCAAATTCCATGCTGTATTAACAAGTCAACAGGAAGCACTCCAAAATCAGAGCACTGATGTTCTCTGATCTTCCTTTCCCAACATACCAGTCAGCTGGCACTCTTGCTACTCCTTGTAAATATACAGGCACAGGTATCAACCTCAAATTACATCTTCCCTTCCCCTTTTATTACATTCTCCCTCCTTACCCCTTAAAAGCCTTTTTTCTTCTTTCTCCTCAAAAGTACAAAAATGGGAACTGTAGCATCTGGAGAATGGTATTTGTAGCTGGGGTAGTCACACTCAGTGTGGGAGTTACTGATGGTAGTCACTAACCTGAAAGGAAGAATTCAAGTAACCACACACTTAATAGAAGTTCCTTTCTTCTCAAAACCATGATTATTCAATACAAGTAAAAAGATTTACACACTGTGTTAGAAACATAACACTGAATCACTGGCCCAATCTAACACGGAATCACATAAGCATACAATTAGTGTTTAACTGAAGAAAAGTGCAAGACTGCTGTACAATGAAAGCAGACTTCAGCTACAAGAAAAACAAAGTGTCCAAAGCAGTTTTACTCACAGTGATTGACATGGATTTTTAACCAATTGTTTACTTAAAGCTGGAATAATAAACTGTAGGTTTATCTAATATTAGTGGCTACCATAAACAGCTGAAAGGCGTATCATACTCAACCTTCACAATGGTGACAGAGGGTGAAAGGGTACCACAGAGCTTCATTATGATTGTGCTTTCTAAACAAAAGGATTGGCAGTTAGAAGGTGGCTCTTAGTGTCAGTCAATTACTTTTATTCCCAAGGAGCCAAGACCTATCCCCAGGGTGCTTCACCCAGAGAAGAAAGCAGTAACATGCTGCTAAGGCACACTCCTCCTTCACATCCCCTCACACTCAACATCGCCACAACCTTCACCTGCTCTCCTGGGACCCACTGATTCCACGTACATAACATCCCCACTCCAACATTGTCCTAGGAGATGGAGACAACCACCACATGGCAAGAAGGCTTACTACAACAGCAGAGGCTATCATGGGACAAAACAGTGCGGAGCAGTAAACTAGTACCACATATACCACCGCAGTATCAAGACCGACACTCACACTACTGTGGTATCAGTATAATGCCCATCATTATGGAAACTGCTTTGCAAAGTTAACCTTTAAACAAATTCTGTTGTTTAAAAATGAATGCCTATATTTTTAATGATCTTATTGTTGTACTAGAAAAGATGTTTAAACACATCTCTCTACACACACACAAATTCTCATGCACTGCTCTCACTGCATTGTCCTTACGTATTCCTCTCCTTGCCATTTCAAGGATGGCGCTTTTTTGCTTTTAAAATGCCTTTGACAGAAATTCTAGCTCCTATCAATTTAAGCTCTGGTTATTATCCAAAAGAGAGTGGGGGAAAGTAAGGAGGACCCGAAACATACATTGTGTAATTTTAAGTCCCTTCTAATACAACTTCTGATCCTCAAGAAATCCATAGGAGTCCTAGTGCCTTCTGGAATACCAAAGAGGTTTCATAGCTGAAGGATTAAAATGCATCTTGTATATGTGGGAATATGGAAAAAATTGTGTTAAAAAACACGCAGATAGTATTTAACTCCATTTCCCAATTTATGCAAGAGTTTCTGAAGAAACTACAGGAGTTGCTGGTACAGCTGAGAGAAAAGTAGAGGCATGGGTAATACGTGGTACTTTCTACACACAAACAGGGATTCAACAGATACTTGTCCCATTCCTTAGTTTAAGTTTCCAAAAGTCTTAAGAGTAAGACAGCCTATACACATTATGATGAAGTCACTCAATACATTAACAATAAATTCAGCATAAAGGAAACCCAGCATTTTTTAACAAAAACAACCATAGGCACAGAAGTGTAAGATTAAGGTCCCAAAGAGTAAGGAATCATTCACTTTCATCTTACTTCAGGAAGGAGCAAATCTAAGATCAGTATTTTTGCTCATGCGATTTTGCAGCAATGACAACGTCAGTGCACAGCAACTTGAGGTGCAGTATTCACACCCTCACTGACCTACGCCGAACTGATCAACTCTGCAGCTGAGAAGATACTGTTATCGCAGTAGGGCGCTAACCCTGCACACACAGCTAACAGGCCAGTAACACCAGGTTTTGACTGCAAAAACTGCAGCTCATCACCATAGCAGAAAACATTTGATTAAACACTGAACAATCTATTAGAGTTCCGCATCAACAGCCAGGCATCCAAATATAATTCCTGTGAGAAGTCAAGTGGGAGAAGACCATGTACGTTTTAAGAAGAAAAAGCCACACAGGGATGAGAATTATGGGAAGGGAGGAGATTTCCATGTTTACATTAGAGCACGACATTCAAAAGAAAAGTAGAGCAGGTGAAATATACCAAAATGCATGTGGAATATGGAAACTAAGTCTGATTCTGAAACAAGTTTCACGGTGACAAATCCACTGACTTCAGCAGAATTCTCTAAGAACTCAAAATAAGGGGTATGATGTGGTGGGATTCCTCCTTGGGAAAAGAACTGCAGTTGACTCAAGGAGAGGTACTTGGCATTCAGAAACAGTGCAAACCTTGCTAGTGCCTCCCAGTTTATTTCTGACCAAAATGTACTCTCTGAAAGGGTAAAAAGGGAAGCTCAG
Organism: Cephalopterus ornatus; assembly: GCA_013396775.1. Taxonomy (NCBI): domain Eukaryota; kingdom Metazoa; phylum Chordata; class Aves; order Passeriformes; family Cotingidae; genus Cephalopterus; species Cephalopterus ornatus. The sequence continues at coordinate 80,910 of VZRE01007262.1, forward strand.
GTAGCCACATCCTTTCCGTTTGGGGTCACTGACAAGAGCATCCTTAATACAGCAAATTCATGCTACACACAACAATAGATTTACATGATAAAGATACTTATCAGAGACAATTACTGCAAGCTAAGCAGCAGTGAAACAGTATCTGGAGCTCCAGCTAGATGCAAATTAGCAAAAAGCTTCATTATTAGTAATATAGGCCATTGTAGTCCTTTATTACAGAGTTATAAAAAACGTTTGTTAGTGGGGGATGGGGAGCTGGATTTTTATTGCAATTTTATTGTTCGGGGTTTTTGTTAGGTTTTTTTTTTTTTTCCCTTAATCCATCACAAGCCAGGTTATTCAAATTTCAGACCAAACATTTCAATTGGGGCAGTTTTGTCACACTGGCAAAAAGGGATAGAGACAAAAAGTATTTCTTGGACACATCAAGGACTAATTTCTGGCTTTCATGTAAAATTTTGTTGTGTTAGCAAATTAAGCAAAAGCCCTGAATTAACAGATTCCAAGTTCTTACAAAGCATTACAAGAGCTCAATATTAGCCACTTTTTAAAGGAATAGCAAAGACACTAGGAGCCAAAGTAGCCAGTGTGAGATGCCCCAAGGGTCAGCAGCAGCAACTCAAAACAGGCGCCAGATTCTTCAAATTTTGTCTAATGCTTCAGCCCTGCAAAATCCACTTAAAACCATATTTTGGGGGGAAAAGAATGAAATCCTGGTACTTTCAATTCAACTGTGAAGCTTCCCATCGGCTTAAGCAGGGCCAGGATTTCTTCCTAGATCAGGACAGATTTGCTCTTATGAGATAAGAAGTACTTATGGAAAAGTTTTTCTTTACAACTATGCATCAAACCCTTTTGTACATCCCTATTACCCATGTTCCTTATCTAGAATACCCTGATACAGAAGTGTTTACAAAGGGCACTGTTGCAGGCTCTCTACAGAGGGTAGAACGTCCTTGAAGGACAAGATACATCATCTTTCCACTACATATAGATTTATCTTGGTTTCTTCTCCTGCCTGTTGGGTAGGCCCAATCAGCCAATGAAAGGGAATTTCATCCTTGCACAGAAACAACGACAGCCTTTCTAATCACGTCAAGATACTAATAGTAACTATTTCAGCTAACATTGTGTCCTGTCAGCAATTTTCTTCACACGGGCTTGTGAAGGGGCTGGGAACACTTAAAGAGAACTATATTACTAACTGTTTACAAAGTCTGTTACAGTTATAGAGTATGTATGGTTTTAGATGTATCTCTGTAGATTTACTTTTTTGCATCAGTTTTAAACAGAAAAGTCAGCAACGTACGGTGTGTACAATGCATCGGTGCTCACAAAATACAATCACTGTCCCAAGGAAGCTACTATCCCTTAAATATCTGTCATATATGTAATCTGTAGAGGTGAAGGAGGAAGCAGCTTTTCCTCAGGTTTCGGGGGTTTTTTGCACACCTATGAAGCAAACATGAACTCTGAATTTACAATGAGTGGAATTTCTGGACACGTACTAAAAGAAGGATTTTGTCACACAGACCTAGATTACGGTGATTACAAAGAAGCTACTTTCCAACATTAGAAGTTTGGAGGTCTTAATCCTGGTGCTACTTATATACGTTCTGATTTCAGGCATTCAGCTGTTCTCTTTGACTTCTGCAGGATTTAATGTAAAATACATGTGACTTTTTGCAAGACTGGAGCTCTAATTACTTTCTCCAAAAACATAAAAAAATATGTTTATTTCGTATTGTTTGGCCCTTAAATATAAACCTTTCTATATTACTATCTCATACAAACTGAAGAACAAAGAAATTTACAGGGATCAGTTAAAGTTAAGTGTTCACTCACTTGAAAATTAACAGCAGTATCCAAATCATGGCCCATGAGACTACAGCAAACACTAAACTTGCTTCTGGCTGAACAACTGAAATCAAATTAATGTCCATGTTAGCTGTGGCAAATCCCACTGAGCATCTTGTGTGAAAATACACAGTTCTTACAGATATAAAAACAAGCATTCTGAAAAGTTACTATTCTTCTACCCCTACTTCGGACACATGTCACTTTCTTTGATGCGAATTCAAGCACAGCGGTCAAGACTCAAATACACCTTACAAAAACTGCCAGATGTGCTCTGCTGTTGGTTGCACCTGCCAGTACCTGTGTGTGAGTCTCTGTGTCCCCCTCGGGAACCAGCGATGGAGTCACCAGCCTCTACAGCCAGAACACAAACCAGGACCCCTGCTCTGTTGCGTAAGGCACCTGTGTCATCACTCGCTCTCAAGAAACAGCAGAGAAGTGAGACCTTGGCAGGCAAAAACGCCATTCAAATTCCCTTTGACTCTGACAGAAACCCACTTGCGACAGTTGGGCAGCAGCTGGAAAGAACAACATGGCTGCCATACTGCCAGTAACAGAAACCTCCTTCTGCCGAATGTTTCCATCCATAGCATTGCCTTGAAAGACTAAAAATTCCCAGAACATCAAACAAGATATTTGCAATCACAGATAAAGCAAGGTGTTAGTGCAATTATTAATATATTCTTTGCACAAAAACACATAAGCAGTTGGAAGGCTTCCTTCATCCACTGCTTTTCTCTAAAAATGCTACTCAACTACAAACTGTCTTCGACTTGTAAATAAAAATACCTGGCTGCTACACAGGTTTAAGCTGACCAACAAGAACTGTGTAAGGTACTGAGGACTGGGTTTTTAGAACACTGTAGCATCTTCAACTCTTCACTCCAAATCTCCAATTTCTGCTCATGAAAACTACAGGTCCCAGGATGCCTTATGATATCACAATCCAGGCAGGCCATTCTGATAAAGACACAGCATAGCACACTGGGGCCTGTAGTTTCCACAAGCCACATTCTTGCTGAAGATGAGACCAGATGTAGGCCATATTACACACTTCCAGAGGCCCACAAACAACACACACAGTGTAGGGGGACACCACTGCTACTAATCATCAGGTAAGCTGGATCGATATCCAGTTCTCCCACGTTGAAGTTAAGAGGCCAAATATTTCAGCAAAAATAAACATCAGCTAACCAACAGTCCTGAAAGAATAATCAGCAGTCTGGCTACTTTTAAACATGCAGAATGGTCCATAGCTTTTTAACATCTTTTACTAAAATACAATAAGAATTTATGGGTTTTTTTCTCCCAGGACTGCTACATTTAATAACATTAAAGCATACTCTTCTGAATAAGCAAAGTGTTTGGTGAGGAGCATATTCTCCCTGTCCAGAATTTAGTAATCTGGAAACAAATTGCTCTCTTCCTCCATTTCTACAACATGCTGAAGCAGGGGCTTGCCTCTCTTCTGAGAAAAAGCAGCGCTTAGCTGAAAATTAAATAGCTGTGTCTCAGCGTAGGCCTCAGAGAGGAATACGCTGTACTTCAGTAAAGGGAAAGGCAGCTCCCCCTACCAGTCTGTTTTAAGAAGGTTTTCACCCAAGAAGGAAACAACCAGGGAACAAAATGAATAAGTCCTCGTTTCTTTTCCTTGCCATTTCCCTGAGCTCTGGATTATTATTATTAAAAAACAGTAATATGCACAAGTAATACCATCTAAGTACTTGTATGCTTCCTTAGTCCTCGTAGTACACTACAGTCTTTGCAGCATTTCCAGGCTAGTAGGCAGCACCTGCAAAAACACGCAAAAGAAAAAGGACCATGCAAAAGGAAAAGGCTGGGTCAAGAGAAAGACAGCATCCCACAAAAAGAAACGGTGATGCTTCAATCACCCCGAAGTCATCCTGATGCACTTCCCTACTGAGGCAAGAGGCCTCAGGAGCATCTAAAGGTTTTGTCAACACAGCAATGCCGTTCACAGGCCAAAGACAGCTGTTGCCATAGTTACTATCAGCCAGCTTATCAGAAAATAATTATTGCGATTACTCAGAAGTTTTGTTAAAACAATTAAAAGCTTCAATAGGACACCACTTGATCTCTTCGATTAACTGTTTGCAACTACACTGCCTTTGGGATCCACATAGTTAACAATGCTTGGATCTGCAGTGTTGAAGAAGAACAAGGGCAGGAATCAATGCTCCTTCTCCCTTTCCTACTGACAGCTTGTATTTCACAGGCAGAAACAAGGAAAGCAAACCACCAAAAGCTTGGCTGCTCTGCTAGAGTTCTCTCGCAGGCCTGGAGACTGAGTCCAGGCACAGGCCATCTTGAGAGTCACAAGCTCAAATTTGCCCTTGTTTGTTTTAACCATTCACATATCCATACTGCAATTCAAGAAACAGGACTACATTTTCAAAACCTATTTCTAATTACACCTGCAAAGGTAGTCCCCTCAATTCAGAGGCAGGCACCACAACTTCTGTACCAAGTGAACTTTCTCTTTTGACTACAAGTGCAGTACTATCAAGTGGAGGGGCAGAATAAGAAAACAAACATTTTAAGAAATCAGACATTAAGAAGGACAGAAGCTGTGTGAGCGTGGCCTAGAACAGAGATCACATGAAGCAGAGTCTCTCTCCTCTACATACCACTTATAAATGCATTCCCACCAGTAACAACAAACATTAGGCTGGGGGTCTAGCGGAGGTGGGGGCAGAGCATTTGTTTTCTGGTATGAGGTTTTTTAAAGCATGCTTTGAGCACCCAATCTCTTCTAATCCAGGAGTGAGTACTTGTACTGACAGTGAAGCAGAAATCTCAGGCATGAGGGAACGAATAATAGGTCAAACCTTCTAGGCAAAGAGTTTTTAAGGCACGGGGTACTTGATGATTCCATCAGAGATATTAAAATGATATAAACAGTAATCAGAAAATAAATGCTGCAGAGAAGCCTATATCAAGCAGCACTTTTCCTCAAAAGCTTGGTATGATCAAAGTATTAAAACAAAAGACTCTGTGGTAAACTTGGAGCTTTGTTAGGACAGTAGACAGGGCAATCCTCTCAGACCAAAGGAAGGGTCCTGCCAGAACTTTGTACAGCTACAGAAATTATTTTAGGGACAGACAATTCTAACTGCAAAGTCTGATTGCCATGTGAGTACGCCTTTCCTCATCACCAAATACATTTCAAAAACTCTCAGTTTCTATACATTTTACAGTCATTCTATGATCTATACTTGCCACTTCGCTTTTGTAAGGTTTTGACATAACAAAAGTAAAATTAAACAAACTCAAAATCATGCTTTAACGATTTTGGTCCAGTGAGAACTTGGTACAATGCAGGAGCCATATATTATTAAAAACTTTCAAAAGAAACACAAGGGCTTTTTTTTTTTTAAATGAGACTGTATTTGCAATAAGAAAAAAAAAAAAAGGGAAATAAGAAAACACAAAGGTACCCCCCGCCAAATGTAAATAAAATTCTTTTTTGCCTGCATAATGCATCTCTCTACCAGCAGCACAAGCCAGACACTGGCTTTGTGCTATTCTGAACATGAAATATTAATGTGAGATACCTATAAAAACTATCCTTTTATACCCTCTATTTACACGGTACAGAAGTAAGTATCTAGCCCCTTGCATTCAGCAGACATCTCAAAACCCTTCTGTGCTCTGCCCCACCTTTCCAGTATATGGTTTGTTCCTAAATAACCTTTGTGCTGTTAAAATACATCAGAAACAGGATGTGAGCTGCTTTCTGGCACAGAGTAATTGAACAAGGGCAATTCACGAACATACAGGAGCCAGGCCTTTTGTAGAGTCTTACACTTCTAGTATACAGCTACGCATGTGACTGCACAGTTGTGAGCATAAAGGGTGAAGGGGACAGTGAAGAAATACTATTAGAAGCTTAATAATAGGTTTTTAGCACTGCTCCTTCTACACAAGAAGCCTCTCTTGAAGGAGAGGCTTTACAGCTCACATTCCTGTACGATGGCCCTCCAAAAAGCAAAGCCTTATCACAACTATGAAGTTCTTTCTTGAGGATTTTAAACAAGTAAAACCAATAAACCTGAAATAATAGTAAAAAAGGTTAAGTCACCAACATGTGTTTCTCACATGATAGTCATCTTGAGTTTCTGGTATCCACAAAAAATGCCAATAACATATGAAATAAGATAGTCCATCAATGTTCCTTCAAACTGGACTAAAATGAAAGAGAAATATCCATTGTAAACAATTTCCAGCAGTATCAATTCATTTGACCAAATGAAGTTCTTCAGGCCTCTGAGAATAAGTATAAAGGAACTAAACAGCTACAATGTGTTCATTATAAACAAACTGCATGAGCAACCCAAGTGATAGCCAGGCTCACTATCAAAGCTTTCCAACTGCACACGGAATTTTACAACTTTATAAGGAGTCAATAAAACACATTCTATTTTCAAAAACAAACAAACAAATAAAAAAGGTGCATGAAAACTGTGTCCCTTGTTCAGGTCCACTTCAAGACATTTTTAATTATTTTTTTTAAATCATAATTTCTAAGTTGAAGAGGTACATAGAAAACCTCATCTTTAAAAAAAAGAGAAGTTGAAGTAAGAACTTTTTAGGCCCAATACTTGAAACACAGCTGAAGCTGAATGGCCTAGGGTGAAGAAAGATCTTTACAAAACCTAAACTCAAAGCAGCAATTTCACTGTTGAAGCTGGAAAACACAACAGCACTTTTTTTTTTCTGAGCAACGCAAGTTTTAATTTCCTAGTTTTGCTTTAGGTTCTTTGAAAGGAAAGTTTTTCATTTTCATTCCCTAAAGAAAACTACTTTCTAATGCCTTCTTCCAATTCACAAATCCAGTTCAGGGAGCATATAGAGAAGAGCTAAGATTAAAAGCTTTCCCATAGCAATCTTACAACACCTAATGGCAAAATAATTATTAATAACAAAATACTCCTCAACACAACACTTTGAATTATACACGTTAGCTTTGCTAGTTAAATGAAAAATCACCAAAACCCACAATGGGATCCGCTCCAAGTTTCTTGTCACTCAGGTCAGTACGGCTAAAAAGCGGGGATATGACATAGGTGACATCCAGTTGGTGGCAAGTACTCTCAGTGAGCAAGCACCTACCTTCTGCTAGACAATGGGTCTCTTAAGACCTTGAAGAGATACTCTACACATGCTACTATGCAACATGAAATCAATGGATAAAGAGGTTGCTTCATAATCCCTCTGTATGAGACCAAACTCCTAGCTGATGTAACTGTCATAAAATATCTAATTTCTCTACCACAGTAAAGTTGAAAAGTTTAAAAACATGCAAGAATTGCATCATCTTTTTTTAAATACAGTTTTGAAGTTTCATTAATAGAGCTACATAATTCCTTTCTAGAAAACAATAATAAAAAGTGCCCCCAAAGAAGCAGTTTCATTTAGCTATCTTGAAGCACGCACAGATACAAACAAAATTCCCAAAGCCTGTGATCTTTCTACTAAAGTGTGGTAATTAACTTCTTTAACTAATATGAGTAGCTATGCATATTTTATGTTTCTTTTTTCAAGATCCTGCTCTTAGTAATTTAGTATCACTATTTAATATAACCTATAAAGTTATATCAAACACAGTCACTAACAAGCTTAATATAAAGGTTTTAGCATTACATGTTAACCTTGTAGAAATAATGAATTTTATATTTTTAAGGGTTGGGGTTTTTTTCCTAAGGCTTGGAAAAGAATGTTATTTTTTTCACAAATTAAGCCCCAAAATAAGCCCACCTTTATCAAAATTCCCCTGCTATGTAGCAGATCCAGCCCCACCAGCTAACCCAGGGAAGGACAAGAAAGCCAGAGGAAGCCGACTTACAAAACTGAAACTAAGCAGGTGTCTTCATTGTTAGAAGTGAGCACAATGGGGAAAAAAAGTAAACAGACAGCTAAAATCCTTCTTATTTCTGATACCTGAAAATCCACAGCTAAGCAAAAAAGATGCATCCATCTATAAATCTACGTATCTATCTCGGTGTACAGGAGAATTTGTCCTTTAACCTGATAACAAGCAACAGCACAAGAAAATTTCCCTGGCCCAGAGGAACCTAACCCTTGCTGGAGCTCTGCCATTGCGGAGCGCACGTCCCCACCTGATTTCTCCACGCTCAGACCTACTGTACATCACAGTACACAACTTTACCGTGACACGCCAAGTTATTACCCCCAGTGGGACCTTTTTACATGCAGTCTCCACAGCGAACAAAAGTTCATTGTCAAGATCAGCGCTTGGGCCCAAACAAATATCCAAAGGGGTAGGAGGGGGAGAAAGGGGGGAAGCACTCCTATCCACAATTATAAGATTTGCAGGCAATCACCGTTACTTACAATTAAAAAGTGGGAACAGGTGTAGGAGATATCATACTTTGATAGCTGAACAAAGAATATTACAGCACGTGACTGAAATGTGATGACATTTGTTCACCAATCGAAAACAAAAGCCACTCTCCAATGGCACTCTTTCCTCCACCCCCAAGAATTAGGAACTTGGAAATCTCTCCATATTGAAACACATCTGTTCATAGCCTCATTTTTTGACACTTGAGAAGTTGAATGAAGAGCTCCATGCATTAATCCAATACGAATTCACCCAAAAAAACCTCGTCGTACAATCCCATCAGCACCCACCAAACTGCAGAAGGTGGTTGGGGGAAAAGCTCTATCGACAGCGAAGCTCGTAATAATAAAGAACAGAAAAAAATCAAAACACACACTACTACCACAAAAAAAAAATTATCCCGCAGGAAGGCAAGTGAAGAAAGGAGCATGCACCAGAGGACTACACCAAATGGCAGAGTCCCACACAGAGCCCCACTCCACCTACAAGGGCGCAGGAGAGAGGGAAAAAATAAAAATAAGGAAGTGTCCGTACCCAATGCCGGAGTAGGAGTGGGCACCCCCGGCCCCCGGCCCCATACCTGTGCGGGAAGGGCAGCCCCAGCGCGAGGGGGGCAGGCCCGGCTCCAGAATAACAAGTTGCTGAAGAAACGGAATTTTCCCGGCGCTGCTCGGGCCACAAAGACGAATGAAAGGAAGGAGGGGGGGAAAAAAAAAAAAAAAAACCACGCAGCAGCGGCTTTACTACGAATTATCCATCATCGAGAGCGGCATCATTTCCCAGATAATAATAAAACTTCCCCGACAGCATCGCGGCGAAGGACCCGACCAAGAGAAAAGGGCCTGGAAATAATCATCCTGAAGGAAACCGGAGGGGAGGGGATAAGCCTCCCTCCCCCACCCCATCCCCAGTGCAATGTGTCATCTCCTTCCCCTGCTCCTCCCCCCAACCCCAATGTGTCACCTCCTCCTTTTACCCCAAGTGTCACCCTCCTCCACCTCTCCCGCTCCCGCTCGCAAACTTCTGCCGGGGAGGCCGGGGGGCCGCCCCGGGACGCTCCGCTTTTCCCCGCCACCCCCCCGAGGGAGGGGCCGGGGGCCGCGGCGAAGTTGCTGCTCCTCATCGCCAAGTTGGCCGGAGAGTGCGGGGCGCGCCGGCGCCATCCCGGGGGG